>CM042081.1:175200-775200 GCA_023509865.1 Trypoxylus dichotomus | reverse complement strand
CTAAGTCAGTTTCCATTTGTTGAATTTATTGTAAAATGTGTTTGGTGAATATTCAATTTACAATGATTGCACGAAGTTAAAAAATATGAACATAAATTAGTATGCAGATTTGATCCGTACTGGTTGAGTTAAGTATAACTGTAGCTGTTCAAGATACAATCTATATAGAAACAACCAAAATGCACGACATTAATGCACAGTTGCGTAGTATACCTATAAACAAAATCATTTGATAAAATTACAATTTCCTTGCAATTAATCTACGTTTTTAAGTTCCTGAAAAAATATCAGTCACGGTAGGATTTGAACCCACGACATCTGCGTTATCGGGTGCATTTTGCTACCAACTACACCACGAGACGGAATGTGGATTCAAATCGCTTCTAATACTCCGATATCACAATGTCTGTAGATATATGGTAATATCTCAGCAGACATTAAAGACAAGTTCTTATCAATTAAATTAATTTTAATATTAATAAAATAATCTAACTCACACATCCCTAATTATTACTTTACTCTCAAGATTAACGACGTAAAGATGACAGCGAATGCAATATTAACCTCTCACCGGTGTCATATACATAGAATCGCGATGTGAGGTAATCGATCGTCTTACTGTCGTGTTGTTGATTACAAAATATAAGAATATTTTTCCATCACGGCGGCGTACATCGTTTACCAAAACAAGTGTGAAAACCTACTTAATCCTGCAAATTGCATTTTGATGAAATTTTTAATGAATAAAAATTTCACGCTTTCCTGTAGGATTCGAACCTACAACTCCAGCTCGCTAGACCACAGACACGATATTTTAACATTAATGCGAAGTTGTATTATCAATAGTTAATTGAATTGAATAATTTAAAGGAAATGCTTATTTATTTTTATATAATTTCAGAATATAATATTTTTTTCTTTACACTAAAGAAAATCGGATTAGACCTATAAAAGATTCCTGAACATCCTAGTACTAACTTTAGCAACCTAAAATCGAATTCAACTTGCTTTCAATACGATCTAATTTAATTTATCTGCGCTTCAAATTGGCGTCCTTTTTTCTTCGGTTTCTAATTGGACGGTAAACAATACCATCCCTTTGACCACCCCCTCGGTAATTACGGCGAATAGAACTGTATTTGGACGATCTCCGCAACGTTTGGAAATCGTCCTCTTCGTAATCTACTCTATCTACACGCAGCCCGTATTAGATTTAGGCGGTCTACTGGATCGATGTTTCCGCTGAAAGCTGTGTATATACACGCACATACACTAGGAGTACGAGGACCGGGGGGTGTTTAGGTTTGTCATCATTAGCCGCTTTGTAAATGGGGAAGACTAATCAGGCGGTCTCTGGCTGTGGTGGTGGTGACTGTATCGGGTCGTTGAATGCGCGAGGTCAATAGAACGTTATTAAATTGTACCGTTTTCCGAGCGGTAGACTAAATAAACGGTATCTAACGCTGGAACGTGTAATTTGTTGATTGTACGTATTTACGTATATATGTGTGTAGAAATAGTCTAATTACAAGCTAACGTCAACGTAGATTCCTTTAGTTCTAATTAATGGGGTTTTAAAAGAGACCTTAATGATAGGAAACTAAAGGGAACAAACGGTGTGAACTCTGTTTTTTTTCTTCCCAAAACTACCATTGTGTTGTGGAAAATGCAAAGGTTACAATCTGTATTTAACTCCTTTGTAATCTTGTCCGAAAAGCAAAATTTATTTTCCCAAATAAGCTTCAAATATACTATTTATTTTCTAAGCTTTGTAGCTGTAAGCGAAATTTCTCTTGCATATAACTTTGGCATATTTTAAATAACTTTGTTTATGAGAAGGAGGCACTCCCAAATTTTTGTCAAAATTTTATACCCTTAAACACACAACGGATGTTTTCTTAAGAGGTACAGAACTTTAAAATTTTCGAGCATTTATGAGACCATATATTGGCAATAATTCGACTAACGTTGGCTTCCAGTTGGTCCAAAGTTTGTGGTTTATTAGCATAAACCAACGACTTCACTATTACCACATAAAATAATCTAGAGGTGTGATATTATACGATTGTAGAGACCAATTCGCGAAATTATGCTATCATCGAAGGTTTCCTGCAATAAATTGATTGTATCGTGCGCTGTATAGCGTGTTGCACCGTTTTATTGAAATCAGAGGTCCTCCATATTAACTCCATTCAACTGTAGAACCGACTGACATCTTTGAAGAAATATGGGCAAATGAAACCAGTGAGACCATAAAGCACACTAAGCACATTCACCTTACATATTTTCAATAAAAGATTGACCACCCTCAATACGTTCTCATAGAACTGTACTCCAAAAGTTTTAAGGTCTCCTTTTAATATAAATAAGATCCACCACTCCCAAAACTAGACATTTACTAAAATTAGCTGCACATGTTTTGTGTTTTTCCGAAAAACATTGACAATCCTCAATAAATTGTAGTCCGGAAATAAATTATACCTAAAGCATGAACGCCATATATTACCAAGGGCTTCTCAAATCGAAGAAGAAAAATTCATTATTAGAAATTATTTTTTAATGTTAAACTTTCATTTAGACATAGAGTTTTAACAGAATGATTAAAATTTTCAAAACTTATGTGCGATATATTGCAAGCATTATTAAAATCTATCCGGACCCGGAAGTATCCTAACTTCTAATAAGACTGTTATACATATCTGAGTTTATAATTTTACTACTCTGCTGAGTAAAACGGTCGTTATCCCACAAATAAAAAAAATTAGCTGTTCAAATCAAAGGTTCGTGGGTATCATTTCCATCAAAAGTTAATAATAATTTTTAGGGTACATGCCGCAAAATCAAAACAGCTTACGTTCCCTGTTGCCAATTTCACAGGCAGCCATGGAACCTATTCGCCGCAACGTCCAATCATCGGGAAACAAATTAGTTTCCGCTTTCGGACCGTAGAGGTCGTCATTTTCCCTCTCACCCCTAGCGTCTCTTTCTCGTCCGTTCCGCGCGATGCTCGTTATCCGTGAAACCTCAAACAAACTATTTCAATAAACTAAAACGTCAGCGTTCGAATAATCAGAAATAATCGGCAGTCTCCGACGCTCGACTAGCGGTACCTAATGCCTTTTCGCCTCCGTCCGTAACTCTGCCACCCGACGAGTTTCCCCTGTCCGTGCGGACGCTGTGGGAACATTCCCCAGATGTCAATAAGCAAGTATTCGGGACGCCCGCTTCGTCCAGGGTCTCGGGTAGGTTTTAACGGTTTCGTGGGGGAAGGATGTCGGGTCGAGCTGCGGTCTCGTATAAACTATGCACGAGATAGTGGATGGAAGAGAAGGCATCGGCACTTTCAATCAAGCGAACTACCTAGAATTTCCTACTGACAAATATGCCTTTAAGGTAGCGCGGCGGTTTGGCGGAATTCATGCAGCTTATTCGACGGTATTTTCGAATTTGCTTTGTTCGGGATATCTCAACTATCTTAAGGGTTGATATTACCGGTGTTTGGATAAAAATAAAATTTCATTTTATTTTCCACTGTAATAACTTGGCAATAATTTATTTTTCTTTTGCTATTCTTTTATAATAACATCAATATATATCTTAAATAATGCCTTGTCTAACTATTTGTCTAACTACTGTTTGTTGATATCTCACTAGTTAATCTTCTGCTTATATCTACCACAAGTCTGGTATCAATGTATAAACCCTGTGTAGCTCTTACTAAGTGTTGTGGATATTCCTGTTCTTATTATCAAATAATTATCAAAGTGCAATAAAACCTATTCAGTAATATGATCATTGTATCACGTCAATACACACGTACATAATTATACAGAGAATTCTACCAATATCCTACTTACTTCTTTATGTCTAAAAGAAACCGAAAATCTGACATCGCAGTACATTTAAGTACCTCGAGAGAAATACATTTTCTCGGGCAATTCAGGCTTCTGTCAGATATACGACAAGATAAAAATCGTATTAATGCCGCGCCGGAGGTATAACGCACGGAGCAAATCGGTTGAAGGTACCGCTTTCAGGATAATATCGCACGAACCATTCGCTCCTTAATCACGCTGTCTTGTTTCCTTCACCCGTCAGAGCGGAGAATTCCCTTTTTTTTCCACCGTAACGACCGTGAGCTGAACGTTTCACAACAATAATAATTCCCGGAACGATTTCTTAATTATAAAATCGTTTCTTAGAGCGTTCCGTTTCTTTTTAATAAAAACCGCAATTCCTTTATGTTTCCTTTTCGGTACCGTTTTACTTCATAATAAAAAAAAAATCCCCGGACGATAAAAGGAATCCTCGCAAATCTAAATAATACATTGCTTAACCTCGTCTCATCCTGTTTTTTTCACAAACCATCTTCTCCGACTCACTTTGGAACAATAAAAAAGATTCCCCGATCCAAATCCAGATTCACTCTTCCGAGGGTTTTTCGACGGGATCTCGCAAAACGCCAGCATCACCGACTCATCCCGACAAACGTAATTATTGCTTTCGCGGTGAGATGATGACTCCCCCCGCCCCCCACTCCATCACCGCGAGAACAATATTAAACGCCGGGGCCGAAAACGAAGAGCGCCAAACCAAATCGTCCGGAAAGAACGAAGCGTGACGCGGTTTATTTCATTTTTTTTCCTCCCGACGTAATCGTCTCTATACAGCGAAGAAGATGACATTTATTGCGAGCAATGTAGCGTGACGACATCTGCGAGAGATTTTTTTTCGAAAGTTATCGTCGGGGTGGGAGAAAATGTAGGCGGTGAAGATCTAAATCGCTCAGGAAGGTCTAAAGGATGGCTTTAAATCAGCGATCTTGAATTTTCTACCTTGCCATGGTTTAACATCTTTTTTTTTGCAACCCTGTAATTAGTTGCTCATTTTTAGAACTCGGCATGTAATTAAAAAGAAATTTCTTTTCACTGTTCACCTCGTTCTTAGAAAGGTTTGCCCAATTCCTCAAATGAATGGCGCAAAAAAATTCCATCGTATCAAAATGTACATATTATAGATATCATCAGTCGGTATACTCAGAAACTGCATCAGTAGCTTCGCTATACTTCAGAGTAGAAGTAATAAAATTGAGGAGTTAGTTAGTTAAGAAACTAGGAAGTTGAAGAATAAACAGTGAATCAGTCACGGATGGACTCGTACCCACAATCTTTACGTTTATCTTCACTTCTCAGTTCAAGTGACTTCCAATCCCCCTAGGGGGTTGGTCATGCTTCGTGAAGACCAACATGACTTTGTGCGTGGGCGATCCACAGTCACTAACCTTACCACGATTCGTTAGATGACAATTATACAAATTGATGTAATCCGTACAGACTTCGCAAAAGCGTCTGATCGAGTTGATCACGAGCTACTTCAATTCAAACTTGTACAGAGCGGTTTTTCGCCCAGACTTATGTCACAATTTCGAACACATTTGCATACCTTGGTCATACATCTGACAGATGTTCTCCTTTAATTGGCGTCGCACAGGGAAGTAACCTTGGCCCCCTCCTTTTTCTGGTGTCTATGCAGTCAGTTAGATTGTGACGAGTTGTTGTTTTTCGAAGACCTCAAGCTTTACACCAAGATAAGTAACATTTCGGATTGCCATCTGATGCAGCAGAATCCGAGTAAACTAGAATCCTGGTGTGTCAATAATAATATTAGGATGAACATCGACAAATGTAATGTTGTAACTTGTTCACGCAAATTTTATCCGCTTATTTGTTATTATTGATATAGCGGTGTTCTTTTACATCGTTGTTCTTCCTTAAAGGACCTAGGTGTTCTGACATGAAATTAGGCTTTAACGACCACATCAGTAATGTCTGGTTCTCTGCGCTAAAGGCTCTTAATGTAATAGTACTATATTTCGCATTCGTGCTCTCTAAACTTGAGTATGCATCGATAGTCTGGTTCCTTCTATATCCATCATCTGTATATCTACACTTGGCAATGTGTAGTGAAAGTTCCCTAAATTTGCACTTTCATTGTACTTTACTAATGTCGATGTAAAGTGCAACGAATGAATATCATATAATTTTAACTAGTAAACACAAAACGAGCTTCGGGTTCTAAGTAGGAAAATAGAGACTAAGTAAACACATTGACTTTTCTCTCTTAAACAAAGATCAAATCAACCTCATAAATAGACGTTTCTTTGTTCACTATCCATTCTCCTATGATAGCTGTACTAAAACCTGAAGAAACCCTATGCAAGTGACGCTTTCGTTAAAATCATAAACAGCAAAACCATTGGAGCATATCTTTGTTGATCTATTCAATAAATCAAAATAGATTTTGGATAGGTGTGCAAATAACATAAACCTTCACTCTCCGTTACGTAAACGAAAATCCACGTCTTTCCCTGCCATACAGTAAATTAAACAAAATCTACCCTTAACAAACATGCAAACACTTGACTTCCGCATTAAATAACAAAAGAATAACATAAAGCTAATACAGATACGGTATACATTCGCTGGACAATGGCCAACAAACCGAGATCCCTCAAACATGTAGCAGTCCTTTATAGCGGTACTTCCCCCATTGTACCCGTTGTGCATTCATACATGCCGTGGGTGGAGCTCTGAAAGTCAATATATGTAGCTAGAGGGACAGATACATATAAACGCTACATAATAGGTTAGATAATATGCCGCGGGGAGGGTGGCATTCCCCAAAAAACGAGTGACAAATACGCTATTGAAATAATGCGCGTGTTGTTTTATCATTGTGATTTCTCGTAATTCGTTTACACCAGGGGGTTTTTGATGACGAATGTTTAACATTCGGGTTTATTCAACGACACGACGGTTTCGAATCATAATTCATGGAAGAGGATCCGAGATATTTTGATCGATTTGGGGGAATCATTCTAGTTAATTGCGTGGCTTTTGTCAAACTTGAATACCAGTCTAATCTTGTCAGGGAAAGTTCTTAAAATGCATCGTCCTCGCGGCTCTAGGATGCTCATTTGCTTGAACCGCAGCTAACAAGCTCGCTTCAGCTTCTTCCGCGGGAAAGACAATGCAAATAAGGATCCATCCTTTGCACGGCTCCGATAAGACCACAGAGAGATGGCCGATGGAATAAGAGAAGATAGAAGAACTGCAAGCTACCGTTTGCTTGCGCGAAGCGAGCAAAAGGAAATTAATAACAAGATCTGGAAGAAGTAAAGCTACCTTGTTAGCGACCTGGCTTTGGTAATTTCGGTCGCCATAACAGCAGCTCGATAAATATAATGTCATGGTTTATCGTCTAAAGACTGATTACAAAAAGAGACCATAAAAAGAAATGTTAAGTTACGTAATTGCGACGTATTTTTATTTAAGAGAAAAGAAATAGACTGATACGAAGATAACTAAAGCATGGCAAATAGCAATATTTCAATGAAATGCGTTTTATTTATGGACATAATCTGTCTCAAGAGCAATACATTTCGAAAATAATGTATGTTAACACGAAATAAACGCTTACTAAAACATTATTATAAAAAATGGAATTCCAATTCGAATTTTTATTCATGTTCCTCCTTACCCTCGTTAGCGTAATCTCTACCGTTCCTATCAGACCATGAATCGTCCCCAAAAAATGGACAATCTGATTCAATTTACGTGCACGACCGTTTCCAAAACGTAACGAGAACAATCTAATCGCCAACACCGGTTAATTTTCATAGCGTTCGAGAACGTGATTCAACCGGTTGCCCACTCAATGCGAGCGTCCAACCGGTTTCATTTCAACCGAGCCGAGCTCGCGACATAAACACGAAATTTAATTACGATCTCTGTCTGGCGAAATATGTACGGACCATAAGGGACCTTGCGGCGAAAGGTATACGACACACATTATATGTTAGTCACGACGCAGGTATACGTATATACCAATTACAATTATCCGAGAGACCGCTACGAAAACGTATAAAACATTAAATTCTATTCAGAGTTAAGCCTACAACTCCTCGTTTTCCACCTCCTTCCCAACGTCGTCGAATGGAGGATACGTGGTGGAGAGCCGGTGTTACCTGGAAAGAGGCCATTTAGGCGTTTAGGGCATACGTTTTAATTAGAACGATATAGGCGTTTATGTAGGTCGTCTTTTTACAAATATGACGTTAAAACATTGTAGTGCTGCTATATATATTTACAATATGAGGCTGAAGCTATATAATGCTCGCTAAAGGAAAGAATTTGTTGAACTAAACAGGAAATACAGGGTGGCGCAGGGGAACGAGAAATTTTGAAATAACGTAATTTCCACGAATAAATTCATAAAACTAGTCATTTATTAACGAAAGTGCATGTATGCAGCATGCCATTTATGTTGTTACAATCAAAATGTCCAAAAGTGTCTCTTTACTTTTTAAAGATGACATCGGAAAGATGTCCTCCCATTCGGCGTTTACACTCTAACAGCCTGTTATGAAAACTATGGAATGCACGGCGTAGCAAATCTTGGGGAATGGCAGTGATTTCTTGTTGAATGTTCTCCTACAGTTCATGAATTGTTGCAGGTCGTGTACGGTACAGCTTGCCTTTAAGATACCCCCACAGGAAGGAGTCGCACACACTAAGATCAGGGGATCTCGCAGGCCATTCAATGTCACCGTTACGTGAAATAATGCGTCTTCCAAACAATTGACGAACTGCTGCCATCGAATGTCGAGCAGTGTGTGACGTGGCTCCATCCTGTTGAAATCACATGTTTTCCATGTTAAGATTAAGCTCGTACAGTCTCGGTGTAAAGAATGTTTGAAGCAATTCAACATATCGAGCGGATGTTACTGTCGCTGCACTACCATTCTCACGTGCAAAAAAATAGGGACCGATAACACCATGACATGATACAGCACACCATATTGTGACCTTGTCGCTATGTAGTGGTCGCTGGTGTAATTCACAAGGATTGTCCTAGGCCCAATAACGAAAATTCTGTTTGTTTACGAAACCGTTCAGGTGGAAATGGGCTTCGTCTGATATCCATATGCTACCAACGAAATTCGCGTCTTCGTTAATTTTAGCCAATATCTGCCTACTAAACTCCATACGTGACGCTGGGTCTCGTTCATGTAATTGTTGCACAATCTGCAAATTATAGGGATGGAAATGTAGTATTCTTTGAGAGCTTCGTCGCTTAATCCCTAGAGTAGATGCGAACGAAGAAGATGTCGAACGGAGCAGCGAGGACTTCTCTCGATTGCAGCTCTAACAGCCTCAATGTTCTCTGGGGTACGTACCGTTCGAATGCCACCTGGAGCTTTCTTTTTCAAGACAGATCCTGTTTCTTCAAAATTACGCACCCACGTTGTAATCGCATGCGCAGATGGGACACGTCCATGACGTCCAAGCTAGTAATGCTGTCGAAATATTCTCTGCGCGGCAGTCGCGCTATCACCATTTTTATAAAACGCTCTCACAGCTACTGCACGTTCCGCACCAGTCCAACGATCCATGATTACTAAATGGCAATGCGTTCACAACAATTGTGCGACGTTACGAACAACTGCCGGCTCTACAGTGCTGACAACTGTAACGTTCAAAATTTCCCGTTCCCCTGCGCCACCCTGTACTTTTACGCTCGATTTATTTATTAAAAGCGACTATGCCGTTCAATTATTTATTTACACGTTACGCCTATTGAAAAATGAAGAGAAATCTTCCTGATTTGCATGATGAAACTGGTTGTTGTATATAGCATGTCCCAAACATCAACGATAATAATAATAACAATCATAATTCACAGGTATAGCAGTAAACTCCACTCACACAAATTTATTAATTATGCGGAACGCAGCGTCGGTAACACGGTTGACAATGAGAGCCCACGTGCTCCCGAAACGCTGCGTTCCGCATAATTAATAAATTTGTGTGAGTGGAGTTTACTGCTATATCTGTGTATTGTACATCCACACAGTCCTTGCAATCGTCATTTAACAATCATAATAATAATTCTTTATGTTTACAATCAAAATATTACAAATAACGTCAATGCAATGAAAAAAGTTCAAATAAATAAATAAATCACGTCCATATACGACAAATTTAAGGTGGTGCCTTCTGCTGAAAAGATTTTGCTATCTGGGTTCTGCGATGCTCAAGCAATCGTCTTGACTGACTATTTAACTATTTACAAGAGGAACAGAGCGTTACAGGTGCCTGCCACGTGCAATTGATTTTTAAATTGCGAGACGCTATTAAAGAGAAGCGCCGATGAAGGTTAAGGCACGCTGTGTTGTTATATCAGGATAATGCTCCCAGCCGTACATCTGGCATTGCTATGGCTGCTATACACCAAGCAGGATTTGAATTAGTGGAACACCCACCATATTCGCCGGATCTGACCCCTAGTGATTGGGAGGCTGCTCCCCAAATTAAAAGAAATCTTATGTGGGGCAAAATTTTCCAGTTATAAGAAGTGATGCAAGCTGTAGGGAGATGGTTTGCAGAAGTCGGAGAAAAAAATTTTCCAGGAAGCTGTTGAGATGTTGGAGGACCGATGGATCAAGTGCATTAGTGTAGAGGGAGACTATGACGAGAAATAAAAGAATACTATAATTCCCCTGTAGTTTTGCTGTAAGGTGGTCAGGTATACAGCATAGAGATCCGCCCTCGTAGAATACATTTTCCGCTACCACGAAAATAATGCAAGAATACTTACGGCTAGACTATGTAAACCTATTGAATAGAATTACAGTTTTATAAATCCCACATCAAAGGTGAATCATGACATTCATATCCAGGCGCATTTCGCTTGCTACCCATACCGGTACATTTCGCCTATTTAGAGACTACACGAAACAAACGTTTGTAGTTAGGTACATCGTCTAGATATAACTGGCATTGCGGCTATATACGTACGCCATTCGAGTTTATAACAAAGCGGATCGTTTATTGTGAGCGAGCATCGCCGCGATATCAAATTTCAAGCGGACGACGCAAGGCAAAAACCGGCGTACCGCTTACCGCCGTAGTTTTATACGTCTGCCGTGCACATGGACTACTAGACGCATGTAGATACACAGTAGTACGAGAGGCTGTATTGTGTCTGTATGCGATGTAATTAAATTGCGTACTACGAGCCGAGAGAGTCTTTCTGTCTTTTCTTGCGTTCTGTCGTTTTTCGTAGGGGAGTTCGTTGATTGTTTTGTCGCGGTGTTCATTTGCGTATATCCGGTTCCCTTAGGAAGCTGAAAATGCAACGGAACAACGACCAATGTCTAAACAAAATTTAGATTCATAGATACGTACAAGTTTAATATCGTAGAATCCTCTGAGATGTCATTGGTTTTACGTGAGGAACCAAAGCAATTGAAAAGTTAGATTAATGTAATTATGTTAATGCCTACTCCCCCTCCCCCTCTTCTTCACTGACACGTATCTCATACCTCAGGCACTTCTCCAACAGTACCCACGAAATTAGCAAAGAAGTTTTATTAGATTATTTCACTGCGAAACGTGATTCGCCAAGTAGACAACGAGAGGAGTGAACGTGACATCCTTCTTTGTTGTTGTAACAATACTCGTTGTAGAGACTGGCTTAGATTTAGATAGAGGTGCCGCTACCTCTTACGGAATTTTGAAGACTTCATTGCCTCCTACATTTTCCCATACAAATTCGATAGGGTAACAGTAATATTGTAACAAACGTTACACATTTTGATCGCCTACTTTTTTTTTAAGATATTAGAATTTCAGGTGTTGTTGATAGATACGAGGGCGACCTGAAATGTTTCCGGAACCAACAAAAAAAACACGGTGTTGGTGTGTTCTTTTTTTTTTTTCGATGTAGTCTCTTCAAAGATCAATACACTTTTCAAATGGTGCTCCAGTTTCTTCAAACCGTCGGAAAAGTAGGATGTTTCGAGATCTGTAGCGGCGATGACTGCCTCATTGCATGAGGCAAATGTCTTTCCTCGGGTTAGGGAATAGGAAAAAGTCGCTGGTAGCTAGATCCGGTGAATATGGAGGATGAGAGACTAAATAGTAGAGAAACGCATTCAATTTGAACACGACGATGCGCGATGCGCACTGGAGCACCATTTGAAAGAGTGTATTATTCTTCGAGGAGACTACATCGACAAATAAAAATAAAAAGCCCCACCAACACCGCGTTTTTCTTGTCAATTCCAGAAACATTTCAGGTTGCCTTCGTATCTATCAACAATAGCTGAAATTCTAATATCTTAAAAATTAAATTGCAAAAAAGTAGACGATCAACTTTTAACAACACTTAAATAAGAATACTGCAGACATAAAGTGAATAGAATAGTGCAGAAGATATGTAAATTTCACCGGAAACATAGATTACCTTGAAACAGGATTAATATTACCCTTACATTAAGGTTATAACACGTGGGCTGAAAAGTCCCGGACCTAACACATAGATGACGCTAGTTCTATTACAGTCACCTTTCTCTCAGTTATTATTAACCTTCAAAAGACAACTGTTAAAATTTCATGATATTCTATTCATTAGTTTGTGAGTTATTGTGCTAACAGTCACGCTACTTTTGTTATCTTCAAAACAATGGATCAAAAACAATTTCGTGTTTTAATTTTACACTGTTTCGTGATGGGGAAAAAATACCGTTCAAGCGAAGTAATGGCTTGAAAAGTGTTATGGGGACTTCGCTCCATCAGAAACAACAATAAAACGTTGGTTTGCTGACTTCAAACGTGGTCGTAGAGACACCGATGATGCAGAACGCAGTGGACGTCAAAATGAGGCGGTAACACCAGGAAACATCAAAAAAATCCACAAAATCGTTTTGAATGATCGAAAAGTGAAGTTGCGTGAGTTAGCTGACATCGTAAAGATATCAAAAGAACGTATTGGCTTTATATTGCATGAGCATTTGACTATGAGAAAGCTCTGTTCAAAATGGGTGCCGCGTTTGCTCACTGTTGACCAAAAACAAGTGTTGATGATTCTGAGCAGTGTTTGGCCATGTTTAAACGTAACAAACCGGAATTTTTGCGTCGATATGTGACAATGGATGAAACATGGATCCATCACTTCACTCCGGAATCAAAACTGGTGAACCTCGTCCATAGCGCCCGAAGGCACAACAATCGGCTGGAAAGGTTATGGGATGAGCGTGGTGTAATATTCATCGACTATCTTGAGAAAGGAAACACCATCAACAGTGAATATTATATAGCGTTATTGGAGCGTTTGAAGGCCGAAATTGCAAAGAAACTACCGCATATGACAAAGAAAAAAAATTGTTTCATCAAGATAACGCACCGTGTCACAAGTCAATCAAAACAATGGCAAAACTACATGAATTGAACTTCGAATTGCTCCCACATCCACCGTATTCGCCAGATTTTTCTCCCAGCGACTACTGGCTGTTCGCAGACCTCAAAAAAATGCTCGCCGGTAAGAAATTTCGCACGAACGAAGAGGTTATCGCTGAAACTAAGGCCTATTTTGAGGCAAAAGATAAATCGTTCTACAAAAATGGTATTGAAATGTTAGAGCGACGCTGATTGCGTTGCTCTTGATGGAGATTACGTTGATGAAAGAAGCTAATTTTGAACCAAAAAAAACGTGTTTTCTTTGTTAGGCCCATGTGTTACATTAAACACTTTTTGCTGTAGATCAACATGATTTTTCCTTTCCTCTGCATATAGATAGCCGAATCACTGATACAATGTTTCAATTTATACCTCCAGTACCTCCTAGATAAGTGATTAAAGCGATAATATACGTTATAGCCCCGGTTATATCTGATTTGCAGCAATATATCGCCTTAGCCGCGATTGGTTGCACGATACGCGACCGGGTAGTTCGGTTTCCGACCAAGCCGATGTCTCTAGATAATTAATACGTTAGAATGGAGTGGGACAGAGGATATTCAATTATTGCAACGTTGTATCGCATTCCGGACTCAATTTACGCCCGATATAGATACACGTCTATACAGGGTGATTTTGTAATACGACATTACCGAAATTACTTTAAACGAACAAAATATAAAGAATGAAAATACTTACTCCAGCAATTAAACAGCTCACACCGTGTATCCAATGCGCTCTGGAAACGAGCATGTACTTGGCTATAAACTATATAGCCTAATGATTTGGACGGTCGTAATTGAAATTTAATGTTACCGAAAGCGTGTCGCACAATATTTAATAGCTTACATTTAGATATTATTGCCGGGCGTTATGTATTTATTGGATAAATCGCAGTTATTGCGCTTCGCCAATAAAAACAGAAACTATAGCACGGCTAGTATTTATTATGCACCGATGCGCACATTTTAAAATATGAAATTACATGCGGTTTCAGAATACTGCTAATTTAAATGTACCCAGCTATTATTGAAGAAATATTTGAAGTAAGAATTTTATTGTCGATAAAAGTATTATTCCGCTAAAAAAGAACTCTACAGTTGATTACAATAGCAGCGTTCCTAAACAAATCTATATAGACGATGTGTCTACCATTATTAATAATAATAACAATTTACTGGAGTTTACTGCTATACCTGTGAATAACAATTTATATTTGCTATTACACCATTATAGAAATTATCAAACTATTAATAGGTTTTCATAAATTCTAATATATGAATAAGAACATATAAAATATATATCATAAACAAATCTGAGAGTGTATAAAAAAAAACAAATATTACAAACAAAATGAATAAATAAATTTAGATTGTGTAGGTGTGTCGGTCGGTGTGGTTGTTTATTTGCAATGAACCAGTTACTGGCATCTGTAATGGCCTCTTCTGAATTTCCACGGAGCCTCGGTGAACAGTTGCTGGAAGGTCATTCGCGTGAACTACAAAGAGTAATAAGCCAACTATTGAACCTTGAGGGATTCCGTGCGTTGTGTTTTTAAGAGCGGACCAGGAATTTTTCAATTGCACTAGCTGCATTTTACTATTAGTGTTAAGATTTTATTAACTAAAGTGGTTAACCTCTTATGCCATAGAAATTTAGTATTCTTAACGAAATCATCCTATTTTATTATTATATAACACTAGCCAACAAATATTTTTTTTCTGGTGATATGAAACCAGTCTTTCCCTATCACATCATGTTCTTTTTTTCTACAGCAGTTCTTGTTTGCTGAAATTGTGTCTTATGAAGAAATATGTTAAAGCTCTAGATTTGCAAGGGGACTATTTCAGGTAAGTATGTCAAAATTTTCCAGACTAAATTAAGAAAAAATTAAAGCTGGGGTATTTGATGGACGTCAAATTAGAAACCTTAATGACAGACTCAAATTTTATCAATGGGACCGCCAACCTAAAACACACAGGAGAAACTCCAGCAAACAAAAAGTTATTCCGTGAATGTTGTTTGTGTTGTTACAAGTACTCTTGTAATTTTCCAGTAATTATTAAAATAAGTACTTGATAATAAACGGCATAGAATTAAATTTTGACGTGATGCGCAAAACCTAACATGATTTTCAGATTCAGCATACCTACATTAATAAAAGAACAAGTCCCATACGGGGAATCGACAAAAATTGTGTTGGGCAGTATCAACATAATTACATTAATCTAACTTTCAATTACTTCAGTTCCTCACGTAAAATCAATGGATTCCCAGAGGATTCTACGATATTTACTTGTATGCACCTGTGAGTCTAAATTTCCATGAAATGGAGGAAAGTCTGAAGATCATCGATCGCAGATCATAATGCTGTATTTGATACCACAAAACCTCTTCATGGCTCCAACCTACATAGAAAAGGATAGTCGAAGTTAAACCGCATTCGAACAGGCACACCAGGCCAAACTCTTAGTCACATAATACAAGTATATTGAAGAAGAAACATAATGGGCTTATGCACGATATTTACAAAGCTACACCTCTGACCTTGGAGCCGGCGTACCTTGGCTGGACGAGGACCTATCATGACCAGTGCTCAAACCATACTGATAATTTTTTTATCCTACATATATTGTTTGTATCTTACCTTATACGTTTAAATGTTTATATACCATTGAAATCTAGATAAAGCTATTGCAACGCCATACGATAAAGAAACAGAATAACACAAACAACATTATAAATAGTTCCCCCAAAAAGCTTTCTTGAGAATATTATCTCAACAAATTGGTACAACAATTAATTTCGAAGTCTTACCATGCAATTTCGAAAAGAAATTGTGGAAATTGGCTGTCCTCGAAGAGTAGCATTTGATTAATGGTTCCTAAGTAAGTATGAAATTCATTTACCTGACACAATTTTCTTTCAGACAAAGCTTGTTGCTAACAGAATATAAGGATGTGGACAATAAAATTGTATTGAAGACAATTTCTCTTTAAGAAAACTACAACAAGAGAAAGATATGGTCAATGAATTTTAGCGAAGAACAAATCAAGTACTAAAGACTATAAGAGAATCATCACATTCAGCATTTTCTCTTTGTGTCTCAACTAGAATTCACTTTTATATCCAAAGTAAAAGGGAAACGTTCGTTGCTTCTCAAGCATTCTGTATACGTCCTAGCTGACAAGACTAGCACGTTCCATAGCTTTTCCCTCTTCTCCAAACACCTGCTACTTCTTCTTCGTTTTCTTATTCCTCCAACTTTTTTCTAGGTCTCCAAGCGTCGTATTTAATTACTCTCCGGGATCTTTTGATGTGAACCAGCGCGATTCACAAAACGCGCTGGGGTATTAAAAAATGTGCGTCTGCAATACGGAAGTCTCTTCTACGCCGTCTTCCTGCGAAGGAAACTGAGGTTCTGATGGGGCGATAGCGATCTTATCTCGGGGGGAAAAAAGCTTCCGTCTTAGTTATTGGCTCGAAAAGGAAACGAATCTTTACAGTATACGTGCACGTGTGTGTATATGTGTGATTGCGAAGGCGAAAATCGCGAATCGTTATCAGATAATTACAGTAAAAAAAAAGGATTGATAGTACGTAATAGGGTTATTTTTTTGGGAATTACACGTACATATTTACTAATCGGTAGTTTTTGAGTGGATTTAAAGGCGTAAAGATTTAAATTTGATTTTCGTAATTCCAACCTTTAGGAAACTTTTGATATTTAACTATAGGTTTCAAAATAAATTGAATCCGTAGAATAGATTGTCATTGGTTTCATTTCAACTGAAAGCAATACGGTGAAGTAAAGGTAAAATATCATTCTGTTCTAGGCCGATTCAGATGTTGACCCTTTTGGTCCTAGAGTAATAATAATAATATTTCATTGGCAGGTAAATGATAAATACAGGAACAAAAGCAAAAAAAAGATTACAAGTGAAAACTATTGCTAATTGGATCATCTTCGGTAGACCAAAAAGGTTACCAGCACGTCTAAAGGTATTAAATGGTGACTCCTTGATATCTAGGAGAAGCGAGTTATATAGTCGTGCAGAACCGTAACTAAAACTTTTCTCAGTTACTGAGTATTATTATACTTATAGTACTTATTCTAAATGAAAATTCACCTTTTTCATGAGGATATCAACGTAAACTTCATCGACAGGACCTCCGCTTATATCGTTACCATCCTATATATATATATATATATATATATATACCTCTCTCTATTAGGCACCTAAAGCGTTCCTCTATAGTTTTAATTACCAGCCGCAGTACTAAAACTGTTTATTTAGAACTGTTTGCGTGTACCAAAACGTTGAACTTAATTAAGTTTACACATGAGCCACCGTTATTATACCTCATATGTTAAATAAGCACAAGCTACGTACATACATATACACACATACCAATGCACGTACGCTGGTACAGATTCACTGCAATCAACTATGCAGAGCTTTCTTGTTTCTCTAATTGGAATCGTAGAATCCATCGACGAGATAGATATCCGCTATTTTTAAATCGCAGCGTAAAAAATTTTTAATATTGCAGATAAAACCTTTACATAATTAAAAGTGATAGGACGATTCTCGCTAGTTGAAAGTAACAGAATGTATTACTATGGAAATAGGTCATGCAGATACTATCTGCAAGGCGAATATGGTACCTGAACGTAAGAAATTCGATTTTCTCTTTTTTTTGGGATATCGTGAGTTTTCATGGAAATTTCCGAGCTTTAAATTTTAATAACGGTTTAGATCGATATCGTATGGTTTTCGCGAAACACTATTTTGTTTCTTGGTAAGACAATTTGTTATATAACCCATGGGCTGAAAAGTCCCGGACCTAATAAAGAAAACACGTTTTTTTTTGGTTCAAAATTAGCTTTATTCATCAACGTAATCTCCATCAAGAGCAACGCAATCATTCCAGCGCCGCTCTAACATTTCAATGCCACTTTTGTAGAACGATTTATCTTTTGCCTCAAAATAGGCCTCAGTTTCAGCGATAACCTCTTCATTCGTGCGAAATTTCTTGCCGGCGAGTATTTCTTTGACGTCTGCGAACAGCCAGTAGTCGCTGGGAGCCAAATCTGGCGAATACGGTGGATGTGGGAGCAACTCGAAGTACAATTCATGTAGTTTTGCCATTGTTTTGATTGACTTCTGACACGGTGCGTTGTCTTGATGAAACTACATTTTTTTCTTTGCCATATGCGGTCGTTTCTTTGCAATTTCGGCCTTCAAACGCTCCAACAACGCTATATAATATTCACTGTTGATGGTATTTCCTTTCTCAAGATAGTCGATGAATATTACACCACGCACATCCCAAAATACCGAGACCATAACCTTTCCAGCCGATTGTTGTGCTTTCGTGCACTTTGGACGAGGTTCACCAGTTGCTGTCCACTCAGATGACAATCGTTTTGATTCCGGAGTGAAGTGATGGATCCATGTTTCATCCATTGTCACATATCGACGCAAAAATTTCGGTTTGTTACGTTTAAACATGGTCAAACACTGCTCACAATCATCAACACGTTCTTGTTTTTGGTCAACAGTGAGCAAACGCGGCATCCACTTTGAACAGAGCTTTCTCATAGTCAAATACTCATGCAATATAAAGCCAATACGTTCTTTTGATATCGTTACGATGTCAGCTAACTCACGCAACTTCACTTTTCGATCATTCAAAACGATTTTGTGGATTTTTTTGATCTTTTCTGGTGTTACCGCCTCATTTGGACGTTCACTGCATTCTGCATCATCGGTGTCTCTACGACCACGTTTGAAGTCATCAAACCAACGTTTTATTATTGTTTCAGATGGAGCGGAGTCCCCACAACACTTTTCAAGCCATTACTTCGCTTGAACGGTATTTTTTCCCATCAAGAAGCAGTGTAAAATTAAAACACGAAATTGTTTTTGATCCATTGTTTTGAAAGTAACAGAAGTAGCATGACTTTTAGCACAATAACTCACAAACTAATGAATAGAATATCATGAAATTTTAACAGCTGTCTTTTGAAGGTTAGTACTAACTGAGAGAAAGGTGACTGCAATAAAACTAGCGTCATCTATGTGTTAGGGCCGGGACTTTTCAGCCCATGTGTTAGATGCTACATTGCTATTATTCGTCGAAAATTTTCTTAAATAATAAGGCATATACCATTTTAGACAGTATTGTTATCGTCAACTACTTTATTCTATTTCTTATAGAGAGTGCAGCGTTATTAACACTTTTATAAGTGCCCCGGTGTTCAAGATATGTACTGTCAAAGCTAACCAGTATTGATAATCTCTTTAGTCAACTAATAGTAATAATTAAATGTTACTACAGTATTGCCCGAAATAAGCAGTACTGAAACCAAGTTGGTGGTGTCTCCATACGGGCGCCGTCATACCCAAGTTGGAAGGTATAGACATGATAAGTAAATGTCATGCAATAGTAGTCCCTAATTGTTAAAAAGAGGTATTAAATATGGAGGAGAAAGTTTTTCTGGTGGAGCAATGTTTTCGCCGATACGGAATCAGTCGACTCAACTGTGCAAGTCTGTATAAATTCGCACAACAATTTAGTAAACGTTCTCCCAGTAAGGCGTAGCTTTACAGGTTATTTAAAAGTTCAGAAATACTGGCAGTGTATTGTGCCAACGATAAGGAAAATAGGACCGTCCCAGGACAGTTAACATTATCAATAACTATCAACGCGTTTTTGATGAAATCTTAGGGAATCCGAAAGTCAGCTAGCGAAAGACAGCGTTGCAACTTGGTGCAAAGACAACGTTCTTGCAAAGAATCCTGAAGGAGCTGGGTGCATTTTCGTATGTGATTCAGGTACACCAACAGCTACATCCTCAGGATTATAGCAGTAGATTGTAAATTACTACTAATCAATACAACTGACTTCAGCGAGACTGTCAACAGTTTCATTGCTAAAAATCCCAACATGACTTCGAACCCAGTAAAATTTTGAAAATATATATTAACCACATCAATTTTTCGGTAATAAATATAATAAAACTAAATAAATACGCTGTTAATAATATTCTTCAGCTTCTTTATGAATATAAAATATCTTTGCTATACTAAATTAAAACCTGCAATATCCGTTTTATTTTATTTATTTTTTTAACCAGGAATAAAACGAGATCTAGATGTTCGAAAGTTTTATGATGAACATTTTTAACATGTCAGCATCAGTCCATATCGAAACTCCCACAAAATCCGTATGAAAATACCCAGATAATTCACACACAGTATATTCCCCATATTCATAGAAAGTCGTTACCTATAAAACTTTCGCGAAACCATACCTCAACGCGGCTTCAACGTGTATCTAACATCTTACAAGCTCGCTAGAGCTCCGATACACATTGTACAAACATACGTAAACGTACGTAAAAGTAAAACGTTTCAGTATTTCCACTTGTTATGGATCGTAATTCCCATAACCACTTTAAAGCAGCTCCAGGACGGCTGTAAACCGTACCTCGTTCGGTTAACATCAAAAATCCAATTATCTATTTACATCCGTTGAACGTTACCTATTTCAACGGAGGATCGCAGTACGTAGGAAGGATGATATGTAGTAGTCGCTTTATAGGCGAAAGTTTCAATTCACTCCTCTAAATAAGTGGAAATAATCATAATAGTAAAGCGTTTGAGTTTACAGGGACGCTAAGCTCGTTCAAAATTTAAAGAGATAAAACAAAGAAAAGATTCTGGAAAGCAATGGCAGTTTTCGTCAATGTTAGTTTTATGCTTAGCTATAAATGAAGATAATTCCAATTGAAATTTGACAATCAAGACGGCGATAGCTCCTTATAGGTTGCAAATAAATATATTAAATGTGCAGTTAGAAAGATTCCCTTCCCTAATACACTTAGCACCCTTATTTAATATATCCTCTTAAATTAGGAATTTTGAAAATGACGTTTGTAAAAGTAGATGTGGGACGCCCAGTATATATGTCTAAAAGGAGCAAATACATGTTAAGAATTTACGTATTAAAATCGGTACCACATTGTCATAAAATGGAAAATATTTCAAAAACTCTAAAGTATAGGTGAAACAAACCTTTTACTTCAATCCTAAAAATCGAAAATGAATAAATATACAGCATGTTTCATTTAAAATGATGCAACTTTGATAGGTTTTTTTTAAATTTTGAGATACCCTGTACACTATGGAAATAATTTCGAATCAAAATCAAATACTTTAATAATGTGAATAACCCTGTATATATAGGAACGTACGAAATTATTTGGCATCCAACAGATCGACAAACGTATATCGAATTTCGATAATGAAAGGCCACGTAATTAATGTTACACGGCCGGTGTTAGATGGTTTCCCTCATTGCGTTGTGCGAAAAAGAACCCCGCTACACAATAAAGCTTTCAAAATAAAACAAAGGCGTAGCGCAGTCTAATTAGGGATATATAACAAGCAGGCCTTTTTTCGGACGATTTCGCACCCTTTAGACGGACCGATAAAGGTGTTTCGAAAATGAATATATCTCATCTGATGATTAATATAAAATGACAGAAAAAATCGGTCCAAAACTTGCTTGATTTTCGTTTTAATTAATCGCTCAATATATCTGCGTTTTATAAGGCGTATATACGTACACACCAACTCGATATACCGATATCACCGTCGGTTTGTTTGGACTCGTTGCCGTGCTCTCGCACGAGGTTGTCAGGTTACCCAGTCGCTCTAACATGGGTTCGTACTCCAGACACGCGAACGCGAAGGTTCAAATCGTGTTATTAAAGGTTTCGTAACGACGGCGTTTACTGGAGGAAAATCTATAGAGGTAAGACGGGGGCGGACGCTATAAAAATTCATTCGAAACGGTGGTACGTTAAACAAACGACTTAGCATGGTAATAGTAAAGTATACGGCAATAAATTAAACAGTTACAACGAATCCAGCTAAAGGGAAAGTAACGCATTTAGAGTTTTTATCATGATTTACACTATAAACAATCTTGAAATGAGATATACAGTAGCGTCCATGCAATTAACAACATTTTTTTTGAATACTGTTCTTTGTCACACCGCCAGTTTTAACAACCAAAATTTGAATCTATATGCATTCATACTACACTAAATTAAATAGTAGATATACAACTACGATGCATTATATTAAATTTAATAGGCAGAAACTTGCCTTATAGACAAATAGCAGAATGCGTAAATTGTTCAAAAAGAATGGTGTATAATGTGATACATAAGACGTCAGAAAATATTATAAGAAAAGAGAAACCAACGAAATCGTCAGCATATGTGAATCGCTATATAGTTCCTATAGCAAAAGCTGTTCAAAAAAAAAGCGGCTGTCGACATTCATAAGGAATTATTTGAAAATTCAAACAACCAACTTTCAGTTCGCACAATCTAAAGGCTATTGAATGAAGCTAACTTATTTGGCATAATAGCTCTCGCAAGAAACCCATGGTCTGCACACGAAATCGTAAGCATCGAGTTGATTTCGCCAAAGAACATATTAACAGGAGAATGAATCAATGGAAAAATGTTTTATATACGGACGAAACAAAAGAGAACCGCTGTGGTCTTGTTCGCAAGCCTCCACAAAGTGAATGGAACCCTAAGTATGCCGCAATGACCATCAAACACGGAGGAAGAAATCTGATGGTATGAGGATGCATGTCTTGAAGGTACGTTGGACTCATTTACTGCATAGAAGACATAATGGACCAATATCAGTACATCCATACGAGGACGACCTGAAATGTTTCCGGACTCGACTTAGAAAAACACGGTATTGGTGTTTTCCTCGAAGATCAAAACACTTTTTCAAAAGGTGCTCCAGTCTCTTCAAGCCGTCGGAAAAGTAGGATGTTTCGAGGTGTGCAAAATAGCCATCTGTAACGACGATGACCTCCTCATTTAAGGTAAATCTCTTTCCTCCCAGTGATTTTTTCGGGTTTGGGAATAGAAAAAAGTCGCTGCGGACTAGGTCCGGTGAATATGGAGGGTGAGAGACTAATTCCTAGCGCAACTCATTCAATTTGGACACGACGATGCGGGGTGAATGAACCGGTGCATTGTCGTGGTGAAAAAGCACTTTTTTTCCGCTGCAAACGAGGCCGTTCCTCCTTCAATACTGCATCGAATCGGTTCAGTAAATCGCTGTAATATTGCCACGTAATCGTATTTCCCTTATACAGATAGTCGATGAGGATCACGCATTGGGAATCCCAAAAATGGTGGCCATCACCTTTCCGGCCGATGGAACGGTCTTTGCTTTCTTCGAAGCGGATTCGCCCGGAAAACTCCACTGCTTCGACTGTTCCTTGATCTCAGGTATGTAGTGGTGGATCCAAGTCTCATCCACGACTACGAAATGCATGAAGAAATTCCTAGGATTGCGTTGGATCCCGATCAAACACTGTGTGCTTGTGCGGCCACGTTTGAACTCGCTCACCCAGAAGCTTATGATCGAAAATGATGGAGTACATCCGACATGAACCTTTAGCAAAATATTTCGAATTTCCGTGGCAGTTTTCCCAGCCATCCAAAAGTGTTTTATCACTGAACGAAATTCGATTTTATCAATTTTGACGAAACCGCCGGAGTTGTTACACAAAGCACACTCTTAAGCAACAACTATTGACAGTAGTCGTCTGAAATTTTGACAATTACCATAAAAGAGATTGCCCTTGTCGACCAATGAATCAGCTTCAACCTTCGTGGGCGCGAATATGCAAGAGATGATATTCCGGAAACATTTCCGGTCGCCCTCGCAACAATGACCCAAAACATACTGCAAGGACCGTCAAAGATATTGTAGTAGCTCATTCTATTTCGGTTCAATCAAATTGAGAAGTTTGGATAAGCTTTACGAAGCAAATGAGTTCTGCAGAATGCTTGTAGAATCCATAAATAAGTGTTGCCTAGCGATAATTGATAGTAAGGGATATCCAACAAAATATTAAACAAGTCACAAAAATTTGTATTCATTTAAATTATAAATAAAGACCGTTTTAAAAGAGGCGTGAATATGGAGCAATGGTAAGTATAATTAATGGTTTTAAAACGTAAAATGTATAAACAAATACTTAGATTTTCTGCTAAACACATTTCCAATTACTGAGATGAAATAATTCCAAAGAAATACAAATTTTATACAGTTGCTAGTTATATGGCCGCTATTGTATGTGGATTATTTACCTTATATACGTTGCTTATTTGGAATTATGAATAGCAGGCGGTGAGAGTAATATTTTAAACATATCTTTCTTATGTACCAAGCATTAACAACAGTCACTTCAAAAACACTGAATAAATTATCTTCCAGATGTCTTTGAGATATCTTACAGTATGTTTACACAGTTTCCATAGCAAAGATCGACAATAACCTCACAATTTTAATTAGAAAAGTTCTTTTCTGCTGCGTATAATTCATATTCTAAACAGAAATATCGTCCCTACAAACAATTATAAGTCCCAACGCGATGTTCTTAAGGAATTTCGTCAAGCGTCAAAGAAAACAATCCGCGAACATTAACGCCGCTTCAGCATCGTACGAGAGAAACTACTTTCATTCAAGACGTACGTACAAACGGTCGTCCTCTCAATGCCATGTGTACGATATTTACGTTCCAAAAACAACACCGGACGGCTCCGCTTAGAGAGGCGAGATCCAAGTCGCGCGTTGTCTCATACATATACGCGCGTTACGACCGACCGAAGACTGTAGATGGCGCTAGCGACTGGCTGACTGCCGGTTCGTACCACGCTGTGCCGCGCCAACGGTGCCTGAATGATGGTGAGTTGCGCAGATTGCGAGAAATTCGGGGGGACAAACGGCGTGAATTAATATCTATCCGCGTGTATACGTATGTAATATGGATATGCGAAGAAGAAGCGATAACATTTTGATTTTTGAATCGGTTTGCGTTGATAGTTTTCTTTGACGGTCGAAAAGGATACGTTCAGTCACGTTTTAGAATTGACGTATTGGAAGATTTTAACGAAAAAGACTTAAAACTAGTTCCAGACGTTTACTAACATTCTACTTGAGAAATAAAATTGCTTTAGAGAAATGTCAGTGTGGATTAATGAGTTTGAAGAAAAATATTTTAACCTCAAAAAGAACGATTGATTACCTATTCGGGACATGGTTAATAATTCGGTTGGCAATAGTACTGCGATCTGAGAATCCATTTATTAAAAATCTAAAACCATATTCGTCTAGTGTTAGATGCTTTGCTATTGATGACGTTCTACAAGCTCTTAAGAAGCTTAACCTCGTACGACTTCTAAACGTGATGTTCTGCCCAATATTCTACCTCGTGATTTCTACAAAGAGTTTGACGCAATTCCTCATTTTATACTAATTTCTAAGTTGCTAGTTTAGAATTAGACGTATGACATATTTTATAACGGATACCTCACCCACTCCTTCACTGCCTCAAGTGGTGTTCCACAAGGATCTAACATAGATCTTTTGTTCTTCAGCATCTACATCAATGACCTTTTACTACTCCTTGTTAACAGTTAAAAATGTCGGATAGGCAAGTCAGTGAGAACAAGTATAACCTTTCTAAATAACAATTTTGTTGTGTAAGTAAATCTAAAAATTGATATTAAATTGACGTTAAATAAAGAACATAGGAGAAAGGAAAAAAAAACGGGACCAATCCCACAGTATCTCAAATGATTTAATTGATCAATGGCTACCGGTTTCGTGCACATTTGCACATCATCAGGTCAAGACTCGAATAACAAAACAAATGAGAAAAACAACACCAACAGCATCACGGCAGTAAAAGTTATATAAGGACATGTACAATAAATTAAAATGCCAAGAAAGAAGGCACGTCAATGCAAGAACTAATAAGTTTTTTCAAATAAAAGATTCTAAATAGAGAGGGCTCTATGTGTCTAAAAGTTTAGATTAAGTCAAAAAAATAAATGTAATCAAATCTAAATAGGCTGAAATCTAGTGCAATGATCGAACAATATCTGAAAAGGTGGAGTACGATCAAAGGTAATTTGTGTACTTAATGCTTTAAATTTGTCAAATATCCGCAATATTGATGTTCCCATGCTCTCCAAGTTCTTCGAGCGTAAACCTGAAGCGAAGTGGAGAATTTTAAAATTAGATGTTTTGTGAAAAGAGCGGTTTGTTTGTAATAAATGTGGCTTTCCTTTTTCCTATATTTTGATATGAATTCCCACTGACTCAACAGCATTTCTTTAAATGAAGAATTCTAAATAAAGAGACATCTATTTGTCGAAAATATAAGCTAAGTTAAAGTTTTCGAAGACAAGAAATCGATTATGTTTAAAAATTTAAAACTACTAAATGTTTGTATTCTGAGTATTTCCATGCTCTAAAGAAGTACAAATGAGACATCGTTTATAAATGGATATGTTTAATAAATAAAATGTATTTCTGTTACTACGTCACGAGCAAAATTAATTTCTGTCTATCGATATTTTGCTGGTATGGTTCATGGCAAACGTAAATTTAAAATTTCTAGCGATCGTAGAATAAATAAAATTATTTCTCATCTATTTCGAGTTTTATATAAATTAAATTTCACACTAAATTATTAGAATAACTTCCACTGGCTGCTCAGTAATAATTCAATTTCCTTGTTAAGTTTCAACGTTGGTAATAACAAGAAAATTGAGTTATCACTAAATTTCAAACTGTACATCAAAGTAATATTGCAACAACTTCTTACACCGCTGGAAAAGTATACACACTATATAAGACTACATAAACCTTTACTGTGAAATTGCTATCAATAATATCTTTCAATTAATACTTATATAAAAAACAAAATCGGCACGAATTCACCCAGTCATAACAGAAATTTATATCTGATTTAATTTAATTAATCAGCGAGCCGGAAATAATTAAGTTATTCCGGAATTAGAACCAACATTTTGTAGAACAAGTCCTCAACCTATTTAATTAAAATAATCCTATCTCGTCCGATCTCCAAATCGTTACATTTTAAAATATCCAGTAGGCGAACTTCGGCGATGCGTTCAGCCACCGGCGTTGTAGCGAATTCCCAGAAACTTTCCGACGAACTTCCAGACGAATCGAAATTAATATTCAAATCTACGTCTCGTTTAAAAGAACTCTTCTAGCTATTTCGATAAATACACTCAGCTTCGTCGAGGTACGTTCCGTGACGAATTTAAAAATCTTAATCTCTTGAGAATTTTAAAATCGCGCCGTACAAATACCGCGATAAAAACGACATCTACACAATACATCCGGCGTTACATCGCACGTCACGATAAGCGAACAGCGGACGACTGCAACAATGTCGGCGAAACGTTGTAACGTGGATAGGCGGTTGACGCGAATAACGAAACAAAAGTACACACGGACGAAGCGTACGTACACATACATTCATAAATATGCGGCTCCGAAGAGGTAAACAACCATGAGAGCCGGTAGACACGCGTTCTAGTTATTTATAGCCGGGCAGCTCGTTTATTCTACAGCCCTCGAAACAATGGCATTTCGCAGATAATGCCGAATACCTCGAACGACCGGCGAGACGCGGCTATGTGTGACCGTGTCGTATTCGTCGCAGCCGGGTCTGAACGATATACAACGCCGCAGTCCCATAAATAGTCCGGCGTTATGCGCGGTAATTATACCGGAACATTGTCCGCGACGAGTTGTATGGCGAATGTATGAAAAGAGTTTCGAAAAATATATGTGTACGTGTAGGTATACCGGGCGGATCATTAAAATGTACAACGTCAAATATCTCACAAACAAAGGGTTTTAGAATAAATGTGTCGAATAGGAATTAATGCCAAGGAACAAAAGGAATTTCATTGTGCGTGTATACACTGAGCAAAATCAACGATGGGGACCCCCACTATAGGTATAACCATGATGTAGTAGGGCAACAGCTTAGTAATGCTTACGGCGAATGACTGATAAACTGATTGTAGGGGAATACCGCAGCGAGAAAGAATAAGATCGGTGGATATATCCAATTTAATTAATTTGCAAATATTGTGTGAGAATTAAATTGTCGTATATCGATAGGTCGTTTATATCTTTCGATAGCAATTAGAACTGAATTTTCAATTTCATTACAGTTCCATCTCTTTGATTTTTCTTAAGATCTCATTAGCAGCATGTAGCTGTAGATTAATAGTTTCGAAACTTTCCAGTGAAAGCTTTTCGTCCAAAATAATTCAATAAATATGACATTTATTACTATCATCATATTTATTTATCAAGTCTCTTGGTCTTTTACGATGCTGCGGTGTTTCTTTGGCCGATTATAAATTCTAATTTAACATTATGCCGTTGTAATATTATTACTTCTTGAAGTCTCTTGGGAGTATGAAGTAACCGTTTCCTAAATATACTAACAAGCGGTTTCTGGTCAGCTTTGATGGTAACTTGTGGATTATCCATTTCACATGTTTCGTTTATATTTATTATATTGTTGTTATTTTCTATTATATAAATGCTTTGCGCAGTGGCGATACCGTAACCAATGAGGTTTATCCGAGGTGCGATTTAACGAAAGTTATGCGCTACCGAAAGAAGCCAGTGTATTTACGACAGAGCCAACAGCTGTGGAAACTGTACTAGGAATGGATAGGGACAACTGTGCTATCTTCAGTGGTTCTCAAAGTATGCTCAAAAGTTTTCAAAACTTTAATTGCAGTTCATCGTTACTGATAGGAGAAATGCTGTTGTTAGACTATAGTCTGAGACAACGTGGCAAAACTATAAAGTATATTTGGATAAGAGGACATGCTAACATTAGGTTTAATGAGGAGGTAGATAGACTGGCAAGAGCAGCTTGCAATAATATTGACTCTGTAGAAAACATCTTACTACCACATTTGGATCTCTTGAATGAGATAAAAAATGGATCTTATAAAGATTGGCAGAGGCATTACACTAATGTGTTTCAGAATAATCTCACCAACTACATGATTTTCCCTGGTGGTATAAATAAAACACCGTTAAAAGGAATATGCTTTCACAGCTAAGGTTATCGTTCAATCACGGGAGGTTCCCTGCACATCTTCATAAAATTCATGTGTTGCACAGGTGGTGCATGCACCTTTTACGAATCTGAACATGGAGATATTAATCATATTATTTTATAACGACTTGCTTAACATCAAAATTCAGCTTCCAATTAATATCAGTTATTTAGTAGCCTTGGAGAGGGATGACGTCAATTGCAAGGTATACAAACACATGTGTAATCTACGTTTTACTATTTAGCTAGTTTCCTTATGTAATTTATCCCTTTGTGGATTTTCCTTCTTTTCCCTTGGCCTACCTGTGCGTTTAGCCACACCATCGGCCCCGGGTGTGAAACGTGTTCTGTGTTACCCCTGTGGCCATTCGGGTTATTAGGTTTCCTTCTTATGTTTCGGTTTTCTTGGTTAATTTATGTAAGTGGCTAATGGCGCAACTCCAAGGCCAATAATAAATAAATAATACAAATTTATTATATACACCTTCTTGACTAACAAGGTATACATATATATATGCACCTAGTTTTATTTATTTAAACTTGAAGAATTTTTTTAAAGAGTCCTCTTTCGATTTATGCTTCTAATGTTTTCGAACCACAGCCAATAATTTGATTCTCTTAAAACAATTCAAGTTCCAGTCTATGACTATTCGCATCACATTCAATTGTGGTTATTCAATGTATCAAATTCACCATTATCTTGCTTATTCCATACCTAGTCACCCTGCCCTCGTAATAAAGTTCTTAAACGTGTAAATTTAATACTAAGGCTTCTTATCTACTTAAAGATTAACACTTTCAATAAATTTAATCAATTCGTCTTTATTGTCATGCGGTTTATATACCGCAACTACACTTGTTGCTTCTGGCATGGAGGTTATTTTGTTCTTGTTTTTTCTTGGCCTTGACAAATAATCATTTACGCACGTAAAAAAATTAAAATATAGACATCAAAAGGAAGAATTGGTACGAAAAAAACAGCACCAGGATGCAGACTTTATGACACGGAACCGATCGTGTCGACTTGAATCGAAACAATACGTACACAGTCGCGGAAAGAAATACGACTAAAATCGAAAAAGAAAACGAAAACCAGTCTCATAAACGCATTTTATTACGAATTCAAAATGCTATAATACTGTTTATATCATTCTGTGTCAGAATGAAAGAGGTATTAACTGGGAGTTAAAAAAAGAATTCACATAAATCTTGAAAGAATTCATCTCGGTATCTGGCGAAATTAGAACGTCCAATTAAAATACGGTTGAGACATCATGTAATGATTCATTGTTACATGAGCAGCAAGGCCTATCAAGAACACTAATCCTATTAAGATGTACAGGAGCGCATACACGATTGAACTTTAAACAGGATATCATAGTATCTAAGGTATCTGATAACACTACACTTATGGATGTGACTCTGGACCCTAAAATCATCGTTCCTCTTCCATAGCTTCTCTTTCCTCTACCTTATTTTCTTTTCATTCTTGTTCCGAGTGTCCTGCCATGCTAGTACGAGAACCATGAGAAGCCCGTGAAGGATCGCCAGACAAATTACAAGCGGACGCATCAGTCCAGCCGCCTAACAATGTTCGCCTCGACAATAAGGACACCCAAATCTACTCTTTTATTGTATTTCCCTTGTCGATGCTTCGCCCTTTTTCCCTCCGCGTCATTACTTTTATCTATTCTTGATTGCATTCCGATTACGTCTCGTATTAATGATTGTACGTTATTACGGTCTCCTTTTCTAACCCCCTACTACTTACCATCGCTATACCTCTCCAATCGTTCGTTGGAACGAAACCATTTCCGACGGTGTTATTGGGGAATTTTTCTTTTCTATCCTCGGAAAATAAAGGGCGGAAGGGGGGTGAAATGAAAGGGATGAAGAAAGGGGAAAATTTTATTATGAAGCGTTTGGAATTTCATCGACGGTTTGCTCCAATTAGAGGGAATTGATTATTGTGTAATGAGGCTTTACGGTGGTAATTGGAAGACGTCTATATTGCATTTTGGTTCAGTTCATGTTTTAATGTAGAAAATGAAGATTGTAATTGCGCTCTTTAGTAGCATTATTTTCTGAATAATTTGGGATTTTCTAGAATTGCGTTAGATGTCAATTAAATCCATATCTAATATTATATAACACTGTCTTGATAGTGAAATCAATATTGTCTCTATCCCAAGCCTTACCAGCTCATTTTGTTCATTTAAATTAAAAATACACACAAGTTTAGTCCGCCAAAAACTAGCGTTTTTGCACTATCATTCAGTCATCATGTCGAGCTTGGTGCCTAAAAAGGAACATTTGCGACACGAACTACTTTTCTTATTTAATCAAAAGAAAAGGCTGTTGAACATCATCCTTTGCTGGTAGAAACATATAATGAACACGCTCCATGGACTAGAACATGTGAGACATGGTTTCGACAATCTAAAAGTGGTGATTTTAATGTGAAAGGTAATGAGCGTTTTGGACTACAAAAATGTGTAATTCTCATAGACTATTTGCAGAAGGAAAAGTGGATCACGGGGGAATACTACAGCGATTTATTGACTTGATTAGATGCAGCATTGAAGGAGAAACACCCTCGTTTGCAGTGGAAAAAGTTCCTTTTCAACACGACTATGCACCGGGCTCATTCATCCCGTATCGTCTTGTCCAAATTGAATGAGTTGCGCTACTAATTAGTCTCTCATCCTCCATATTTTGGCTTGATATGACTGCAGCACCATCTGAAAAAGTATAAAATAAAAATAAAAAACCACACCAGTACCGTGTTCTTCTTGTCGATTCCGGAAACATTTCAGGTCACCCTCGTACTTCGAGAATTACATAAATCCAGTATGGATTTTTTAAAATCTTCAACGTTATGATACCTCGTGCTTTCATGTTCCTCGTTTTTCTGCCTTATCATTTACTAGACCTCCCGAATCGATACCACCGCCGCTGTATGCCGTAAAAAATGCCTTCTCTCCGGTACATAAATAGAACGGCACCCCTATCGCGAGGATGACAAATCAGTTTTTAACTCGCGCTATCGATTAGACAAACCTACTTCTTCTTCCTCCAGTTCTTCCTTCACCTCTTCGCCGCGTTGTTCAACCGCCGTTGATGGCCGAATTAATAAATACGCAATCATTTCGAATCATCGGCCATTAACGAAATTGAGCCCGTTACCGCGTCGTTGCTAGCGCGAGCAGTAACAAACATTTTAGAGGGCGGCGAAGAAAGGAAGTTGGTTTAAAAGGGGTGGGAGTTGACGCTAAAAGGTTACGAGGTGTATAAAGTTGCAATTTATCATGTTATTAATAGACGATGAGTTGGAACGGGCTCGTTAGCAACGTAAAATTGAGGTAATTCGGATGGAAGGAACGGGTTTTAATTTTGAAAAATATCGCCGGACGTCTGCTAGAAGGACTTACTGTGATAATCGCTGTTTTAATTAGTAGAATGTCTCTTTGTACCCCTTAAGCTTTTTGCGAAAAATCGAAGTCATGTTAAATATGTCAAAAGGCGTACGCAATAATATTCTAAAATAAGAGAAGGATTTGGTAACACTTTTCACATGTTTTCAAATCTTTAGAAACGAATACCGTCTACATTAGACGTCGTGTGACAATTTATTTGCGTGTCCGAACTAACACATGGGCTGAAAAGTCCCGGGCCTAACACATAGATGACGCTAGTTTTATTGCAGTCACCTTTCTCTCAGTTAGTACTAACCTTCAAAAGACAGCTGTTAAAATTTCATGATATTCTATTCATTAGTTTGTGAGTTATTGTGCTAAAAGTCACGTTACTTTTGTTATTTTCAAAACAATCGATCAAAAACAATTTCGTGTTTTAATTTTGCACTGCTTCTTGATAGGAAAAAATATCGTTCAAGCGAAGCAATTGCTTGAAAAGTGTTATGAGGACTCCGCTCCATCAGACACAACAATAAAACGTTGGTTTGCTGACGTCAAACGTGGTCGTAGAGACACCGATGATACAGAACGCATTGGACGCCCAAATGAGGCGGTAGCACCAGAAAACATCATTGAATGATCGAAAAGTGAAGTTGCGTGAGTTAGCTGACATCGTAAAGATATCAAAAGAACGTAATGCCTTTATATTGCATGAGCATTTGACTATGAGAAAGCTCTGTTCAAAGTGCGTGCCGCGTTTGCTCACTATTGAGCAAAAACAAGAACGTGTTGATGATTCTGGACAGTGTTTGGCCATGTTTAAACGTAACAAACCGGAATTTTTGCGTCGATATGTGACAATGGATGAAACGTGGATCCATCACTTCACTCCGGAATCAAAACGATCGTCATCTGAGTGGACAGCAACTGGTGAACCTCGTCCAAAGCGCCCGAAAGCACAACAATCGGCTGGAAAGGTTATGGCCTCGGTATTTTGGGATGTGCGTGGTGTAATATTAGGAAATACCATCAGCAGTGAATATTATATAGCGTTATTGGAGCGTTTCAAGACCGAAATTGCAAAGAAACGACCGCATATGGCCAAGAAAAAAATGTTGTTTCATCAAGACAACGCACCGGGTCACAAGTCAATCAAAACAATGGCAAAACTACATGAATTGAACTTCGAATTGCTCCCACATCCACCGTATTCGCCAGATTTGGCTCCCAGCGACTACTGGCTGTTCGCAGACCTCAAAAAATGCTCGCCGGTAAGAAATTTCGCACGAATGAAGAGGTTATCGCTGAAACTGAGGCTTATTTTGAGGCAAAAGATAAATCGTTCTACAAAAGTGGTATTGAAATGTTAGAGCGGCGCTGGAATGATTGCGTTGCTCTTGATGGAGATTACGTTGATGAATAAAGCTGATTTTGAACCAAAAAAAACCCTGTTTTCTTTGTTAGGCCCGATACTTTTCAGCCCATGTGTTAATATGGACGGTAGCGTAAATATTATTATAGCTTGCCTGCATTTTGCATCTTTATACGTCACTTTAATACACTCATAGTTGTTTAGAAATACCCTTAGTATGTATTAGGGAACATCATGCCGAAATTATTCGTTTACCTTCCATCCTAACACGTACTATATATAGTCTGCGCGTCACACACACGTTGTCGTACACCCCGATAAAATTAGTCCGCCCTAAATTAATGACGGTAAATATTTGACCTCCTGTAGTACTTTATCTACGCGATAATGGGGACATTGTAGAGCACGTGTATCGTGTTTGAGGTTATGTGCGAATTAATTATGGTTAGAGGAGCCGAATAAATTTACCGTGTTATATAGAGCGTTCGTTCGTTGCTATGTATACAGCGCTAAAGTATAGGCAAGAGTAGTTTCATTTGGTGATATCTTAGAAAAGGAACTGAAGGAATTATAAAGGCAAAACATCGTAATAAAAGAAGGCACGCCGATTGGATAAGCAACATTTAAATAGTTGGAATATAGAAAATTGTTAGAAATGCCTTTCGCCTTGCTTTCGAGCAATAAGAAATAGCTGTCACTTGGGTCTATTTCGAAATTTCTCTCTCTCTCTCTTTGGAATCTATAATACGAGTTAATATTTCACTACTGCCACCACTTCCATGATCAGAGGTTTATCAACAAAAACAAATACCGGAATCCTATTATTTTGGAAACATTTTGCTAAGTCTACTCAAATCCTTAGACAATATTAAAATTTCTCACACCATAAATAAATCGCACATACAACGTTTGATACTTAAGTTACTAGCAAATGATAACAATAATATACCAAATGTTAGTTGTAAACGATGCACCTTTCCTTCTGGAGGTTGAGATAAAAATCTAGACTTAATGGAAACATCAAATTTTGATGAATAGATAACCTAACATTTATGATAATGAAAAACTCCTACCAAGAACCTACCCCATCACTCCTCTTTCCCGAGAAAAAAAAACCTCTCACCTAATTCATGTTCGTCCATGGTAGACACATTTGTATGAGTTCCCAGACGGTTTACTACCACCACCGCCTTTCTACTAAAACTACAGCTTACGTTCGATGATTTATCGAGCCTATTAACTCTATATATAACCCGTTTATAACCTTCCTACCGCTCCGCTACTTTTTGCTAGACACCCGGCAGCTTCGCCTGGCTAACATCACATGTTACCCGACGTCGTAGTCGACATCGAGGGCCCCGTGCCTCGTTGGCAGGTCGTACGGCCGACCAAGTTTGATAAATATGAATTATTTTACGATATAAAGCGCGGTTCATGACAAGCGTGACGCGCGAAATGAACAAGATACTTCATTCGAACGCCCCCGCCTGCATAAATATGAAACGTCACGCGCACCTGGCTTCTAACCTTTCCCGAGAAAAAAGGGTGGAGTTTCGGGGGGCGGTAGACGAGCCGCCGCTGGCGAAGATGGTCGAAATTTATATGCTGGACCATGAGAGAAGAGATAGTGGGAGTTGACGATTTTAATCGGCGACAGTGCGAGTGTTCGTAAAATGAAATTGAAGCAAAGGATTAATGGTAATAGGGTTAAATTTAGAACCGAAAATGTTGGAGAAGTCGCACTTTTCTTCTCTTTTTTTAATCACTAAATTGTTCCAAAGACCACTGTACGGGGGCGACCTGAAATGTTTCCGGAATCAGCAAGAGATGGCGCACAAAGGTTGAAGTGGGTTCATTGGTCGGCAATGGCAACTTTTTATGGCAACTCTCAAAATTTCAGACGTCTACTGTCAATAGTTGCTGTTTAAGAGTTTCGTCCAGTGATAAAGCGCTTCTGGATGGCTAAGAAAAACAGCTACGGAAATTCGAAATATTTTGCTAGAGGTTAGTGGCGGATGTACTCCATAATTTTCGACCATCAGCTTCTGGCTGAACGAGTTCAAACGTGGCCGTACAAACACAAGTGACGAACCACGCAATAGACGCCCAAAAACCGCTACCGACGATGAAATGGTCGACAAGATTCATGATGTCGTGTTAGTTGATCGCTGATTGAAGCTGAAAGAAATAGCAGAGATAACGGGCATCTCAGAAGAACAATTTGACCATAACCTACACGAAATTTTGGGTATGAAAAGGCTTTTGGCGCGATGGGTACCACGTTTGGTCACACCGGAACAAAAACGAAATCGGGTGACCGTGTTGGAGGAGTGTCTGGCCAGGATCTAACGCAATCCAAGAGATTTCTAGCCGCCAGCGACTTTTTCCTAATCCCAAACGTGAAAAAAATCACTGGGGGAAAAGGGATTTGCCTCGAATGGTCATTACCGCTACAGATGGCGACTGAAGAGACTGGACCACCTTTTGAAAAAATGTATTGATCTTCGAGGAGACAACGTCGAAAAATACAAATAATAAACCACACAAATACCATGTTTTTCTAGTCGATTCCGGAAACAAGTCGCCCTCGTAAGACAAGCAAAAAAAAAATCACTCGACGTGGAATTTCAGTAGCGTTTTACTTAACGGCAACACCGTCCATATCCTAGCGGCGCTAGCGTCGAAGGACACATCCAATATTCACGCATCTACGCGGTAAGACGAACCTGAATATTAAATATCACCCGAGCAACGTCGACATCGGGTAATTTGTTTTCAATATAGCGCCTCGCCAGACCCTACGAGTGGATGAGCAGGCTTTTCAATGGGAATTACTGCGCACCTAAGCACTTAGCAGGTGTAAATTGAAGAGTTGTGCGGAAATTTTCAGCGGAAAAGGGATAATTCGGGTGCGGTTCAGTGGTATTTGAACGTCGAGGAGTTCTGAACGTATGTCAGAATGTTGCTTTATGTCGCTGATGGTTAAATGTGCTGTCTATCGAAGCATAAATTAGAGAATGGAGGAGTTCTCTTGTATTCAAGTATGTTGTGATGATTTTGCAAATTTAAGTCTGTAGAATTGGCTAAGACAGGCAAAATTTTGCGCCAAAATATATCCCCTTCTTGTATCAAATAATTTTTAAATGTTAAGTAGAGATTTCTTGTCTTAAATCTAGACAAAGACCTATAAGTATGTACGGAAATAATGGAGTAACTTATGGGTTATTTGAAAAGGAAGAGGATGTAAGGTCTTATCTACCGATTAATTATGTACAATGTGATCAAAAAACACCGATTAAATTGGCAATTCCGAAGCAGATATTGTGATCTCAGATAAGAATAAAATTATGAAGAACAAGTACAAACCAAAGAAAAGGAAAGACGACAGAAACTTTATTAACGGCGATTTATCTAAACAAGACAGGGATATACAAAAAACAATCAGACATAGCGCAAAAGAAGAACAGAAAGGTGGCAAGTGAATTAAAATTGCATTCAAACGGGATAAATTGCACTGGAAAGTGGCACTAATTACACACAAATCATAAAGACTATAATAACTATAGAGGTATAACGTTACTGAGCACGATTGTAAAGATATATGAAGACCTAATTAACAATAGGATAACACAGTTAATTGAACCATCACTGTCGGAATTGCAAAGTGAATTCAGACCAGGGAAAAGTATACGAGATCATTTATTTACGTTAAAACAAATAGTTGACAAAAGATTACAACAACGGAAAAACACGCGTTTGGTATTTATTGATCTGATTGATTTGATAGAGTGAAGATTTGAAATATGGAAAAGTCTCGAAGAAAGAGAAGTCGGAAAAAGATTATTTGAAATATTCAAAGGTTATATAAGAACAGCATAATTTATGGAATGAGGCATAATATGAGATCCGAAGGATTTATTTCTAAAGATGGGTTAAAACAGGGCGGAGGATCAAGTCCCATATTGTTGACTGTATTCATGGACGATATAGTAAAATAGGATACAAATAGCTGAGGCAGCATTTGCAGATGACTTTGTACTGATAGTAGCGAACAAAAATAACCTACAAGATAATATAGAGACATGGAATGAGACACTTAAGAAAAAACGTATGAACATAAATAAAAATAAAACAAGAGTTATGACCATCAGTGAAGAACGACTAAATATACAGATTGAAAGAACAAGCATACAAGAAGTAAATAAGTTTCATTATTAAGGCGTACCGATAGAAGACACTGGCAAACATGAATCAGAAATTAATGAAGAAATTGAAAAAGCAACCAATGAATAACAGCTTCATTGTGGAAAAAGAAATATTACAAAGCTCCAAGATAAAAGTACACAAACCAGTCTACACATCTCTTCTGACATACGGATGCGAATCATAGCTACTTAATAGACAAAAAAGCAAAATTCAAACTACAAGAACGAGATATCTCAGGAGAGTGAGAGGCGTAATAAGAAAGAATAGAATGAGAAGCTCACAAACACGAGAGAAACTAGAGATACCATCTACATATATTGGACTTTATTGAACAGCGATAACTAAATTGGTGGGGATATTTACAATGAACTGAGTACAGTATAAAAGAACGACCATTGGACACAGCATCCAGAAGAGAGGGAAAAACTGGGGAGAAGCTAAAATGTTGGCCAGTAACAGAGAGTAATGAAGAGAATAAGAAATTTATTTATAGTTAAGAGTAAAAATTTGCTCACCCGACACCCTTATAGGTAAAAGAGTTTTCTGGTATTATTAGTCTTATTAAGTTTGAAAGAATTTTTATTAATAACATTTCTCTATCAGTTTGTTGTAGCCATTGGCGAGCTGGTATTTCATGGTATAGGCTGTGTATTTTATTGTTTAACAGTACCCCTCAGTAATACAGAGATATAAAAACTTAAGCAATACAGAAACAATTACACTTTCATTCATGGGTGACCGTAATTTAGCAATTACTTCCACAAGATTTTAATGGACCATTATTGCCAACGATGTTTGAATAATATCGATGACGATTACATTTAAGATGAGACGTTTTTTATTGATGAAACTCGATTTCACTTGTTTGGATATATGAACTTAGAAAATTATAGTACAGAATCAACTGCATGACATTAGATACAGGATATCTACTATTTATCGATTAAAATCCAAAATCAACTCTGAAAGAATGAACTTATATCATCATACTAGAGCTCTATTGATAACCTTAATTAGCAGTGTACATCGCTATTTTTAAAACATCCTGTATATCCACCAGCATAAAAGATAAATATTGACTATTTTACGGTAAAACCCTCCACATATGTAAATACGTATACACCGTACAACCGTGTTACATAAAATAATCCATCATAGCCGTGTGCTCCCAAAAAAAAAACCTCGTCATCCGCTGTCGGTTGAAACGGCTAACAATGTAGGCAGTTACGAAAACGTAAACAAGTTTTTTTTCGTTACGATAAGGAAGGCATCATCCCCGACGCAGACGCTACGAAAATCTGCGAGCTCTTTCGAACTAGAATAGGCGTTAAAAGTATTTACACAAACATATACGACGACGTTCCTTTTGCCGGCTGTATATCTGCCTGTTGTATCGTTAAACGCTGATGTTTGTGTAACGATTTACCCTTTTTTTTCCTTTTCTTCGAGTCCCTGCGTGTATGTATATGTGAGGATTACTGTGGATTAAGGGTACTGTCGCGGACAACGCGATGTCAACGACCTGACAACTAATTTCATATTTAAAATGATGTTCGAGGGCGACCTGAAATATTTCAGGAAAATCGAATTTCGTGCAGTGATAAAACACTTCTGGATGGCTGAGAAAATAGCCACGGAAATTCGAAATATTTTGATAGAGATTCATGACGGATGTATACCATCAGCTTCTCAGTGAGCGAGTTCAAACGTGGCCGCACAAGCACAAGTGACAAACCACGCAGTGGACGCCCAAAACCGCTACCAACAATGAAATGGTTGACAAGATTCATGATGTCATGTTAACCGATCGCCGATTGAAGCTGAAAGAGATAGCAAAGACAACAGGCATCTCAAAAGAACGCGTTGACCAAGTCCTACACGAAATTTTGCGTATGAAAAAGCTTTCGGCGCGATGGATACCGCGGAACCCTGGATGAGACTTGGATCCCCACTACATACCGGAGACCAAGGAGCAGTCGAAGCAGTGGACTTTTCCGGGCGAATCGGCTCCGAAGAAAGCAAAGACCGTTCCATCGGCCGATCATGGTGACAATTTCTTAGCATTCCCAAAGTATAATCCTCATCGACTATCTAGAGAAGAGATGAAAGATCACGGGGCAATACTGCAGCGATTTCTTGACCCGATTCGATGCAGTATTGAAGGAGAGACGGCCACGTTGGCAGCGAAAAAAGTGCTTTTCCACCACCTGCTTATTCATGCCCCATCGCCGTGTCCAAATGGGATGAGTTGCGCTGCAAATTAGTCTGTCAACCTCCATACTCACCGGATCTAGCCCCCAGCGACTTTTTCCTATTCCCAAACCTGAAAAAATCACTGGGAGGAAAGAGATTTGCTTCAAATAAGGAGGTCATGGCAGCTGCAGATGGCTATTTTACAGACCTCGAAACGTTCCACTCCAATACCGTGTTTTTCCATTATTAGTATGTGTAGTGGAACAACAATAATGAAAATGAGAGAAGGCATGCATTTTGTTCTATCTGAGCTTTACCTAAGTCAACACGGTCTAAGCAACTTCGAAGGACATTCAATAATTAACTATACAAATAATAATAATACATGCAAACTCTACGCATTCTCATCTACACTTCAAAAAAGAAGAAGCTAAACTTAGGAAGTTTACTTTCACAAATCAGGTGGAACAAATGGTTCGGTATAATACTTATAACAACATCAATACGCCCAACCCTAACAGCAACGACTGTTCCGAAGCTGAATTTTACGAGGCCATATAATCGAACATTTCATTTAATTAAGGGGTAGGCGGTTATCATTATAACTCAAGCTCGTGCCTCCCAATCGTGAAGTTCCCACAAAAGCCAGCTAGCTAGGCTAACTGGCAAGCTTATGAATATACCTCCACATACATCTATTAGAAGTTATTTGCTTTATAAGTTGTACGGGTATAAAGCTTCACGTTGTAGCGATGCAACCGGCAACGGGTTGGTTGACGCAAGGAAGTCATTATATTTTAATTGGCGTCTTATCTCGAGAAGGGTTTGTTTTCCTTCTTGCGTTATATAGGATGAGAGGTGACAGATAGCTTTAAACTATTAACTTGAGAGAAGGGAATATTATAAAGGAAGCACTTTGGTGTGAAAACTACTGTGTAATGATAGTACTTAAGTCACATCTATGCAGGCACCTCGTTTTCTTAATACTCCGATAAGACAAAGAATCCAAAAAAAAAAGAAAACAAATGAAATCTCGAGAAGAAAACCGATCGAATAACCGTTCCGGCGATAGGAAGGTGCTTTAAATTTCTCACGATCCGACCGATTTCACGTACTAAATTTAAGCCGTGAGACAATTCCCGACGTTATATCTCCTCTTAGGTAACACCGGATGGAAGATTTATTCCCCCTTGATCCTCCCCTCTCTCGCGGAGACGACTACTAAGTTGTTCTCCAACGCGCGAGCGGTTAATGCGAGAAAATACGGCGAGACTAGATTCGGAGAGCTGTGGATGCTGGGATAAAACAAAAGTTTTACTTTTGAAATCGGCAAGAACTTGTACAGAAATTAATTCAGGCGATAACAGACAGTTGGGATTTATTGATTTTTCCCATCGTTAATTGCCTTTTAATTGCGTCTGTTGTGAGTTTCTGCGCGTATAAGGGCTAGGGAGGAGGGGGCGATAAATATGGGTGGAAGGGGGTGCTTCATCAAAATGTCATTTGGTGTAGTATTTTTCCCGACAAATGGAGGAAAGAATGGTAATTTTCTATCATTATCGTCGTTAGTATCTATAACTAGAATACTAAATGATCTTTTCCCGATATGAACACGTTTAGAATGTATACTGAGTATACTGATTGTAGCTTGCAAAACATACAATTCTTTTTTGGATAATTTTAAGAACCTAGTAATACTCAAATTATTTACAAAGGTGCAATATGAGTTTGGATCTGTGCGTCACATATTTTCTATTACAAGCACTATTTTCTAAAGGTATTAAATCAAAACCAAAAAAAAATTATTTATAAAAAATAACGTAAAATTATTCCTTGCCTTTTTGTGAGAGATTGTGCTACTATCTTTGCCACTCCTCTATATTATAATCATTAATTTAGCCGTACACACATGTACATTATATGTGGAAACTAGCTAGAATTTCGCCAATCTTGAAAAGGGGTGGAAGTTCTAATATTGGCAATTATAGGCTTGTGGCTGTAATTTCTTCTTTTACGAAGGTTTTTAAAGTCTTAATTTATAAACGTGTTTCTTATGGTATTAAACCATATCTCTCTGAATCTCAGCATGATTCCATATCAAATACTTCCACTGCAACTAACTTAGCGTAGATTTCCCAAACGAGAGCTGAGACTATAGGTGGGGATGGTCAACTGGATGCTATTTAGACTAATTTTTCTCGTACGTTCGACCTAGTAGATCATCGCAAATTGTTGGATAAGCTGAGTTGTTTCGGTGTCGGCAGAAATTTTCTATGGTATCTTCTTCATAGGTGAATAATGTTTATTTTAATGGATATAAATCTCGAACTTATTACTCCAGCTCTGGAGTACCATAGGGGTGGAACCTAGGCCCATTTCTCTTTAATATATACGTAGATGATTTGCTAAATTATATTAACTGCTTTTTATTAGCTTACGCCGACGATATAAAAATCTATCACTCCGTGAGACAAACTTTCCAATTTTTTTCCAAAGAGAAATGCATTAAAGGATAAGGGATTACTTGACGTAATAGAAAAATTATAAGATACCAGGTTACCGTTAATGGAGTCAGTACAAATAGCGGACGATATAGTCTCTGCAGAAAATAATTTTACGTAAATGGATTCCGATTTTAGTTACGACAAATATATGATGGTCCATCTGCAGATCCAATAACTAACTTCGAAAAATTATCTTAATTTGTTGGTACTTGTTACATCCTACTCTGTCACTCTGAGACAAGTTGACCAGTCTGTTAGTAATCGGAAAAGATTGCCATCATAATGCGTTTCTATTTGTTTGTTTGCAAAATTTTCTGATCACAAACACCTTTCCAGAAAATTAAATTCAAATGCCTGTCTTAAAGTAACGTTTTTAGGTCTTTCAAATATCTTTCCTTAAAATAGTCGCGTGACTGTATTTCTTCTTATATAAATTGGAATTTTTCGTCGAAAAGAAAAATAGCCAATTTCAGTAATTCAAACCGCTACGGCAACCGAATGTATCATCTAGGTAGGAACGCCAAAACGAAAGAAAAAAAAAACAAGCGAGGACGAAAAATTTTCCAATTTTCAACTCAATTGGCTCCGCATTCTGCAGGTGATACTGAATTTATCATCATCTATCCTCAATAAGACCCTCCTCCCCATGGAAATGCCCTATATATACACACACGAACAGAGGGCAGAAAGAAGGACGAACACCTTTGTCTTCGAGGGGTCGCCGAGAGGTATGGGGGAATTATAAAAAATTTAAGACGTATATTCAAGTTTCTCCGCGCGTAGCGAGTAGGCCGTGGCTGAATGAAGAACGCGCAGATAGATGGCGTCCGTAAGGTGACGCTTTGACAAATCGAGTCGTCCGAATTTATCGAGGACGAGTAGCTCCCCCTACAGGCCGTAAGAAGAGTTCATTTATTTTCATCTCTGAGAGCTTTCGCGTGCGGGCGCTCTTATCTTTTGTTTTCGTGCGTCGTTTTCGTAATTTCAACAGGGTATTAGAGGTCGAGACTTTTCTATAAGAGTAGGATTTTGTTTGCGATGAAATTTACAGTGATAAAGAACTTTATCTTCGTATTAGGTAATGCTGAATTTAGTCCTTTTAAATTAAAAAATGACAAGAAGGAAATATGCCTCTTAACAAATCGTATAATCATTGAAAGTTTAGAGAATACTACTGAAATTTAAATCCAATTTAACCAAACAAAATGTAGGCATTGTTTTTCTTTTTAGGGAAGAAGAAACACAGCGTGTTATCTAAGCGTTATGCAAATTTTCACGCTTGTGCTTGATATCTCCCTGTGATTGCATATAAACACCTTCTTCGGAAGGTCGTCTTCTTTACATCGCCCATGGGAATAATTAAATACCTCGTCATTGTACTACGTAGGAGAATAATCTTAAAAGCAATGCGATGTATTCTCTTATCTTATCTCTGCGTTATTTAAAATCTCTAAATCCACCTGTGAGAAATGATATTACGAAAGCGTTGGACTACTGTTTTGTGTAGGCGTTGAACTCGCCTTGTTGCGAGAATTTTTGCATGCAGAAAGAAGTTTGATTTGATAAGGTTTCCACAATGAAGCTATAGGAATGTTATTAGATAACTTTAATAATCGGTTGACCATTTTCTAATATTTAATGTTGGTTATTTCTAAAATAATAAACATTATTATACTGCAAGGTTGAGATGTTTTTCAATTTCCTACAGTTTAATGGAAAATAAATCCATAAGTTTGTTCTTTATATGATCAGCGAATAACACAGACGGATCAAAGAAATGAGGTACATACACTACCGCTCGAAAGTGTTTAGGCACTCTCACTGACAGCAAACATGTATAAAAACTCAGCAAAAATGTTAATAATATTTATTTTTTATGTACAGATACACGTACATGAATAAAAATATATTAAATAAATGTGAAAATTAAAACGTTTAATTTAAATTTTGCTTTCATCTATGTGACCTCCTCTTGATTTAATAATTGCAGCACACAATCGAGGCATTCTCGCAATAAGTTTTGCCAGAGTTTCTTGTGTTATTGAGGTCCAACTCGATTGCAATTTGTTCCACACGTCAGTAGCTGATGTCGGAGCCGATTTCCGTACTTCCCGATCTAGTTCTTCCCATAGTAACTCGATTGGATTCAAGTCGGAGCTCTGGGGAGGCCATTCCATAATTTTGAGAGTTCCTTCCTCTTCTAAATGGCGTAAATAGTCTTTACATAATTTAGAGGAATGTTTTGGGTCATTATCTTGCTGGAAGTTAAAATTTTGACCCAAAAGTTGAATTCCCGAAGATATTGCGTGGCTCTCCAAAATTTCACGCTAGCCTTCTTTTTTTAATATACCGTCAATTTTCACAATGTCCCCTACACTAGTGCCAGCAAAACAGCCCCAAATGATGATAGAACCTCCACCATGCTTCACGGTAGCAGCAATACACTCTTCTCTGGCACGTTCACCCACAGATCTTCTAACGAATATGCGTCTTCGGGTTCCGAACAGCTCAAATTTGGACTCATCCGTCCATAGGACGTTGTTCCACTCTTCTATGGTCCAGTGTTGGTGTTCACGAGCCCATTTAAGTCGCTTTTGCTTGTTTTGTTTGCGTCACCGATGGGTAAACGAGTGATTATGCGAATTTTCCGTTGTTTAACTGTCAATGGCGACGTCTTTGAAAATTTGTTAAATTAGTTTTTAATTTTACCCCATTACCTCAAATTTATTTTTTTGTATATGTAATTAATACCTTAAGCTTTGCCTCATTGCATTATTGTATTATTCTATGTACCTTTTTATAATTTCCTTTATATGTTTCCATTACATTATTTCCCCTACGTTCCAAAGCAAAATAGACTCTTTAATAGGTGGTCAGTCATTTGATTTTTACGTTACTCCAGCAACAAACATGCGTATGTATCCTGGACGCTTCAGAATAAAATATATATCAACAATATAGATGTCACTAAAACATTCACTGTAATAACAATCATTACTTTTCCCAATTCTTTAATTTCGAAATTTTATTGAACCAATAATATCGCACACCTATTCATATACGATCTCGAAGCATTAAGACATCTACCCCGTACCACTCTATAACACATTTTGCTTCCGTCTCTCTTCCATCCACTTAGAGCCGTTGCGAGAGAAATTCAAATTAGCGTCACGTGATAAATAGAGGCTACCTTCGAGACCGTCCTAAATTAAAATACATACTTCATTTCGTAATTTCATTAGGGCGTCATACATTAACGGGCTAATTGAATTATCTTCGTCGGTACACGTATAAATTGGTCTTATTCGGGAAGCGATGCGGGAACCACCTGAAGCGATCCTGGAACATCTTTCAAAGTGGTAAGAAGAAGTTTGGAGAGAGATAAAGGGTATAGAAAAAACCGTTAAGGATATCGTGAAATGGAGTAAATTCACATAATATAATAAGGCAGTTGTAGTTGTGTGCGTGTGATCTAAATTGGATTCGATTGAAGATATATTTACAACCGTGATTGTAATGTTTGTAATGATCTTTATTCATATCTACAAAAAGTACAGCTAAGAAATACTGTAACTCTTAATTTTGCTCTATATCTACTAGTATTTCTCTGAATTGTTTTCCTTGTATTGATACTGAATACCAACCGCAGCATTTCCCCGTTTATTATAATTAGTAATTGCATAGAGCAGCCATTTAACTATATTTCTACCAGTACCAATGGTTACTAGGCGATCAATAGTTTGTCTATATGTAGACTTGCCTATTCTACGGTCACTTATCGAAATATGTTTTCGTGTTGAGTTTCTATCCAATAAGAGGGATGCTTCTTGACAAACTTTGCTGGTTCCATATATTTTACTGCTCTATAATAAAATATTTTCATTCGGTGTAAAGTTGTCTCCATATTTAAGCATTTCTATCGTGATAACATTTATAGCTCTTTTGCCTTTTAACAATTTTATTGTAGGCTTTGGTCAACATATTCGATGCTAACAATTTTGAATGAGGAGGAATTTTCGTTCTGGTGTGTCTGCTAAATAGAATTTGAACGGATGCCAAGTTTCAGGCACTTTTAAATTTTAACAACTAATTTCTCAATACCATCTTTGCCGTTTGGACAACTCCCTCTGGTTGTCGATTACTGCCAAAGCATGTAGACGAGGTGGATATAAATTCATTAGAATTCAATACAATTAAAAGACGTATTATCGCTAATAACCATTTTTAGGAATACCATACGTTGCAAATAATGTTTTAAGTTTACTGACAGTGTCTGAAAAGGTTTTGATCTTTATCGAAATGATTTCAAGCCGCTTAGAGAATTAATCTTGAACCACTGGATAACTGTAAGCCGAAAATTCTAAAATGTCATGCAAGAATAAGTCTGGTATATCATAACTTGTAAGAGGTTCATAGGTATAGCAGTAAACTCCACTCACACAAATTTATTAATTATGCGGAACGCAGCGTTTCGAAAACACGTGGGCTCTCATTGTCAACCGTGTTACCGACTGAAAGTAAAAATTGTATCACACATGCAAATTATTTTCTACGCAGGCTCTAAAATTTTCTAAAACATATGAGTATTTACAATCTACTCGGTGGTCTAATGCCTTTTTCGGGAAAGGATGGACCGAAAGCGAACCGTATCTTTAACAGGGCCTACGGTAATAAATCAATCAAACTCGAGTGTGCAATTGGGGGTGGTTCTCTGTTCAATAAGTTTCCGTTCTTTTTCATACATATCGTTTCGTACGCGTCTAATTCTCTATACGAGTTTACGTTTTTAAGTAGTGTCAGATTTTTAAAGCAATCTTATGTCCGGATTTTACCATATGCTCTGCTACGCTTAATAGTTCAGGTTTGTTGAAGCGATAGTGTCTAATATGTTCTTTAAACCTCGTTTCGATACTCCTTTTTGTTTGTCCAATATATACTTTCTCACAATCATTGCATGCGATTTGGTATATTCCAGACCTTTTTATCATCTCCGGTTTATCTTTGCGATTCCCTAAGAGATTCTTTAAGTTGTTTTTTGACACAAAAGACACGTTTATATTTAGTTGTCGGAAAATTTTACTTAACTCTTTTACTGTTGGGTGAAAAGGAAGAGTTATAAATTTCTTATTACCGGTGTTTGTTGATGTCAAGGTCGTGTAATTTCTGATGTGTTGTTTGTATTGGACCTTCCTTAAAATACGGTCGACATCCATACAAGAGAAACCATTGTACCTCGCTACATCTTTGATATACTTTAATTCTTTGTCGTACCTGTTCTTGTTTAGCGGAAATCTGACGAGTCTATTGACCAGAAAACTAATCGCGGACATTTTTAGTTGTTCGCAATGGTGCGAATCAACCGTGATGAATCTGTTGGAATTAGTTTCTTTTCTGTAGATGTCTATTTCTAATTTATTGTTGTTGCGTATGACTAGAGTATCTAGAAACGGAAGGCGATTGTTCACTTCTTCTTCAATAGTAAACTTGATCGTGCTAAATTTTGAGTTCAGTTCTGCTAGAAAATCTTGTGTTTCCTTTGTTGATATCAAACACCGCGAAAATATCATCTACGTACCTAAGCCAAATTCTCGGAAAATATTGGGTTTCTTTTTTCAGGTTCGTTTCAAATTTGCTCATGAAAAGGTTCGCAATAAAAGGAGATAAAGGATTACCCATCGTCGTGCCTTCCACCTGTTCGAACCATTTTCCGCCTATTTGAAAACAATTTTGTGACATGCATAATTTAGTTAACCTTTTATATTCCGCGGTTTTCATGTCATCTACGTTATTTAATTTCAAAAATTCAACCAAATACTCCAGAGTTTCTGGAATTGGTACACTTGGGAAAAGTGAACAAACGTCGAATGATACAAGGATTTCCTCATCTTTTAATTCAGTCTTTTCAATTTTATTTACAAAATCTGCGGAGTTTTCTACACATGGGTTATCTACTTTATGGGGCAAGTTCTTATATTCATTCATTTGGACAATTTGTATGTTGGAGAATCAATGCCGGATACTATAGGTCTCTCACCTGGTTTGTGAATTTTTGGAAGACAATACATTTTTGGAATGGTAGGGTACTCATTTGTAAGAGGTTGTTTTTAGTTAAAACTTTAGAAACGTTCGCAGATAATACGCTTTAGAATGACATCTTCTCTATCACTGGCAATTTCTGGCCTATAAATTGTTTGTTTGTAGATAACAAGCATTGGTATTCGTACTGTAGCAAATCCATATACCTCTGATCTACTCTGGCAATGATAAAATTCAAACATGGTTGGTTTTCTGTATATTTGTGTAGACTGAGTCTAATTGAAATTGATTTTGATATAGTCGGCCCATAAGAATGCAACAGATAATAACGAACGGAACTAGGAAAAAAATGGAAGGAGAAACCGGAAAAAATAAAAATATCAAGAAAAGAAAAAAGAAAAGTAAGTTGAAGTTAAAGCGAAGAAGAAAAAACAAGAATTAAAATAGAGAATCGGGTTTTGAGAGTTTCAAAAATAGATTGTACGATTCGTATTGATTAAAATCTCTAATGGGAAAAGTATACACAGATATTTTGTTTAACTTCATTGTTAACTTGAAGCAACAGAGTGCATATAAATAATTGAAAGACGTTTGAATTTGCCGCTTTTTATTTTTTTGGATTAAGTTGGTGTTCAGTACTAGCCAACGCCTCTGAAGCTGTAAACATTGTATATCCTAAACGTAAAATAAAAAAAAGTTCGTTGCATCTTTTTATAAATAAGAAAAAAAAAACAATTGGATGAAAACGAAAATAGAGAAAATCAAAACAACAATAGGATAGACGCTACCCAAAGGACGCTATTGGTTATTATGTCCATGTCTTATAAAAGCGCCAACTTTCCGACACAAAAAAGCGCAGGTGATTCAAACACCTTTCGATTATTGTTGAACACAGTGTATATAATACTACGTAGTTTTCAGTAGGCAATTAATTAGTTTCTAGCTTGCTTTTCAATTAGCCGGATCTTAATTAACTTTCTAGTACAGATATTATGCTCCAAACGCATACAGCGTAAAGTATGAAATAAATTAATGCAGTAGCTTCTATGTATTTTATTTAATTTTCTCCGTATCCAAGTACGAAATGTAGGTATAATGTAATGTACATGTGCATACGTATATAATGCGTTAGTAAATGTAATAAAGCTGTACTCGACGTATATACACAATGAGAATAGATATAAACTCGCAAATATATATTATAAATATAGTGTATTGCTTCCTCTAGTGTAAAAACAAAGAAAATCAAAAAAGTATGTAAACAAATCAATAACACTAACTAAAAGTTTAGCTGATAAATATAATTTTGAATTGGTAAATAAAAAATTATTAGAAAAAATATTAACCACAAAGCAAATGTGACTCTTTAGAAATGAAAAAATATAATCGAAAAATTTAAATGAAAATTGGGATGAAAAGAAACACAGTAAAACATGTTTTGTTTTAAGCGGGGACTTACCTCAAAGAAATTCTTTAGAATTTCTTCTGTATCAACGGTTTTAGGCAGATGTGGTCATGTAATAGGAATTCTCAGGAAATTCAGGAAAGAGAGCACTGATTTTCGTTTGGATAAACTCTAAGATATTAATATTTCTTAACACTTTTAAAGATAATTTTTTACTACGGCGTTAGCGCGTCCATTTTTCGCTTGTTCTAGCTGCGTCCGTCACGCGGCATCTATCTTAAGAGTCTTCCGGTAGCGTTCAAAATAAAATTCTTTTCTGAAGATATTTTAATCAATTCAAGACAATTACGTTATGTCTAAATTTTATCTAAACTGTTTTATATATCTGAAATCATGTATTCGACATAGAATTTTAAAATAAATGGAAATTAGATTGAAAATTATGTATCATCTATTTGAAAATAATATCCAATCAGAACGCTTAAAATGTATTCCATGAAGTTTATTGGTCATTGATTTTCGTATTTGAAAATTTTGAAATTATCACCAACTGCTAGAAATTAAAGTGTTAAGTAGTAAATATATTTACAAATATAAATAATAATATATATATAAATCTCCGTTTTAATCAGATTGAAATTATTTATGACTTGTTTAGATACATTAACGAATTCTAGGAATAATTCTTTTCTTTAATGAAGAAAGCGAAAATGGCAGTTGCGGTATGTCAAATTGTAATGTTTATATTATTGTGTTGCTTGTAACAATTTAGTACAGTAAATTGTTTAACAGTGCTTAGAAAAATAGATTCGAAATATCGAATATCCTTCAATTTAATTCTTTATCAACTCGAAACAGTATTTTGTCAAATTGTGTTATAAAGTCCTTCAAAAGATAGTAGTGAACATCAATTTCCATACCCCTCATAGTATTGGACTATCCAAAGTAAAACTCCTCAACAATCCAAGTCACTTCATCTATAATTCAAGATTGGTGGGTACGTACAAACTTTATTGAAACTTTCTAAACGATACCAGATGTTCCTCAGTTTCACAAATAAAACAGGAAACTCATCTTTTAAAACTTTATTGCTTATAAAATAATACATCAAATATTTCTCACATATTACAACTTATTTTAACAATTAAATGAACATAAATAATATTTAAGCTCATGCGACAGTCGGAGCGTACTGCTTGCAAATATTCTCGAATTCTCTTTCTTTCTGTTCTCGTTCCCTTAAAAATGGATGATCCGGATTGGAATCCTTCAATTGAGCAAGGTAACGGTTAGCAACCTGTAAAAAAATACAACAGAAAATCTTACGATGACTTTACTCTTTAATCGAAAGAACAACCTCAATGTTTTTAGCGGTGATCTGTGATAGAACAATTGAATTTATAAGCGTATCTGTATAATTGGGATCCTTATCGATAGCCTCTTGCAAAGCTGCCTCTGCCTCATCGAATTTTCCTTGAGCGATGTATGTAACAGCTTGCCCGTTCAATAAAAGAGGTGTTGCACCATATTTATCGATTAAATCTTGATAGATATAATAAGCATTGCGTAAATCATCTTTTCCCTGTGAAATTTACACAAATTACACTTACAACTTATTTAAATTTGAAGGGTCTTACCGCTGCACAGAACACCCAAGCCTGCGCTAATTGTGTTAAAGTTGCATCTTCATCTTTCTCGCGCATTTCACTTAATTTAGTCATCGCCAAATCCACACGATTAATTTTCAATAATATATCCAAGATCATAGCCATAGCGTCCAAAGAATCGATGGTATGTAATAGTCGGTAGGCTGTCTCGAAATTATGCTCACGTTGATAGATAATTGCAGCCACCAAAATCAACACCTCGTTCTCTACATTTGCAGAGGCAGCTAGTCTTTGATCTAGCTGGCTTACGATGCTGTCCCGTTTCGCTTTATTCGATAGGTATTCGGCTAATATCCTCAGCGGTTGTAATTTCTCCGGAGAAGCTGGCTTTATGTCATCGAGTACGACTAGGAACTTATTCTGCGCCATATAGGCTCTGTACATGAATATATCCCTTTCTACAGCGACTTCGGGGGACGAAGGCTGGAAAATATTGGGGAATTTAACCTTAAAAATGGGTAATTCATCGTTCGAACTTACCTTTCGTAACTTTTGCGCTTCGTTGATGCATTGTTGGTAATTGCCGATGTAGAAGTAGTTTCGAATTTCGAATAATTCATCTACGTCTTGTTGTTGACGCGACATTTTAGTTTAAAAACACAAAATTCTAGTGTTGTACACTAAAAATTAGGTGATGTGTCAAAATGTGCTACGTAGGTAACTGTAATATGGATTGGTTTGCAACTTTGCTAAAATCGCCATCCTTCACCGGTACAATGAAGTGTTAAATATAGAAAATCGCTAATAGATGGGCATAAATCTCTTAATACTTTAAAATCCTTAAGTTTTTTGTTGACTTTATTTGGAAATAATTTTATAAAAAAAATATATCAAGCAGCACTTTTAACATAAAGTTTTTTGGATTATTATTTTGCGTGTTTTTTAATAACAGCTAGTACGTCCTCTACGTCTTCTTTTGAGCCTAAGAATATCGGGGATCTCTGATGGATGCCCTCGGGAACTATATCTAAAATAGGAATTTTTCCATTAGATGCTAATCCCCCAGCTTGAGTAATGATGTAGGCCATCGGTATGCATTCGTAGAGCAACCTCAGCTGAAAAGACAATTTAAATTACTCTAACATATAGATATTTTTATTTGGGTAGTTACCTTTCCCTTAGGGGCATCACTTGTAGCGGGATACATGAAAATTCCACCGTATTTTAAAGTCCTATGGACGTCAGCTACCATAGAACCGACATACCTTGCACCGTAAGTCTTTCCCTTTGAGGGATCTTTTTTGGATTTGACGTATTCTTTAACAGCCTCATCCCATTTGGACTCGTACCCTTCGTTTATGGAATAAATCTTTCCCCTTTGTGGAATTTGCATGTCTCTATCGGTTAGAATAAATTCCCCAATCGATGGATCTAGCATAAAACCATCAACGCCAGAACCAGTCGATAGTACCATCATGGTTGCGCTGCCATACAAGGCGTAACCAGCTGCCACGACATTTTTTCCGCTTTGCAAGACGTGCTTTAAAGATGGCTCTTCATCTTCGTCCTTTTTAAAGATGGCAAAAATCGATCCTATCGACACTAGGCAGTCGATATTTGAAGAACCGTCTAATGGATCGAAACAGACGATGTATTTGCCGCGTCTTTCAGTTTCCACCTGTTTCAAAAATTATAATTAAAACACGAATAAAGGAGTTAAGTAAATCTTACTTCAATTATATTTTCATCTTCTTCCGAAACCAAAATGCAGGTTGTAAACGAAGATTTAAGCATGTTAATGAAGAGTTCGTTAGCGAGAACATCGAGTTTTTTGACTTCTTCGCCTTGAACATTGGTTTGACCCACGGTGCCAAATCTAGAGCGGTAAATAAAGAATTTGATTCATGATATAAAGTTGGATGGTCGTCAAAGTCAATGAGGGATTTAATGCATGCTATTTTGATATCTTCAAAGATCATGTGTAATTTTCAGAAATTTGGTTAGGGAGTTTCATCTGGAGAAAATATTTTATAAATGGTTCCTTATACCTAACATAGTTTTAAGTGTTTGGTATCTTGTAGATTTTTCCGCTGAAAAACTAATGTGCTATGAATCAAATAGAACTATTTAACTATGTTGACACGTCATCAAAATTTTGTGTATATAACTGTTTCTTGGTTGATGGGATTTTAGTATTCGATTTCATATTTAATATACTGAAAAATGCTGTATTCTGGGCACAAGAAAATAGTCACAAAAGGATATCTATACTTTATTCCAAAAAGATAGAGACAAATTTCTGAAAAGACCTCCAGCCCAAATTACAACCTATAAATTTGTGAAATTAATCTTACGCTGTAAACTTAAATGTGTAAATCTGTTTGAAATGTAAAATCTGTACCAAATAAAATTGAATATGGATTCTACAGAGATAATTCTACAATTAAGACAACAGAATGGTAAATGTAGTAGTTACAACACATTAAGGTAAATAAATTTGTCTAGAAAGCATATATTTTATTTATTTGTTGGAAAAAAGTTCAAATACATTCAGTGTTACTCAAGTGATTTGCTTTCTCTCGTTTCTTTAGAGGAGAATATATTCCTGTGCTTTTAGCAGCACTGTAGCGATGCTCTGCATCCATAATTGAAAGGAACAGCTACAGAATTGTGATTTCAGTATAGCTAAAGTTCTTTGTATTTGCATATTACTTGCATAATCTATTAATTTTCAAATCAAAGCTGTGAGAACTAATTTATACCGCAAAATAGCTAAAGTAATATAATAATTATGAATAAAACTGCCAAAACGCAAAGTATATCAAAACCTTTGACAATTTATAGAAAAAAGCAATGTTTTACGGTGTAAATTCGCTTTGCTAGCCACCAATAAAAATAACTGTTACTTGGGTCTGTTTAGAAATTTGTCTCTCTCTTTTTGGAATACATTATAGATGAATGTAATTTTTTTTTTCTAGAAATTGCTTAAGGGATTTTTATTTTCCAATATCTAATCGATGCACATTTGAATTTCCGGACTGTCAATTTTGTTTGTCAGATTAGCCTTATCAATTTTTCATTTAATTTATCACGTTTTATTTATCTGTATAAAGAAATATGATTTTTTTTTTATCAGAGATGATAGCGTACCAGAATCGATATATTTTTGACATCCGTAACTTGAAATGGATAAATTAATTATTAGCACAATTTTCAAATTTAAATGCAAAGAAATTTGGAAAATCTTTGTATAATAAGCGTCAATATCCTATAAAAGAAACTTTCATCACTGTTTTATTGATAAAATTATTTTTAGAGGCACTAAAAAAGTGACCTTTAACATAGAAGAATGGAATTGTAACCTTTCGTATTGGGTACAAAAACCATTTTCTTTCATACGTTAAACGACAACAAAAAATGCCCCTCACACCTGTTTCCTATACTGCTTATAAAAAAAAATGTATATTTCCCAAGAGTAAATAGCCATGCACATACGTGAAAGAAAACGGGAAGTTCCACTTACGAAGCCGGAAGGCGGTAGAAACAAATTGCATTTAGTGTAGCATACTCACAAGTGCGTAATGCCAGCTTTTCTAACGGCACAGCTGACTACCTTTACAGCTGTCTGAATAGAATTCAACAATTGAGTTAGATCTCCGGTGGCCGTTGGGCATTTCTTCTGTTCGGCGAGGACATGTCGCGTTAAAGTAATACAATTCGAATCCAGAGCGTGGCTGCTCATCTTTATTCGTCGTTCTAGCTCTACGGCGACACTATTATTTCAAGATAATTTAGGACGACAATGGACACACCTCCAGCGACTCTGGCACAATGCAACTCGTAAAGCTTGCCAAGAAGGTACCGGTTTTATATCTGGTAAATGCTAAACGTCTATATAAATCGAGTAACTAGACATAGTTGGCCTTGCCCCGAGAGCTCGCAACACGATTGGTTTGTTTTCGTTTTTTGATAAGGCAACGTCACGACCACGTTGTTTTTACACTACATACGTTCTCAAATTCTAACGATCCGTTCGTAGATATCAATGAATATCGAAATTCAACCAGTTTAGAGGCAAATAGCATCGGTCGTGCCCCCAAAACGTTTGTGGATAACACGTGACTTTTAGAGGTGATGTGTACAGAAAGTAGGATATACAGAGTTACTCAAATGAACCCGACCGCTTAAATATTCTAACCTTGTGAAATTTTAAGCATTTTTTTTATTGCCACAATATATTTTCAATGCACACATTATTTATGTTGCAATGGAAAGTTGTTCTAGATTTCATAAGTGTTCCATCCAGTATGTTGAATGAAATGTGTGGATGCTGTATAACCTTGATAATAAAAGTAACCTTACAAAGATTACATTTTAATTTCTATACTTGTGTTCTCTAACAAATGCAGTTGGAATGTCGCGTTGACAAGTTTGAAAAGTTCAAATCACAATGTACTACACATATACTCGAAATGTGTTGACTACGTCACCAAAAGCAGTAGAAATGGGGTTGTAAGCTATTTTAGTTTGCCATAACCACAGGAGCCTTAGGTGTTAGGAAATATGTGTAAAATGTTCCATCGTCTTGTTACTATACCTCCTTGTTGTAATCGGTGAAGTGCCGTTAATTATTTTCGCAACAGAAAATGATAACTTGGGAACATATTGAAACTGCTCGAAAAAGTACCGCCACTGCACTTGGCGGACGCTGGTTTTGAACGCACGGCACTTGAGTTGTCAAATTCAAGTGCTGACCCTCTTACCACTGGACCACCGTGCCGTTGAAAAGGAATACTGAATGGAACAAGTTTTTATAAATTCCCTAGTTGTATTCGTCAAAAGATTGCGATGATTATATTGTAAGAAAATTATCCATCATGGCGAAATACCTAATACTGCAAAATTAGAGGACGATTTAGCAATAGTCATTGCACATGTTTTCAAATCTTTAGAAACAAATACCGTCTAGATTAGTCCTATTGTGTCAATTTTGGTTTTAGAACCGTATTCTGTATGATTGGAGAGAGTATTCGGTGAATCTTGAACCTAATCCAAGATGAGCGAAATTTCAAAGGGGTCTCTTATGTTTTTTGCGAAAAATCGAAGTCATTTAAAATATGTCAAAATGTGTATGCAACTGAAGGGCGAACTGCTTAATATTCTAAAATTAGAGGAGGATTTAGCAATAGTTATTACACTTTTCGCATGTTTTCAAATCTTTAGAAACGAATTCTGCCCATATTATTTGCGTGTCCGAACTAATAGGGACGCTAGTGGATATATTATTCTTCAATTTATTCCAAGAAAGAAAAACGAAAGAAACTTGTAACTATCTTAATAAAATATATCATATTTAATATTTCTACATTTTATAATTTTGAACAGAATTAGTAATAAGTTAATATTCTGAAAGAAAAGCTCAAATAAATTGTTTAAATATTAATAATATAATTGAATATTTGACAGGGAACCAATAAGGTATTTTAATTTAGTTTTATGAGAAAATGAAACGCTTTAAATAATTTTCTAGTAATCGTTTCATAAAATTTAATTATATCGTGTCTAGTTTCCTGTAAATGTGTATCTGTTATATAACTAGGGCGCCATCTGTAATAAGATGCGTGTATTCCCACAACATTTGGAATGGTAGAAGTATAAAATTTATCTCATAGATGGCGCAAGATACACGTAAATATCAATTTTTCTTCCCGCCTATTTTCTATCGACTAAACCCTACGTCACTTCCTATGCGGGATTCCCGAAAGGAATTGTCTACGTACGCTATCGAATACCTCAGTCAATTTGATAAGTTAACGTCGTGATAAAACGGTTGTAAACATGTATTTATTTTCTCATGTCAGAAATTCGCTTATTTTGCTTTCCTTAAGCGTGTAAATTCGATTAAATTTTTGCTCGATTAAATCTGAGATAGCGTTACCCTTTTGTCGCTATTTCTTCAGTTTAAGCGAGGACAATTACCGTTACGACCGGGCTGAATCCGCAGCTTTCGTCGCGTTGCGGAAAAGTAATTACTAAAGCACGTAGTGTAATTTCTGGCGGGTTTTGCGTTTCTGAGGCGCGAATCGTTGCAGTTAAAACGCTACAATTTAATTTGGGAACCTTACCAAAAAAACGTCGTTTCGTTATTGTTGTTTTTTTTGCTCCCGCTTGGTGTCGCTGGTGTAATTACATTTTCCTATCATTATTAACGAGTACACGGTATGCGTGTATTCGTCAGGAAACATATGGCAGTGCCGCCGTTTCGTAATTTTCATACAGGTACCATTTGCGTACCGCGACCGACCACCTGACACGTGCACGCTGATAGCTTAATTTGTTTATTTCCTGAGGGAACCGCCATTAATGAGAGTTGAGCGCTACCATGGAAGTTCCCAGCGTATAACACGGCGCGAATACACACTACAATTTATTTGTTAATGCTTCACGTTTGCATTCGTTGTATCATAAATGTGTAACGATATTACCTGTGCGAGAGGGGGTGGGTAGAGTTTGAAAATTAACGCCGGCATGGCCGAGAGTAATACAGGAAACTTGTGCAAGCTAAGAAAATTAAATCAGTTGGTCAGTAGTAAATAAGATACCTTTTTTACTACGATAAATATGGCACTTAATTTAGTATATCTTCTTCTTCTCACATCCTTACACTTTTTTAGGTATTGGATGAGGATTCCTGTTCCTTTTGTACCCATTTTTTCCACTCTTTTCTATTTTCTGCGTTCTTCTTCTATTGTTTTCCCTTTTTCTTCTACCCATTTCTCTCATCTGATCCATCCATTTCCTTTTACACTGACTCACACTGAAAATGATGCCGTGGTGTATAATTTGGTAAAAAGCCGAAAATGTTAAGCAAACCACACGCGAAGAATGTTTAAGGTCGTTGTCCTGGTGAAATCGAAAATTCATGTCGAGTTTTCGGGCACTAGACACTAAATTCTGTTTAAGGATGTTTAAGTACATAAACCTGTCTGTAGTACCCTCAATAAATTGAAGGTTTCCAACACCAGCAGCAGAAACATAGTCCTAGACCATTACATACCCACCTCCGTGCTTAATTGTTGCGGTTTTAATTCCTTATTGCTCTTCCTCCACACATTACCCTTCCCATCTGAGCCGAAAAGATTAAATTTACTGTTATTGGAGAATAAAAAAGTTTCCATAAGTCGAAATATTTATTTTGATCTTGCAATGCAAACTGTAAGCGATTTCTTTTATCCTTCTGACTTATAAACGTTTTTTCCCTGGCTATTCATCCGTGTAAATCGGCAGACCTCAGAGTTCTTCGAACTGTTGATGAAATTGTGGCTGGTTTCAATCCGTATTGTATAAGTATGTGTAGTCATAGTACTCAGGGCAGTTGAGGCAGGGGGTGGCATGAACGATAGGTATATCTAGCTAGCATCCCAGGAAAATTATTGACAAGAATACCAGAAAAAAGACTCCGAGAGAAACTGGAAACAACAGTAGAAGATACTCAACATGGATTTAGAAAAGGAAGAAGCACCCAGGACTTAATATTTGTAATCAGACAATTAGGAGAAAAAGTAATAGGAAAAGGAAAGGGAATACATATGTTTTATAGATCTTAAACAAGCTTTTGGGTAAGAAGAGAAGATGTATGGCAGAGCTTGGAAAGGAGAGGTTTAGAGAAAGGAATGATAGACATGATAAGGCATTGTATAAAAGCAATAAGAATAAGGTGAGAACTTCCAATACAGAATCAGCTGGATTCGAATCGCAAATTGAATTAAAAGAGGGATGCGTATTGAGTCCATTGTTATTCTCTATATTAATAGACGACGCTGTTAAAAAAGCTAAACAAAAAGGAAAAAATGTGAAAGTAAGAAACTGGAAAATGAATGCAATTAACGTACAGGAACTAATGTTTGCAGATGATATGGTACTGATAGCACACTCGTAAGAGACATTACAGCAAAACTTGAAGATATACCAAGAAGAACTAACAAAGATAAACATGGAGATAAACACGAGGAAAACAAACACAATGATAATAGCAGCAGAAGAAAGAAAACAGCATCAAAATCGGAGAAAAGCATTGGAACAAGTTAAAAGTTACAACTACTTAGGAACAATCATTGAAGACAATGGGAGAATAGAGAAAGAGGTAAATGAGAGGATAGGGAAATCCGCAGAAATACATAACATATTGAGAAATTCGTTTCTGGATAAAAAAGAAATACCAAAAAAAAATAAAGACAGAGGTGTATAAAAGAGTGGTCAGACCAACATTAACATATGGTAGTGAGTCATGGATAACCACGAATAGAATCAAAAGCAGAGTTACGGCCATGGAAATGAGATTCCTAAGAAGAATAGAAGGAGTAACTAGAAGAGACAGAATCAGAAACACGACAATCACTAATAGTCTGGGTATCAAACCAGTAGAAGTGGTCATAGAAGAGAGACAACTGGGATGGCTTGGACATCTACACAGAATGGAAGAAGATCGAATCACAAAGAGGATATTTGAAGCCAAAACAGAGGGCAAAAACAGAATAGGTAGACCCCGAAACACCTGGAAGGAGCAGATGTATAGAACATTGGAAAAGAGAAGTATGGGATGGATTGAAGCCAAACAACTGGCTCAGAACAGGAACCTGTGGAAGATAAAAATAAGAAATAAATAGTCCGACACCCCAAGGTATAAAGGACATAGGATTAAAAAAAAATTAATATAATAACCTAATTGTGTGAATGCTGCTTTAGAAAAATAAGGTGTATTCAATTTCTTTTACTGTACCAATAAAAATTAAAACCAAAGTCCGACTCATATTTGATTCGCCCTCGTATAAAAGTGATGAATTGAGAATTATAGGCCCATTACATTAATATCTACGAGAACGAAGGTATTTGAGAAAGCCACTTTATCAAGATTAATATCGTTTTCAATTTCTGAAAGTTTGTAGGTATTATATTATCATCGAAGCAAAGAGGGCTTGGAGAGAAAAAGGTGTGGCTAAATTTTACCAACCTAAAATACGGACGGTGATTATCACGCCATCTACTTGATTATTACCGTGAATGGATTATAGCAAATGGTTGATTTTAGCATTTTGTTCAAATAACTCTGAAGGTAGTGGATGTAGAAATAAAAAGTAGGATATGTTTTCTTTTTCAAGTAATGTATGTAGAAATAAAATAGAATATAGGCTGAAATATGAATTTTTAGAAACTCGAAATGATCAGTTAAAAAGCAGAAAACCTGTTTTGACCTTTTATTATTCGAAATTGGGAGAAACCCGGCGCATCCACCAAATTAATATCCTTATTATCGAATTTGTAATACAAATAAACTGATATTCAAGCAATTCTTTCAGTTTTGATGTTTAATGTTTAATTAGGGTGATACAGATGTTCTTATTACGTAAACGTCTATATTAAGAACCTATAAATCGAATGAAATAGTTATTACGTCATGGTGCTATAGACTAAAAACAAGCAAAATCGTTAGTTCAAAATTGGAAAACACAAAATAATTTCTTAAGAACAAATCGAGTGACTCCAAACCATCGGTTTACCAAACATCCCATTACGACGCATGTATTAACAAATGCTTCCCTGCTATTCCAAAAAAAAAAATTATGAACAAAATATTCTTAGAAAAGAATCATGAACGATTGTAGTCCAGTGCTGAAATTGAGACACAAAACAGTATAAATTTGCTAGATGTGTAAATAAAACACCAAGTTGATAACGCTGGCCAACGCACATTTAATTAAGCAATTTTGGGGTGCCTAATCCAAAAATACCGTCAGATTTCTTTTATTAGATCTAGTTTTCGAAATTCACTCTTTCTGCACTATTTAGGAAAAATTGCCAAAATTAGATATAATGGTTTGTTATGTACGTAATTTTTTAAATATTACTATTTGATAACTGTTAACTGAAACATAAAAAAATGGGTAGTAGGTGTTTATTTTACAGAAAAGTATGCATATACAACTTTAAATCATCAGTTAAAAATTTCCTTTTATAAGATTTCCTTGCGTGAGATTTACCGGAACAGTCTCGCTGAAGATTCCAGCAGTAATCGGCCATCATATGGGTATCCTACCTTCCTTGGTACTTTTCCTCCATAATGCTGACGTCGTTGTGAAATCTTTTCCCATGTTTTTCACTAACATCACCTAGATTTTCTGGAAAGCGATCTAAGTGACTGTTAAAGTAATGAATCTTCATGCTCGTGTTACATCCGAGCGTGTGAGAGTTAGTAAGCTTCTGTCCTACTATCTCAAAAGCTAGAGCTGCTAAGAAGAAATACCAGTTAGTTTTGGAACCAGCACATCAGAAATACCTTAAATCAGTTCGTATTTTACAGGGACCACGACAAAAAGCTTTTGTTGGGTGGTGTAATGTATATATAAGCTGGTACACAAAACCAACAAGCCTTGACCAATTTCTAAACATCCTACATAGTGCTTCGTTGCATTCCAAGAAGAACACAAATTATTGGCCTCTATTTGTTAGTTTGACGTGTCGTATCGGAAAAAAGTGTCACTTCTTCCTAAAATTCCGACCTTAATCGTTCGTATTTTTAGCTGCGTCTTATTAATAGCCGCACACACCGACTAAAATCAGCGGCTTAGTGTTCGCATCGAAGCGTAACGCCTAGGAAAAAGGGTTGGGTCCGCCGGGCCGTTAGCGTACTATACGTGAATCGCTAGTGTATCTATACGTAGATACGTGCGTGTAAGTGTGCATGCATCCTATAGCATTTGTGTGTACATAAACGTTGTTGTTCGGGGGGATGAAGCAGGTGAACGACCTGCAGCGACCCAGACCGACGCGGTCCCCGGATCGATCCGTTAGCCGCTGCACCCGTCTTGCGCAATGAGTTCCCTTTCCGTATTTTGTTTCGCGTCGAACCGTAAGGGGTTGTAGAACGGGGCGGCGGCGCGATAGGCGAGGGCGGTCGCGGGGACCGGCGGCGGGATATTTCGCATTTCCTGCTACGTACGTCGCCGCAGCTTTCTACGTCGTCCTCTTCCTGGTTTTATTTGGAACAATCCGATCGCCCAGACGAAGCGTATATCTTGCGCGATTTTGCCGCCAGTTTCTACTTTTGGATCTTTTTTGTTTTTGGCGCGTATTCGGGCGTTGCGCCTGCGTTGGTGAACGCTGACAAAAAAGAAATATCTTGTAGGGGACGTCTGAATCGTGGAGGCCAACGATTGGGGTAGTTTTGGAAATTAAATCGAGATAGTTACCTTTACAATCAGAGTTTAAATTATTCAAATAATTTAAATAAAATTAAAACTTTTAAATGTCAAAAGATTTTCCTCCCTGGTACAGTAATCATGTTAAGCAGAAGTTCTATTATTTTGAGAAATGCAGAAGCTTCTCGAGATCATTTTTCCCGAATTAGATCCCTAGCTAAGGCTGAAATTTGTTCTGCTTTCAAGGAATATCAAACAACTGTCCAAGAAAATATAAACACCAACCCTAAGTTTTCCTGCCAATATACGAGGGTGACTTGAAATGATAGATATCGCATCTATAATTTCTCTAATATCAAGCTGCATATGTCGAACAATATCCTTTTCTTAATTGGTATCGTAGCAAAATCTTGTAATCATCACAGATTTCAAAACTATTGGAAAGATTACACACAATTTTCACCCCTCTTTCACAGCCAAGACGTTCAGATGATTCAGAAAAGTTCATTGTGTTTAGAAGAAGTAATATGCTATTGCTTCATCGTTTTACAAATTTCTATATTACAAGCTCCGTTTCAGACTAAAAGTTCAATCGTAGAGAAGCAAATTAGTCTTCAACTCCACGTTTTACCCGTTTGCAATTCAGAGTTCAACTTGGCTGAAATATGATATAAACCCTGCACTTGAAAAAGTAAAAATTGTATTTAAACCGACACTGAAGTGTTGGGAGTTAATCACATATTCGTATTCACTATCTAACTCGCTCTGTAACTTGTTGAATCATTAGCGGTGATAATTAAGGGAGCAATTTCATCACGGCCAAATCTTATAGCTCTTTCCCACCATTTTTGTTTTTCTGTATGGTTGATTGTATTTATCCATGTATCTTTGGTAATTGTATGCAGAGCTTCATCCCATATTTTCAAACAGTTTTCACTACCACAGCTATTGCTTCCTGTACGTCCAGTCTCTAGATATTTTAAATTCCGTATAAAGGTTTGGCTGACATTGTTAACGTCTGTCCCTAGTTCTATCTCAGTTCTTTTTCTTTTTGGTGAAGACAATTGTTTATTATCTTTTACAATTTGCGGGAAAAAATAATTTATAAAAGAACTACAGTAAATAAACAGTACTGAAACGGAGTATGCGCTGTCACACCCATGCTAGATAGTATAAACCTGCCAATTAGTAGCGCCTAATTATTAAAAGTGGTGTTAAGTACAGAGGAGAAAGTTTTGGTGGTGGAGCAATGTTTTCGTTCATACGTAATCGGCTAGCAGATTTTCTTTTGTTGGTCTATGTGAATCAGCTCGCAAACAGATGTATGGGATTTGCCAGCTCCAATGAGGTTTAAGAAATTCCTTTACATAGTGCAAAAGTGAGTGTGGTATGCAGTTGCGGGGAATCATTGGTCTGCAGTTCATCCAAGAGAATCGTAGACACTTAATCAACAGCGGTACATACAAGTTTTAACAGGCTTTATCCCTAATCTACGTCGATTCTGTCGTGCGCGTGATTTGGCATTTCGAAACCATTTTTTCAGCAGGACGAGGCAACTTCTCATGCTGCTGCTCCAATTGCTTCAGGGACGTTTTCAAACCAAAATCATTTCACGATTCACAGACTGCCCTTATCCTTCACATTCTTCAGACCTTACCATAACCGTCTTCAAAATACCACCAGAAACCATCGATGAATTAAAGGATGCTATTCGAGCCTTCTTCGCACAACTGAGGCAATCCTTAGTCGATAACATGACGGCCAACTTAAAACTTCTATATGAAGTCTATCCTGAGCGAGGAGGTCCACATTTAGGACATGCAATAAAGTGTAAATAATACGTTAAAAAATTAAACAAATATAAGTTGAGTACTGTTTATTTCGGGCTATACTCTATTATAATTTTGAAGAAGATGTCGAAACTTCTTCCCAATTTCAACGCGATAGACATCCCCACCATACACACATAAATGTTCTTTATGCTGTTCCTCTAAATTAATTGTGGAATCTAATTAATAAAGTTAAAATTTCCACACGGTGTAATACGAATGAAACCCTTCCAAATACCAAAAAAAAAGAAGTATAAATCTAACCAATTAATCTTCCTCGTTCCCTTAATTTAACGAAAGCAAGATTTTTGGAACGCGTCTATACAAAAACACCCCCCACCTCCCGCCACCCACCTATCTCCTCCAGCTACACGGGCCAAGTTTGGTCGAAAACGGTTCGAAAACGATTTATCGCTCTCGCACAATACAATACCAACGACGTTGAAATAAATCAAACGCTCCCGAATGCGTAGCGTTCCTGTTCCGGAATATCGAATCTCGCGTTGTCCGCGCGTAGCGCCATCTCTCGACGGAAAATGGAAAGGGAACCAGGTGCGAACGTGTTTTTCCACGGCCTACCCCGGTTTTTAATTAGAGCTTGTTCGGTTCGTTTAAGGTTTTGCCTTCAATTAGAACAATGCAATCGATACTGTTCGTATATACGTTATGTGTTTTATCCGGGGGTATTTTCATTGAATTTATTGGGAGATACGCTATTGTTATCCCTTCGTTCGCGAACAATATTGCCCTTTCGCGGTGTTTAATGGCGTTACGGGTTATCGACTATGGCCGTTCTTAATTTGCCGAATTTTTAACGTTGTATGCCTAGTTTGTAAAAGGGTTCGAGATCCCCTTTTTTGTTCTTTTTTTTTAGGGTAAATTATGGTACCTAATTTGATGGGGATAATTTTGCGGTCGGTGTGGTTGTTGACTACGTTTAATGAGAGAAACTAAGATAAATATGCTACATGAGAACTTTATTTAATCATTTTGGAAATAATTCACAGGTATAGCAGTAAACTCCACTCACACAAATTAATTAATTATGCGGAACGCAGCGTTTCGAGAGCACGTGGGCTCCCATTGTCACGTGCTCTCGAAACGCTGCGTTCCGCATAATTTATTAATTTGTGTGAGTGGAGTTTACTGCTATACCTGTGAATTGTACATCCACACAGTCCTTGCAATCGTCATTTTGGAAATAAATTGGTTAGCATGTATTAGGTATATTTGTGGAATATGCAAAAATTTATTAAATAACATGTTTGGTGAATGGTAAAGGTAGCTTAGTGAAGTTTCAGCACAATTTGTTTTGTATATTTGCCGAATCATGTACCATTCAAAAGAAAATTCATTTTTCAAAGTTGGTACGCTTTAAACCTAAAGTATGTATATAATATCGATGAATGTGTCTTTAAAATAATTTCCTATCGTTACTTATAGAAGTACGTGTAACACCAGAGAATGTGGACTTGGGTATAGATTGTTTTTATTATCATGTTTTGGGTTGTTAGATGTGGTAATTGAAATCAGAGGTAATTAGTAATGATGAAAAAATACCGCATAATATATTTTTTATGGACTTTGGACTGGTTAGTTCCGAAGACTAGGTCTACCAATTAAACAAAATTTAACAGAAAATATGTAACTCTTTGTATCATTTTAATATATCTCTTATATCTGTACATTACCCTTTTGGAGTAAAGCGTCAGTGGTTTGAAATTGTTGATGGTATTTTGAGTGAAAACCAAGAGAAATGTTTTCTTATTGGTTTTAATCTGTCTTCTAACAATTCTGTAGATGCTACTATAACGGGTAGAGACGCAAACATCATTATCGCAGTCAATACATCAGGAAAATTAGATATCCAATTTGCTGAAATATCATATTTTTTTAATTTAAGTTTTTAGTGGAATCAAATTCGAATTAATTTATGCAATGCTCTCAGAATGAAGTGAAAAGTATTATTTTCTTCTAAGACATCACCAATTTACGTCTTCAGACTTACTGCGCCGAAACTAACATTTTTTAATTCAAATTTGCTTATAGTTTAATTTCGAACATTTTAATTGCATCTGTATTATGTATCGGTACTATTAGTATCGCCCTTCTCGGGAACGCTAACCTATCGTGGTGTTCCTTACCTCTGTTCCCTTCTCGCTAAATATTTAAATACGTTTCTGCAGCTTTACGGCTAGGGGATCCCTCGTGTGCAATTTTAACGGCAGACAGATCGATACAGAGGATACAAATTCGCCTGTATAATGTATGCGGTCTTCCTGTGCTGGCCGGTAGCCCGCTGGCTCGCCACCTAACACAAAACGTGCAGACATAAGCGGTAAAACGGTCGAAGTTACGATTCGAGCGCATGGGTTACAAATGCTACGGATACATTCGACTCAATGCAGGTTCAGAGACGAAATATAGAGCTTTGAACCAGTATACATCCTTTAAAATATATTTTCATGCTTCTAATTTTAGACAAGGGAATTAGAAAAGCGCGGATTTTGTTTTTTTTTTGTTTAGTTGTGTTTGTAATCCGCATCTGTGATTTATCATTTACCTAAAGCTTGTAGGATTTATTCTTATGTAATTTCGCCTTTCATGTGTACATATACATATATACTGGGTTCTTCTTTATCGTTACACATACATTTTTAACGTAACTTTAAAAAGGTAATAGAGGGATGCTAGGCAATCGGTTATACACTATCAAGAGTTTAGTCAACTCTCAGAACTTTCGATTAATATCCTACATGTCTGCATTGAAATCCATTAATCCATCAGATATTGGTTTTGTACAAATCCTCATGCTCAAAACCTGACGAAAACACAGTACCTTCAAAAAGTCAATGTCTGGATTGGAATAACAAGCGATAGACTTACTGACCCATTGTTTTTATTAACGATAACAAACTGTAACAAAATATCTGAAGTTGTTGCGAAACCACATCATTCCATCAATTGAGATACTGAATGTTGCTGAACCTTGAAATGAGTATGTAGGCTTCCACGGCCACAGCCAGTGATAAACGAACTATTTTCGAAATTGGACCGTATCATCTCCCTTTTCTCTGTCCTTCTCTTACTTTAGCTTTCCTTTTTACACTTTTTTTCACTTTTTTCTTTCTTATTATTTCTTTGTTTTTCCTCTTACTCTTATTTAATTTTCTCTTATGCCTTATCATGACCCGGTCCAATTCCGGAGACAGTTCCTTTATTATTGATGAACCTTGGTTCCAAATGATGTGGTTACGCCACGTCGTCAGGAATTTTTTGAATGACGCATTTCAAATGCCAAATGATTTCTTACCTCGTAATAGCATGGACCTTTACACAAATGTAGAAAGTTTTATCCTAACAGTAGACAAAATGTAATGGAAATCGGAGTAACCATAGCGACAGCAAGGATAAATACGTTTTAAATGTAGTGAATTTAGAATTGTTTTGAGTTTTTTTACTGTAAAATTTCGAAAAATCATTAATCCATCAAAATCATTCATTAATTTTCGAAGTTAGGTCGTAATCTTTTCCCCGAACAGCCGATTAACCTTGGAGCTCCCTATAGAGACGCGAGTTTTTCCGGCATTGTATGGGGAGCCGTTGAGGGACGTCTCTAGTCTGCGAATTTCCACTTCCAATCTCCGTCGATCGACCTTGCCTACCTCTGCGGTGCTGCCTAGCTGGATTCCATGGCAACGTACTGCGAATCAACGAGAGATAACTCCAGCGTACGCCGCTCGGGTTCTACGCGTTCCCGCCAGAAATATCTGCGTATATACATGTCTGCGAAAGTAGCCCGAAAATGTTGATTTTTTTCTCCCTCCTTTCTCGTATCCGTCTCTTCATTAAAGTTCACGTTTCTGGAAGGATACGCGTGGAGTTGGAAAATAGAGTTTTCAAGCTTCCGAAAATGCCCGTATACGGCTATACGAGTTCGTATTTATAATATTTAATAGCGGATTATTCATTGCGCCGACATCAAAAGCGTGCAAAACATGTTTTCGAAATACGCCGGGGAGGAATCGATCGTTAGCAGACCGTCAGGTTCAAGCGTTTGAAATATGGATATCGTTATTATGCACCACATCAACGGATCCGTTTTTCGATTGTTTGTTTTTCGAGCGCGAAATTGTGATATTAATTAATAGCTGCCGCTATTGATTGCGGAGTTATCGCTTCTTCTATTTCTTGTTTCTATTTTTGATACTCGATCAAGTGAATTAACACTGAAATGTTTACGAAAAAGCAAAAAATCTAAGGTGTTCGGTGCTGTGACGTCTTATGTTTTAATAATAATTAATTTTAAACTATCTTAATTTCCTTGAAAAGAAGTTTGAGGCGTTCTGTATCATTAGTAAGACTGTTCCAAGGACAGCACCTATATATTACACTGAAGCTTTGTGAAATTTGATTTTTCGGTATCACAACTGCTGTGACGTCTTCTAAGATTCGGATTTTATCAATTATGAATCTGCCATCTATGCTATTTTACCAGGTTATTTTCTTTTCTTCAACGAGTGAACCTACCGTGCATGGTATCTATTATTTTTTATATTTGGTTAACGAAGGCTAAAGGTAGAACGCCGTATACCTCCGTATGTGGTGATAGGTGATTTAGTCTTTTTGGCATATAGCTTAATTATTATTGTAACTTATTTTGTCTGCTGTTTTGTTTTGTTTGACTATTGCCAATACATTCTATTCTATTCTATTTCAAAAAGAGAGAGACAAAATTCTGAACAGACCCCCAGCCCAAATTACAAGCTATAAATTTGTGAAATCAATTTCACGCGGTGACCTTAAAATTGAGGATTTCTCTGAAATATTAAATCTGTCCAAATAAAATTGAATATGGATTCTTCAGAGATAATTCTACAGTTAAAACAACAGAATGGTAAATATGGTAGTTATAACATATGAAAGTAAATAAATTTGTCTAGATATTATATATTATTATTATTATTATTATTATTATTATTATTATATTTCATTTATTTGTTGAAAAAACTTCGAATAGTACGTATCATTATATAGGTAACAGTATATATATGGTAATACATAATAAGCAATGGCATTGAAAATATCTTAAATTTTACAACCATAACAATGCATGATAATTTTTAAAATTAGAACTGATCAAGTTAATAACAGCATTTAATTTCGGAAAGGAAATCGGATTATCACTATTATTGTCATATCCACCAGAAATTTTAAACGGTTCTATAACTTCATTGATAATTTCATCAAAATGCACTTCTGCCAAGTTACGGCAGCTAGTTTATTGATTGCATTAAATAAATACATATAACGAGAATAGTATCTTTTTTTTCAGTAGTAGGTATCTATTTTATTCTGTCACCCTAGTGTAAATGTTGCTTAATTTCGTTTAATTTGAACGTTCTATTGCGTGCAGCAACCTCATTTTTCTGTGCCCAAACAAGTTCAATTGGATTGAGCTCACAGTGGCATGGAGGTAAACGAAAAACAGTCGTGTTCTTTGACTTTGCAATGTCACTAATTACATCACCATGTTTATCAAATTCAACAATTCTACTCTAACCATATCCTCGTCATACTTCGCCTTCCTCCACATTATTGTTGGTGTTTTTTCAGCCTTGCGGCTATGATACGGTGTATTACCCATCACTACAATAGCATTTTCTGGTAAACAATGTAATATTTTAGTAAACCACTAAAACAAAATGATAGAATTCATTTCCTCATGGTAATCAGATGTTTTCTTCCCCTCATACAGTAACAAACTATTTTGAATGAAACCATCTATATTGCCAATATGTAATATTATAAGCCGACGTCGTTTACCGGATGGATTTTTAATCCTGTGATAAGCCCTTTGACAAAGATTAATCTACGACTTAAAACATTTGTTTCCATTCATACCTTCTGCATTGTATGGCCTCCATTCAACAAGGTTTCATCTAAATAGGAAATTGATTTATCCTGAGACCTCTATAATGATATATCTTTCAGATATTGTCGTCTCCATCATACGATAACATTTCTCTGAGTAAGGACACTGTTGCTACATGTTTAAGGTATCTGCAGCATATACCAAGATTATATTTAATTAAATAAATATACTAAAAATATTCTTACTTAAATTTCAGTTGCTTCATTAAGCGATATATGTAATGTTAAGCGACTGATATTTGGTATTTCACTATTATTGTTTATTTGACCCAAGACTGCAGTTCATTTTGACGAAACATATCGTAAACTATCAGGCAAACAGCAGCTTTGACTGCCTTATCAAAAGATTCCGCTACAGATGGTCTACCAATGATCTTTTTTGGCTCTAAAGATTTTCTTGTCTTTTTTTTATATTTGCCGATAACTTTATATACTATTACTGTAGGTTTTAAAATCCGTACAATCACAGTTTCTTGTAAATTGTTGTTACCTTTCCTTGTGTTGGATGTATCCGTTACAATTTTTTTTATAAGCATTCAAAATTGTCTGCTTTTCATTGTTACTCAAGTGATTTGCTTTCTCTCGTTCCTTTGGAGGAGAATACACACTTGTACTTGTAGCAGTACTGATGCTAGGTTATGCATCCATAATTGAAAGCAACAGCTACAAAATTGCATATTGCTAATCTATACTGCAAAATAGCTAAGGTAATATAATAATTATGAACAAAACTGCCAAAACGCAAACGCGATATAAACGACAAGGATGTCGAAATCTTTGACAATTTACAGCAAACAAAGGGAATGTTGTACGATGTGACGTCGCCTTGTTTTCAACTAATAAGAAATAACAGCTACTTGGGTATGTTCAGAAATTTGTCTCTCTCTTTTTAAAATGTCGTTTACGTATTCCGGAGGCTTCGCGTCTTTAAAATCTCAACCGAAATCACTAGCAAAGGCTATTTTGAGCCGGACATATTCTCCTCGACGCAGGACATCGATCACTGTCGCACGCAGGAACAGGATCGCAACTTCCGCTTGAAAATTCGTAAGTATCGGTCGGTATGCGTTTCGGCATTATAATAACGGCCGCGCGGTACTTAACGGCTACGTCGCACACCAGCCCAGTACATTAAGAATTATCGACGCTAACTCCCTCTATCGTCGTCATCAATCATTACTTATATATACATACATCTATGCGACGGAGGGGGTGGATAATTGTTACGGAATAAGCAGGTACGTGAACCCGTGAAGTAGGATATTAAATCGACTGGGGTCCTAGAAGTATGATAAATAATAGAAATTGTAATAATTACGTTGATACATGCCGAGTTCACTTTAGAACTAGTATCTACCCAGATCGTTGCGAAAAAGTCAGAAACCTTACGGTTTATAAAAAAATAGATTGTACTTTTACCTGATTATAGCCTAATATCTACTGCAGGGTTCTTCAAGCTACGCCCCGTAGCACCTAATGGCTTATTGTTGTTATTGTTGATGTCATAAGTTGGATAGAAAGACACAGAATGATAATAACTCGGTTATGATTACTTCCTACGTAAAGCTTGGGTGACCCCTGATCTATTGTATCAAATTTTGGAAAAGTTTTTGAGGAAGTGCCATATACCAGTCTTTAGTACAGCATTCGCTCTTTAGTCTCTATCAATCAACATGGTTCATCATTCGACAATCACTAATTTAATCACAATATCTCAACGCATTTATGAAGCTTTAGATAAACGCGGTCAAGTTGACTTAATTTACGTTGAGGTGTCTAAATCTTTCGATCTAATTTACCACTAAATTCTTCTATATAAATTGGCCACATTTCGTTTAGTTTCTTCCTTTTTTCAACTCTTGCAGTCATACTTACACCGACGCAAATACTACGTGGTCTACAATGGATAATTCTCTGGAGAATTCTTCCTAACAATTGGTTCAATAAGGTATATTCTTTCTACAATAGTAATATTTTACGAATTACTGTGTCTTTCAATTTTGTTTCTACCCATCTTGCATACAGTACAGAATGATTCATGAAGGGGATAATAATAGGCAACAGGTCATTAAGTGGCACTTTCTCAATTTCTTAGAAAGATATTTAGGGAAGGTATTTAGATTATAAACCCTATTCGTGAAGTTAAAGAAAGAACAAAGAAAAGCTTAAATTTATAAGGTGGCGCTAATGAAATGGGCAGGGACTGTAATATTATTTTTCAAACGAATCGTTTTTAAATTGTATTGTGATATATACAAAACCAAGTACCGTATACTAATACCTTTATAATTTTTTTCTTTATTTTCCCATAGGAAATTCGCGTTGTCTCTTTTTCCTTCTGATACCGTACCCTCGTCGAATATTTCACCCCATTTACAGTTTTTATTGCTCTTTTATGGGGATTTACTTTGCACCCGAAAAGGTCTAGCAACTCGCCTCCGCGTATGTGGACTTTTCCTCTTGTAATCCTCATGATTTATTGTCTCATATTTACTCGGCAGGATTTCAGGTCGTTTTTCCATTTTTCCCCGTTCTTTCCTAGCATCGCGTTCGAATAAGATGGTTAACGGTAATAAATCTTAATATGTAGTTCGTTCGGTCGGATTTAGTGTCGCGAAACAATCGAAAAACGCTTGAAAAATGTTAAGTCAACGCGTTGATTTTAATGTTCTAAATCTGTTTCGAAATGGAGCAGTTTTTTTTAACGTTAACACCGTTTATTTTCACGAAACATCTGGACTGGTTGATTTGTCTAATTTTGGAAACTTCCAGAGAATGATCATACCTACGTGGAGCACCCGCCATATTCGTCAGATCTGGCCCCTAGTGATGAGCTGTTCCCCAAATTAAAAGAAATGTTATATGGGGCAAAATTTTGCAGTAATTATGAAGTGCTGCAAGCTGTAGGGAGGTGGTTTACATGAACAGAGATCGGAGAAAAATTCTTGAAAGAGGCTGTTGATATGTAGGGGAATTGAAGGGGAAAAATATAATGCCACAGTAGTGAAAAATTTGTAAATTAATAAAGCACACCTTTCAACTCCCACGAAATAAATAGACTTCCTCGAACGTTAGAGATGTCACGTCTCCTTCCGAGACCATTCAAATCTTCTAATTACCCAATTAAGCCACCCCGAAGAAATTAAATCCGAGTCGTCTTATCGTTACCCCGATCCCTTCGTCCAATCTAATTCATCTCCTTTTAATAACCAACTACTTCCCCGCACGTTATAATCCAATAAACTCGAAGAACGGGGGAAACGGTATCGGGAGGTTAGTTTTGGGTATTACCGCATTTCTATACGATCTTTTTCGTTTTCCGTTTTCCACCCTCCTTTTAATATCGAACCTGGCGAAATTGGCCGTATAACGGGGCAGCGCGGCGGCAAACATAAATAGCGGTTATTTCCATCCTCCTGCGAAGGGCTTCTCTCAGCTCGGGTGGTGCTGTTCGTCCCGCCCTAGCTCCCTTGCTTTTACGTAAAGGGGGTAAGGGACGGATAGGTGGATGGATGATGAATAAACAACATAAAATTTTACAGCTTTTCCTTCTCGTAAAACCTCGTAATATATAGTTGGGGTGGTGGTGGATGCATGATCACGTACGAACAGTGGTTTTGAAGGAGGATCGATAATATTGGAATTAGGGATAGCAGGTAGGGCGTAAATAAATGAATACTTCATTTGTTTTGGTCCAAAAGGAAATTACTATTTGAATCTAATCGCTAGACTCGATTGCCGTAACATTTCTAATGCCACCTTTAAGAAATACTATTCCATCCTTTTCACCATAAGGCTATCTATAGTCCATTCACCTTGAGAATGTAGCAGATAGGCAACCAAAATGCACGAAGAAATTGGACAATTGCCATTACAAAGTCAGTAATATTTCATTTTATCCAACATAACTTTCGTGTGCATAGAGAACTTTTTTGTCGTATGTAATTATGCCTTAAATATCTGCCAAAGTATTAGCCTATCTTCCCAAACACTGCATTCTTAAAGTGAATGGACTATAGTTATCTAGACACGAGTATGTTAAAGTAAATCAATCTTTTATCTATCTTCATCCCACTTGCAGCGCCGATCTTTCAAGGAGATAGATCCTCATTTTCTCTTCAGCAGTATATATGAGCAAATAAGATAAGCACCTTTTCGCCGTAACCTTGGCAACCGTTCGCAAATATATTTGGGTTATCTAAACGGACCAAATAAATATCAATCTCATATTGCGGACTCGCAAAATAAGCGGGCGTCCGCTATACCTACCTACCGCGGGGAAAGGGGGAAAGATTTGCTTCCTCCTGCTCCTCTTCCTCCGCCCCCTCCAAGAGCCGACTCAGTTTAGGCGGGATTCGTCGAGACCAGAAAGCGCCTCTGCCGGGCAATCGCGGTACTTGCCCGCACCCTCGCCTCGGTTACTTCGTGTCAAGGTTGCACGTACTTGGACTGTATAGGTTATGCTCTGTATTCTGGATGTTACGGTCGAGGATATCGGCCGGTAGAGGCGCCATAAACGGAGGGCGTATAGTTCAGGTGTTTGCCGCTAGTGGCTCGAGTTAGATGCGAGGGCTTATTGGTACGTTTCTGTTCGTATAAATGGGAGATGGTTCTTTGTTTTAGCTTAAAAAGGCATCATTTTTGTATATACTTGCCCCAATCTAAATGGAATATTGTTTTTTTTTAATGTTTTCGTTTGAGGTGAATCTGGAACCGAATTAAACAGAAGGGAAAATTACGAGGGCGATCTGAAATGTGTCCGGAATCGACAAGTAAAACACCGCGTTTTGGTGTCGTTTTTTATTTTTATTTTTCGATGTGATCCCCTCAAAGATCAACACACTTTTTCAAAACGGTCCTCCAGTCTCTTTAAGCCGTCTGAAAAGTAGGATGTTTCGAGGTCTGCAAAATAGCCATCTGTAGCGGCGATGACCGCCTCATTGCATGAGGCAAATCTCTTTCCTCGCAGTGATTTTTTCAGGGAATAAGTCGCTGGGGGCTAGCCCTTGCGATTCCGGAAACATTTCAGGTAGCGCTGGTACAATGAAGCTTATTATTGCATTTGTTGAACCGCGGGAGCTAGACACGTAATAATTTGGGGTTGTTTTGCTGTCCTGAGAACTAGTGATTTGGCAAAACAAGGCACTGCGATCTGGAAATTGCATTATCGGTTAACCATTCACGTTCCAATAGGATAACAACCCAGGTATACAGCTACAGAACGTAAAAAGATGTTGAAAGAAAGAAGAGCAGCAGGTGAAGTTGGAATAATGGTTTGTTCTGTTGAAAGTTCTGACTTGTCTCATATTGAGATTCTGTAGAACGACGGCCACAAAATGCTTAATAGTTTAAGGGTTACGCGTCATATTGATAAAAGACAATTCTAGATCAAATAAAAAAATTTTTATCTTCCTTCAAAATTTTTTACTAGTTCTAAACTTTGCGATTGTGGTGTATATTCTATACACCATCCGACGAACTACCCTCTGGATGGGTCAATACGACTAGCAAGCTTCGTAAATCGCGGTGTTGCCGCCGTTTTCCACGTTCCACGATGAAAACAAGCGACGGTCACCATTGATGTACCATCAGCGGTTGCCGTGTGGTGGCGTTGCCTTCGGCGGGTCCTCTCCCACCCTCGTTTCGACCGAGTCGTAATCCTCTAGTCGGGGCGAACGATTTCGTTACTATAACATTTTATTTGGGGACGTTCTTTGGAGAAAAAAAAAGGGGAAATCCATCTTCCACCAGAGCCGGTCGCGACAGCCTTTAAGCTAACGTACAGAATACAGGAATAATTCAAATTCCGCAGATGCAAAGGGATTGTATCTAATGTTCCTTCGATTCTATCTCTTTCGTTTCGATGGCTCTGAAACAAGGGCGAAGGAATAAAGGAGGAAATTTAATTTTTAATAAGCGAGATCTAATAAAAACTTATCCGTTCCACCCCTCGATTCCGCAGCTTTCGGCACCCCAACCGGCAGCTCGCTGTACTCTTCGGATCAGCTCTTGCCAAGTTTCCCTTCGGTTTGCGCCGTCGTGCTTTCCCCCTTTTGCAAGTTTTTGTTTCGGGGGCTTTTTGTTCGCCGCTGCTTCAAAGGATCGGGGGAAATTTTCGCGTTTTTCGACGGGTAAGGGTGGCGTTCGAAACGAAGGGCCTAAGTATACGGATTCCGTTGTATTCGCTACTGTGTTGTGAAGGGATGGAAATCTTATTATATCGAGTTGTATTGCAGGATTTTGCGTGGAGAGGAATTGTATAAGGTTATCTAAAAGGAAGGTGCATTTAAATGGTTTCTATTAAGTTGATGAGTGAGCAAAGTAAAATACAGTTATGTGCTGGTAAAGTAATGGAGCTGTATTGAATTTATTCATTTTAATTCAAATGTTTTTCAACAAATAACTACACTAGGGTGACAGAATAAAATAGACACCAGGTACAGCGGTATAAATATGTAAACAGCTAAATTCTAAGGACGAATTAAGAACTTTCTCTTGTCATTAAGGTAGGGGTAGATGTATCGGAAGGAATTCGTTACAACTATGCCCCGCTTACAAGGTTCGAGTGATATTAGCGACTTCACCCGGGGTCGCATCGTAAATAGTAAATTTTTAAATATTCCGTTGTCCATAGTTGTGATTACACAATTTAAACGCAAGGAAAAACCAACAGTGCAGCTGAGACCAGGTCGTGCCGGACCTTCTGAAAGAAGTGAAGGGGTGCTTGTGCGCGAAGGGTTAAGAGAACCGCGAAAAAGTACAGCTGAGCTTGCGGCAACTTCACAGAAAGGTCAGCGCACCGTTCTGCGATACCTCCACAGTGTGGGGATGTATAAAAGGGTGGCAAAGAAAAAACCTCTCCTTACTGCGTTTCAAAAACGGCGCCGAATGGCTTGGGCACAGCAACTAGACGACAAATTTTTGCATCAGACGGTGAAATACGACGGTGTGAACATCATGGTGTGGGGCGCGATATGGTATGGTGGAAGATCGCAATTAGTAATGTGCGACGGAAATATAAATGCGATATTCGACAACGCCATTTTATCTAAAGAAGACGCCACTTTCATGGAGGATGGAGCACGCTGCCACAGAGCAAGAACAACAACCACATGGAAAGAGGAACAGGGGATTCGGATTTTACCATGGCCAGGCCAATCACCAGACATGAATCCGATAGAGAACGTTTGGCACATAATCCAGACAAATATGGCGAAACGACCTCGAAAACCCAGCAATAACGAAGAACTCGTGGCAGCTATTACAGAAGAGTGGTTATATATTCCAGAAGACACGATTAATCATTTAATTGATTCTATGCCAAGACAACTCGCAGCATTTCACGCAAGTAAAGGTGGATCGACAAAATATTAGCCTAATTTAAAAATTTTAAAATATTTTGTATATATAACAAGAATAGAATCTTTTTTTCAATTAGTAGGTGTCTATTTTATTCTGTCACCCTAGTGTATATTTCTGTCGAATCGAACTCATTTTATTTCCTTAACAAAGTCGAGAAAAGTCTAAATTCTCTATTTCAAACAATCCAGATATTTTTGGCAGTTTGCGCATTCCCGGAGAGATAAAGGAACAATTTCTGCGCCAATACGCATAACGATGTAACAGCTAATGTAAACAAGTGCAAAATTGTCACCCACTCCGTGACGCAATTCTGACTATCCACACTTATCACTTAGCCGGATCTCTTGTGACTGAAGACAACTCTATGAGTAACTTGGTGTCATTTTCGATACATCTTCTGGAACGTATCCAAAAAGTTGTTAGAAAACTTAATATTTACCCGATACAAGGATTTAGTCACACCACCCTACTAGAGGTAATTGGTATTGATTCCTCAGAACTACCTAGAAAGCAAGCTGAGTGCAAATTCTTATTTAGCTTTCCCTGACTTTTTGTGTCAAACCAATTTCATTTTTGTTTTCTAATATTGGCATCAGGTTCCCAATATACAAACGTAATAGCTCCAACTCTATTGATACTAGTGAGTTTGATATACGTCCATACATCCCATCACTTTTGGCACTATTTACATATACTGCAGATACACTATGCATATCAGAGTTAATTTTTTTTTATACTTCTCCAATCATTCCTTTTTTATCCATTTGTGAAATTTTTACCAATTAAATCAAAGCAATTTGAATGTAGATGGTTAGGGTATGTTGTAAGTTAGTTACAAGTATAAGTTAGTAGTTATCCAGACTGAGCTAGTATCTTTCGGAATGTTTGGACACTAACGAACAAGTCGATGTCATATATACGGACTTCTCTAAAGCTTTTGATCGTATTGAGCGTGGGCTATTGCTGGATGAACTTGCAGCCGTTGGGTTTGCTCCATGTCTAACATCACTCTTCCAGACGTACCTGTTAAATAGAAAAAAAATTGTAGTGGCTATCAATCAGATTTCTTTGTGCCTACCTCAGGAGTTCCTCAGCGAAGCAATCTAGGCCCTTTGCTTTTCCTATTCTACATTAATAATCTTTGTGATATCTTTAAATGTGAAAAGTTGTTATTCGGAGATGATCTGAAACTATATTATCGAAGGCTGCACGTTTCGGCAACAACAAATCCCCGCTCGCTCCTTGTGGTGTTCTTCAATTAGACGTGAATGTGTCCAGGTGTAATATCCTCACGTATATTCGTAAAACTAATCCGGTTATAATAGATTATAGTTTTAACAACATCTCTATAAATCGTTGCAGGGCTGTTAAGGACTTAGGCATTATATTCGATGCTAAATTATCTTTTCTAGATCATATTTTAAATATCGTTAAACCGTCTCTAAGGGCCTGAGTATTGACTGTAAGAAATAGCCGGTCATTCAACTCTTTGGAACCAGTAAATATGCTCTATTTTGCTTTTGTACGCTTTAAGCTAGAATACGGGTCATTAATATGGTTTTCCATTTATTTAAGGCATATTAATATGTTTAGACAATTTGATGTTTATCCTCCTCATGGATACAGTCATGCAGTATTATTGCAAACATTTGGCCTCATGTCACCACATAGTCGGCGGAATCAAGCTAGTTTAAGTTTCTATACAATTTACTTCATTCTAATATCGATACATCTCAACTCTTAGGTAGGGTTCAGATTGTATCAAAGGATTAAAACGAGAGACCGACTTTTTTACTAATTAAATTTTTATATACATATATTTGATTATTATCTATTACTATTTATTATTATTGTGTTTCTGCTTATTACTTCATAAATTAAAATAAATTTTGATAGTATATACATAATCTTTGCTTAGATTCTTTTTAACATTCTTGTTTTTTAACGTACTGCTTCGTATGGTCCCCGCTAACTTTACTGTAGATTTATCTTTCATCCATTTCTTGCCTTCATAACATTCTCTACTTCGAAACGAGGAAAGATACCCGAAATAATTGCGCACCTAACCTGACAGAGGTAATAGGAGACAGACACGTTTCCGCATGACGGACTTTCCTCCCACTTGACTTGCTTCTACCAATTTGCCATCCCTCAGCCTCCGAAACATCCGGAAACGAGAAGTTTTCCCTTGCAAGGATCATGTAATGGAATTTCATTACGAACGCCCCGTAATTAGATTCTAGTCGCATAGAAGTCGGGGGGAACCGCGTCCTCGGGTTTATCGACTGCGCGACCCTTCTTAGATTTTCCGCGACAGCCGTCGCCGCTTCCCGTACAATACAGTCCCGAAACCGGTAGTTAATTCCGGTAATTTGGGAGCAATGCGATTTTTTTGCGGAAGTATGCCTGCGCGAAGGAACAGTCCGCCTTATACGATTTGCCTTGAGAAAACGAGTTAAAAAACGTCGCTGAACGCGCGTCGTAGAATCTGAACCTGTCCCATTATTTTTTTTTTTTCAAATCGTAGAAGGGTTCGGCGAATGAAGTTTCGGTCGCATGCCAATGATCCCTCGTACAATGTCTAGAGTCTAGACCAATAAATATATCATTCAGAAGGAAACAAATGGAGAAAAAACGCAATAATTTGACCCCGTGTGTGATTCTGTTTAGTAAAGTCGTAGGTGGTTTTGGTTAATAGTGGTTAGAAAATAAATTAATACTAATATTTCCCTTGTCTTCGTTTCTTTCTTGGAACCTGGGTAACACATGCGTATAAAAAGGATGTAGAATTATTAAAATGTTATAATTATGATGCATATTAGATGCTGTTAATAATAATTATTATTATTGGCCCAACAGAAACATATATAACAACAGGACGAAAACAAAGAAAAAACTAATTTGTTGAGATACTTACGCTCAAAGAAAAAAACAAAGAAGTTAACTATGAACATACATATAACTTAATGACTATATTCTTTGTAATAAGCTAGGAAGGGTACTAAAAGTAATACCAAGGTTGATGTCGGTTAAAAGTGTGATACAAATTCGGTGGATTGGAGATTTTAAAAGAATGAACGATTTTTATGGCATCTTGTGAAATTTGTTGCCAAACTTTGGCTAACATCTTCATCGCTTCTAGCAAGTTTGCTTCATCAGAAGTTGTGGTATGCAAATTCCTAAAGTGTTTCATTATTAACAGGCGTCGATAATTGGAATTTAAGGTATGTATAATTCTTTGGTCAATTAACTGCATCACGGAGGTGGAATTCGGCGACAGAAGCTCCTCACAAATACGTTTAAGATCACTTCTACGAGGATGAGATGGACAGTTGTCGACCAACAATAAATTTTTTTCTTTCTGTTTTGTTAGGTCTTTTTCTCAAGTTCTTATTTCGTCTTCAAAATTTATAGATCCATGCTCGAAATTAGCAGTATAAGTACAAGGTAGCTTTTCAATGTGTTTAAAGCATCTTGGGTTTTTGAATTTTCCAATTATAAAAAGTTTACGTTCCTCTTTTCCTGCCATATTAGCACACACCAACACAGTAAATTTCTGCTTCGATTGTTTTGCCCCCAACGCATTTTTTACCTTTAAATTTTAGTCTACGATTAGTAGGTGTAAGTTTGTAGAATAAACCTGTTTCGTCAGCATTAAAGATGTCATCTATGCGATAGCTTTTTATAAGATCACTTAGGGTCGAGTGCAGTCACACCTTACATTCGTCCAAATTTACGTTTGCACTTTCACTACGAATGTAACTAGCATTTATGTTATGACGTTTTTTTTAAAACGGTGTAATCGACCTACTGTGCACTTAAATTCACTGACGTTGAATAATTTAACAAATTCGTCTGCTCTAGTTTGAAGAATAGGACCGCTAATTGGTATATTATTGGCTCTTTGACATTAAAAAGATCAACGCTTCCTCGAACTGGTTTAGGCAATCGCTAAAGCTCTAATGTGAGAATTTTAGCTTTATTATTCATTATGTTAGAAACTGTTGTTTTTTTTCATTTACATTTAGCACGACAAATATCAGATTGTTTTTTACCACTTTGAAGTAGAAGTACTCATTTTTAATACGTAAATAATTTATCAAAACAAATGTCTCTTCAACGAATGATTGTTTTATTGATTGTGGTGTGTGAGCTTCCATAGAGAAAGGTAATTCCCCGGTATTTAACACGTACTGTATGGTGCTACCAGATTGATATAAGTACGGTACAAAAAAAATTAAGTACGTTATAAAGCAAAAACAATTCTTTTTTGAAGAAGATATTTGTACGTAATAACAGAAGTATGTAATAAATATGTACGTAATATCAGAATAAAAATACGTTATTTCAAATAAGACTTTACTGGGACCAATGAAAATGTACCCTGTATCCGAAAGTACGCTATATACGAGTTCTACTATAGTTATCAATAAAAATATTGATGTTAGTTTATAAAATTACCGCTCTGTTACATATTTAACCAATTCTAATATACCTATTAGTAATCCCAGACTTTAATGTAGCCAAAAATAAAAAAAAAAACAAAATTATAAAGTTGTTTTACCAGAAACAACTTTTTCTCAAAAGGAAAAAAAATGTCTTCGGCACCAAATAACAAACAGGGTCACTCCCTGTTTCTATTTGCCCAAGGGTTATTCACCCCAGATACGCTGCACGACCGACGTGCATGTTACAAACTTATTTCCCCGATATCGTAAATTAAGCCGACTTTGAGAAGAAAATAAAATATATTTATACACGTATAGATATAGAACGGAAAAGATTCCGGCCGCATTAAATTTTGGATCTTATAAACGATACCGCGCGTTTTACCTGGTACAAACCTCCCGGTATTGATCTCGCATTCTGCCCCGATCATAAAACATTGGCTCCGTATGCTTTACGTAGATATACTTCACGTTATAGAATAGTATAACGTTGAATATTTAAGTTGCGTAATAGGAAGGTAAACTTTTCTTATTTGAGAGTATTTTTGTTAAAGAATTACCTTCAATTCAACCTCTTAAAATAGATAACGTGGTCTATTGGTTTATTTATTTACCGACAGATTTCAATATACCAACATTACGTTTGACAAAGGAGGATCTTGTAATCGTAATAATTAGAAGTCAAGGTTTAAGGTTTAACGATTCGTGTATGCATAGCCTTCAAGCTTGAATGAAGAATAAGAGATAGTTATACAAGTCTTTAACGCTTAATTTAACATAACAAAAGATGTCGCTAGTAACTTTCTACATCATTCACGCGCTTGTTGTCACCAAAAGAATCGAACGCTTGTATATTATGCGTCCGGATGCTAATGGAATTATCAAATACATAACTAGACTTTCAACGATCTTCATTGTTAGACCTTTGGTACTTATAACGCACCTATTCGACAAAAAAAGAAACATACATCCTCATTCGCACGTTTCCTTTTCCCCTTCGTCGAAAATCTACAAAAGGAAACGCGGAACAAGGAAACGCCAGCTCAAACGTAGCCCGGCTCGCCCGGCTCGGGCGGAGGATGCTGGAGATGCATCCGCGAAGCCCTGGTTCACTAACACGCGGGACACACCCTTGAAATTCGCTGGGTTCGTTGACCCCTCCTGGAACGAAGCTTGGCTGCTGCTATTGCCGCCGCCGCCGCCGCCGTAGCTGCTGCTGCAACAGCTAGACGGAGCTATACACGGTCCCGAACCCGTGATTGCGCATTGTGGATCTGCCGTGGAGTACGTGCAAAGCTCGCTCGGACCAATAAGTTGAACCGGGAGAGCTTCGCAGGGAAAAGAAACGCGAAAAACCGTCGAATTCGGACCGTATTGTATCGAATAATTTATTAGAATAGTAATTCGGAAGGTTAGGTCCCAAAGAAAAAAGAGATGCATTTCTTTTTCGGCAATTAGACGCTTCGCCGGTAGTCATATATCTATCGCGAAAGTTTTAATTGGCAATTTGCAGCGGCGACCCCTTTTTTGTAAGGCGGATGAAGCGAAGGAAAAGGGGTGGATTTAAATTAGTAGGGGTTGGTATGGAGATAATGATTTTTGATGTGGAAAGCGGATCTAACCGATGATGCGAATATGATTCGTTGGAAGGTATAAAAGCTCCTTGTTGAATTTTAGGGCGTACATATTTTTTTTTAATGTCTTATTAAGGGCAATATTTCAACAAAATTTCAAATATTTACAGAAATAAAAGATACCATTGAAAAGTACAAAGAAACCTTACACAACATGTACATATTACAAGTATCTGTGACCTCAAATGGATAACAAACACTTGTATAGTTAGGGGGGTTTTCTTTAATTCTCTGTTGCGAACAACAAAAAATGTCCGCGATTAGTTTTCTGGTCAATAGATTTGTCAGATTTCCGCTAAACAAGAGCAGGTACGACACAGAATTAAAGTATATCAAAGATGTAGCGAGGTACAATGGTTTCTCTTCTATGGATGTCGACCGTACTTTAAGGAAGGTCCAATACAAACAACACATCAGAAATTCTACGACCTTGTGATCAGCAAACACCGGTAATAAGAAATTTATAACTCTTTTCACCCAACAGTGAAAGGGTTAAGTAAGATTTTCCGACAACTAAATATGAACGTGTCTTCTGTGTCAAAAAACAACTTAAAGAATCTCTTAGGGAATCCCAAAGATAAACCGGAGATGATAAAAAGGTCTGGAATATACCAAATCGCATGCAATGACTGTGAGAAAGTTTATATTGGACAAACAAAAAGGAGTATCGAAACGAGGTTCAAAGAACATATTAGACACTATCGTTTCGACAAACCAGAACTATCAAGCGTAGTATCATAGTAGATCATATGATAAAATCCGGACATAAGATTGATTTAAAAAATCTGACACTACTTAAAAACGTGAACTCGTATAGAGAATTAGACGCGTACGAAACGATATGTATGAAAAAGAACGGAAACTTATTGAACAGAGAACCACCCCCAATTGCACACTCGAGTTTGATGGATTTATTACCATAGGCCCTGTTAAAGATACGGTTCGCTTTCGGTCCATCCTTTCCCGAAAAAGGCATTAGACCACCGAGTAGATTGTAAATAGTCATATGTTTTAGAAATGTTAGAGCCTGCGTAGAAAATAATTTGCATGTGTGATACAGTTTTTACTTTCAGTCGGTAACACGGTTGACAATGAGAGCCCACGTGCTCTCGAAACGCTGCGTTCCGCATAATTAATTAATTTGTGTGAGTGGAGTTTTCTGCTATACCTGTGAATGGTATTAAACATAAGTTGTTCTTTTCTGAAGTACAAGCCTAAATTCGGATTTCCTGCTACAAATGCTTCAATTTTGCATTCCCTACTAAATTCAAAAAAATTCCTTGCAAACCTTAAACATTGCTTAACCGAAACCCCTTTTTAAGATCATTTAAATAAAAACCGTCTATAGGAATTTTATTCTCCCACGTGTATTTAGTTTCTCCACCTGCCACTTTACAAAAACACCAGTTTTCACCTCCGAAAACAACATCGGACGAATTTTACGTAACCCACGATAAAGAAGCAGAAAAAAAAACAAAACACGATCAACAATAAAAGTAGCATCTGACTACCTCCTTTTTTACCTTAAAAACGGAAGGCCACGGATAAAAGAGATCTCGCCGTATAAGAGAAAAAACGGTGATAACAATAATCACGATAACAATACAACGACCAACGTTCCACAAAGGATCGAAAAATAAAGAAAGGAAAAAATAAGAACGAAAAGTGGTCCATTTGTGCCGTCTGCGCGTTTTTCTCGAGGGAACGGGAGAAATCATCGCCACCTTGGATTTTGTAATTGATGGCCGTATACCCACCTAACTATAAGGCGGACGAGCAGGCCAGGTGATCGTAGCAGCATGTGTTTGTCTCATATTCGTTCGTATACGAAATGTCGATGCGGGAGCAGCTGTTCGATGGCGAGCATGTGCCGGGAGAATTGAAAAGGAAAAAAAAAAGGATTGATACCTGGGCGATGCATTGAGAAAAAATGCTATTGTCTCTTTCTAGTTCTGGCAGATCTCATTAGCATCTATACTAGTACTTACGCGATGAAAATTGTTAGATATTTTTCGACAATATGGAATGTAGAAAGATAACGACCTATAAAAGCATTTAACAATCTGTGGTATACACCGTTATAATTTAGAAGTAAACAAGATTAATAGAATAGATTGAGATAATGACGTCACAATAGACCTATTGCAATCGAACTGATTATTGAAATGGTATAAATAAAACGTTGAATAATCTTTCGAGATAACTAATTAATGGAAAGAATGTAAATCTTCATTCGTACATAGATTTCAACATATTTTGGAATTTGATTAAATTTTGATTACGATTATTTTTGGACCTGTAATTACTAGTCTCGGCAATGAGGGGTAAGTTTCAGTGTCGTACGGAGAATAAAGTGGAGGGGTGAAGCGCGCGGCACGGAAAATCGAATACCCGCAGCAAAGCACATTATTATTCGCCTGATCGTTGTGAGTTCCGTCCAGATTAGTTCTCTTACGTCTCACAGGTATAGCAGTAAATTCCACTCGCACAAATTAATTAATTATGCGGTGAGCCTTGAACCAAATCTAGGATGAGCGAAATTTCAAAGGGGCTTATGTTTTTTACGAAAAATAAAATATGTCAAAATGCGTATGCAACTGAAGATTTTGATGATTAGATTGTAGGAAAATCATCCATCATATCTCTTTAACTTTCTCTAAAAGGTTTGATTTCATTGTACAGAACGCCAGGGAATATAGTGAATTATATAGCGTTTGTATCTTGCCTTTGTAGTCAGTACTTTATCAAGAAACGCTAGAAAATGTGCTTCAGAAAGTATTCGTATGAACTACTATGGACTAGCGGAGGAAATTGAAAAATTACAATATGGTTCGATGTCGTTTGTGGATTCTGTTCAAATTGTGGATGAAAATTTAAAAGTGTTATTGATTAGGATTCAGATTTTCTCATACTAAGACGAATTCGTGAAGGTGCATCGAAGGATCCTTTAAGTTGTCACAAGGATTACTTTAAATTTGCAACTATAGCATCACTCTATGTGGAACAGTTGTTTTCGTCATTAAAAAGTATTTATTCCGCATTATGGAAACATATGTATTTAACGATTCTAATAATTAACAGATGCCACCCATTTTGTGATTTCGTGAAGACTTCTTAAACCAGTAACTGTTTCAGCACGTCATATAATATATTTTTTATCATTATTTTATGTGTAAACATTACTGCGTTCACACCGCCTATGCTCACTCATGAAGGTAACGATTGGCTCGGCTCTTCGACGTTGTTCTCCGCACTGCACTGTAACTTGCCCCACTTTGCCGAGACTAGTAATTATTAATTGAAAATTTATTTAATTAACGTTTTTATTATATGTTTATAATTTATTTTCGGTAATTTCATCAAAATGAATCGCGTAATTGATATTTTAAAACACGTCCAAATTTCCCCCTGCTTTCAAAACAAATAAATTAGTAAAAGATTGAAATCGTGTTTCTCTGTATACCGCCAAAGAAAATGGAAACAAATATAGCAACTTTTCCTATTCAAGATTAACCCAGAATAACCTCTTCAGCTATACTATATTTGTCTCTCAATATGATGCATCATCAAGTATACTTCTGTTCCTTTTACCTCTTTCTTTTCTGATACGTTTTCTTCTACATCTCCGTGTTGTTGCGGGCAGTGGTCTCTCGACGGCAGCACCTTTCATAAATAACCAGTGCAAGCTGCAACTCCCCGGTGCTGGTCAAACGCCAGGTGATCCCTATTGACCGTCGACACCTGCCATTTTTTATTGCGGCTGCCGAACCCGCTTCGAACCGTCCATTATTTACATTTTATGAACGCGTAAAAAAATTATTGAAAAGAAAAATGTGATTTTTTCGTATCCTCATGGTATTTAAGGAAATTAATTTTTACATGATTCATATTATAGCTCCTTTCAATATATATTTTTATTTATTTTAGTTTTCGTAGACATTCTTCAATTTCAATTCGACGTTTCCTAAATACATCTAGTTTCTTTTTTGTTTTTCTCAACTATTACAAGATATGCTAGTACTAGAAGCTGGAGATGATACTTGAAGTTCTGCTGCGGTTGTGCTTGCTTCAGGTTCAAGTTCACACATTTACTGCTGTGGAATATTTCTTCAAATTTGTTACCATCTCCAAATGTTAGGCACAGTTGGATTTTCTGCGTCTCTAGTTTATTTATTTTCATCACGCAGAGGAAACACTATCTAGCTTATATAGGTTATGAATCGCATCATTCATATCCTACTTCTGGTGTTTCCCAAGGAACAAATTTGGGACCTCTTCTGTTTAGTATTTATATTAATGATGTATGTGACATGCCTAGTTGTCACAAATTACCATTTGCTGATGATTTAAAACTTTATAACATTATTAACGCTATTGATGATTGTCTTTCTTTGCAAAATCAATTAAATATATTACAATCGTGGTGTATTAAAAATAGGCTAGACCGCAATGTGAATAAATGCACTACTGTAAGTTATACGTGCAAGATTCGTCCTTTATACCACAGTTATTATATTGACAACTAGATCTTACCCAGGCAGTCGACGATTAAGGAGTTCGATTCATTTAAGGATGTGCAATACTTTGATATTTAAATTGTACAAGTTTAATGGATATTAATATATGACTTTAGGAAAAAAAAATATTCCTAATTAAAAAAACCAACACACTACCCTCATAGGAAATAATAAGAAAAGAGGAGACATGAAATTTACACTGGGTACTTCTGTCTAACAGCGGCTAGCAGTTCCCCAAAGAGGTCAACACCTCTTTTACACGTGTACATCCTCGTAACCGTTCCACAAGGTGATCTGCAAAAGTCTCCCGTGCAAAACGTTTGGCGACAAACCAAGCCTTGGTGGGTCTCCAGCAGGACTCAATCTTCTAAGTGTGAACACCTTCAGCTGCTATATATAATATATGTAATTTACTACCAGTTCGGTACACATTTTGTGTAATCTTCGAAGTAATAATCAATTGCATTCAAAACCAAACTAATACATTTATTTATTGTAACTTTCACGTATCGTTCATTAGAAAATTATTGTTTTTGTCCTTTTCTCCTTGTCAATTGTTTTTTTATAATGCGAACCATAGAAAAAGGACTGTTATCTCTATTGTATATAAAAATAAAAAATATGGGATAATAATAATAATAATCTTTATTTGTCCAACGATTACTATCACTTACAGGATAACATACAAACAATTGGTGCAATTACATTGATTCTGTATATACCTCATGCGTAATACTATTACAAATCAACACACATGTACAATACATTTCATAACAATTAACATAATCCTAACATAAACAAATATTCTACGAGTATATTCTGTTGAAATGGCCAAGATATTTGTATTGTGCCTACACGCCACGAGAAAATCAAGGGATCGGGTGTAACGTGGTGGTACTCGGAAGTCAACATAAGCTAATAATGATGGTGAATCTATTTCATTAGATAACAGGTTAAATAAAAATCTTGCGCTGTTTTTATGACGACGATCTTCTAATGAATCAAAATTATGTTGCTGCAGCAATGTTACATAATCTGAACCACGATGAGGGTAAGTACCGCTAGCCTTATAGCTAAGGTATTTGAGGAACCGCTTTTGTACACGTTTGAAATCACCTGATACGTGTAGTAGGGATACCAAATTAAGTTGGCATATTCCAATTTAGATCGAACAAGAGTATAGTGCAGAGTCCTTACCACTGAGATGTCACGAAAGGCGCGACAAGTTCTTGTTAGAAAACCCAAAGATTTAGATGCAGGAAGGCTTATAGCAGATATGTGATCAGAAAAGCTTAGTTTCTTGTCAAAAAGTACTCCCAAATCCCTCGCTTTTTCAGTTCTTGCAATAAATGTAGAATCAACAGAGTAATTAAAAATGATCGGATTAGAGCGTCTGGTACAAGAGATCACCAAACATTTGCTAATATTTAGAGATATGCCATTCAGCAATCTACACATCTACAACTTAACGCAATCAACTAGCGAATCGATAACATTGTAGATTTTAAGATCATCAGCGTAAGCTAAGGCCTCACATCGCCATTTATCTAGCAAATCATTCAGAAAAATGTTAAATAAGAGTGGTCCGAGATTAGAACCCTGCGGAACTCCAGATAGTATTCTGAAGCGAGTGGACGAATAGCCATTATAAAAAACGTAACCACTCCTTCCAGAGAGGTAAGATGAAATTAATTTCACCAACGCAGGGCAGAAGCCAATAGCTTCCAATTTAGCACAAAGTAACTTGTGATTAATACGGTCAAATGCTTTAGCAAAGTCAGTATAGACGACATCGACCTGTTCTCGCTGGTCCAACACTCCGGATATATACTAGGTGATATTTGCCAAGTTCGTTACTGTGGATCTACCTGACATAAATCCATGTTGATGAATTGACAGAAATGGTTTAACATTAAAAAGAATAGTATTATATAAAATATGTTCAAATACTTTTGCAAAGTTAGCTAAAATGTTTATAGGTCTGTAATTCGCAATGTTAGCCCGGTCACCTCCCTTAAACACTGGCACTATTTTACTACCTTTCCAAATTGTCGGAAATGTGGAACTTTTAATAATTAAATTGTATAGTATACACAGTGGATACGCAAAGATAGAGGCACATTCACTAGAAAACTAGGTATGTTATCATTACCCGATGTCATATCATTAGAAAGCCTTGAAGCACTGTTCAGAACCTCATCCTTGGTAATAAAGGATACACCAGAAGAGGAACAGTTACTATTTACAGTTTGTGGAACCAATGTGCCGGCACTAAATGCATTAGAAAAATGACATGCAAAACTATTAACGATAGCCTCGGGTTCAGTTAGTTGCTCCTCGTTGTGGAACATGCGCCCAGAGATCCTTGAAGTTGTCCTCCGACCACCAGCAAATGACCAAAAGGCCTTGGGATTAACCTTGATATTCGCTTCCACCTGCCCTCGATGATTATGGTATGCGTTATCTGCCTCTACTTTAAGTAATTGACGAAGTCTTCGGAACTCATTGAGATAATAGGATAGTGGGATGGGATAATAAATATTATACAACAGATTATTTCCCAATATTCAAAGTAAATTTTGCCAGTCATCAGCATTTTCTACATGTTTTGGTAACTTTTAGTCCAAACACAATAAGCACCAACCTAAATTTCGTAAACTATAACTCATATACCACTAAACATAACCTAAAAATAGCCGCTTTTAAATCAAATTTTAGGTACCTTAAATTAAACTCCTAAAAGAAAGAAGGGCAATTTTAAACACACCAAAACGTGAGCTTTCCGTTAGAATCCATTAAAATCGCCGACACGATGCCCCTTTTACGCAACTACAGCCAAATTTTGTTTTTAGTTGTTTATTTCAAGAAATAAGTTTATGAAATAAAAATATCACACTTTCTATAATTCGAATAAATCTGACAATTTATAGTAATTTTGTTGCCAGAAAATGCAAATCATAAACATTATAGTGGTAGTTCCGTATTTCAATTTTAATTTACAAATACGCAGAAAAATATGGTGCGATACAGACAGCTTCACCATCAATTTTAATATTAAAAGTGGGAATAAAATATAACAGATTCAAAGCGAAGGATACCTCGCTCATCACGCACACTATTTTAATATCTTTCGGGATAATAGCGTCGCGGATCTGTAAAATAATAGAATGGAAAAGGGTGGCTGTCTTTTCGTCTAACTAAATATTACGAACAATTCGAAAACCCACGATTAATCTCCTGTCGCTGCTCATTATAGCTCCTTTTTATTATTTTCCTCTCCTTCTTGTACTGTCGCATCGTGCCTGTTCTAAAACCTACTTTTTCTCACCCGGCTCTAGCATGAAAATCGATATATAACGACATACCTTGTGTGTGGGAACTAGCTCTCTAAATAGTACATGGTTATATATTGTATATACTTTTATATGTGCATGCGATATACATAATAAACGTATAAATAGAATACCTAGTGTATATTATGTCTCGTATTCGTGTGTACGACGGTATAAGCGAAATATTGGGGATAAAGAGGGGAAGGTAAAGGGTACTAATTTCCATATCTTTTGTTTCCCTTTGCTTGTATACTGTGCGTGTATGTAGTTGTCTAGTTTAGGAAGTTTGATGAGTCAGCGTACTTTTTTTGGGGTCAGCAGTCCTTCGTAATATATGTGCATGTCCTTGTCTATAACGTTATTGAAATTAATGATTGTCATTGCTTTCTTTTCATGTATATTAGGGGATTTAACGATTATTTTTATATGCTTTTAATAGCCCTCCAAATAAAAGATATCGAAATCGATAAAGAAACAAATTCAGTTTAATTATCTGCCGTATTAACCAGGATTGGTTACTATAATGTTTGGTATGCTATTCCTAACGAAGTAATGTCAAATATGAAACTTCGATGATAAATATTGGTTTTGACCATTATTATAAATGAACACAAAACAGAGCACGTGATTTAAAACAAATCTTTTGAGTCAAGTTTCATTATTGTGACAATAACTACGCCGATTGAGGGGGAGAATGAAGTTGATGTGGCACATTATATAGTACTTATTCCATTGGCAAATAAGACCTATGGTTGCCAGAGCAATCATGCTTCAATGCACTGGCAAGCAACAGCCCTTCTCAGGGCGCCCCTGAAGACGGCAGTAGATAAACTGCCGAAACGTCGGACTATACAAGTTCAACGAACGATGGATATAGCCCAAACAACAATTCTAGTTATTATGAGAATCCATCGTCAACAGTATCACGTGAAGATGTAGACTTTCGTCAGTAACTGTACATAACACATGGGCTGAAAAGTCCCGGGCCTAACACATAGATGACGCTAGTTTTATTGCAGTCACCTTTCTCTCAGTTAGTACTAACCTTCAAAAGATAGCTGTTAAAATTTCATGGGTGCCGTGTTCGCTCATTCTTGACCAAAAACAAGAACGTGTTGATGATTCTGAGCAGTGTTTGGTCATGTTTAACAAACCGGAATTTTTGCGTCGATATGTGACAATGGATGAAACATGGATCCATCACTTCACTCCGGAATCAAAACGATCGTCATCTGAGTGGACAGCAACTGGTGAACCTCGTCCAAAGCGCCCGAAAGCACAACAATCGGCTGGAAAGGTTATGGCCTCGGTATTTTGGGATGTGCGTCGTGTAATATTCATCGACTATCTTGAGAAAGGAAATACCATCAACAGTGAATATTATATAGCGTTATTGGAGCGTTTGAATGGCGAAATTGCAAAGAAACGAGCGCATATGGCAAAGAAAAAAATTTTGTTTCATCAAGACAACGCACCGTGTCACAAGTCAATCAAAACAATGGCAAAACTACATGAATTGAACTTCGAATTGCTCCCACATCCACCGTATTCGCCAGATTTGGCTCCCAGCGACTACTGGCTGTTCGCAGACCTCAAAAAAATGCTCGCCGGTAAGAAATTTCGCACGAATGAAGAGGTTATCGCTGAAACTGAAGCTAAGAAACGCTCTCGAAATTTCTATCGTTCCGCATAACTTAAAAAGAAGAATCCATTACTTCGGAATCAAATATACCAGCTAAGTCCTAATGAGGAACAATATATCAGCATGCATAGTCGTATAGATACAATAAACATTATACTTTAATCATATTGTTATCACAGCGCCGTTACTTATTTCAAATACACACTGTACAAGTACGTATTAACGTATTATATTGCTTTTCGAAGAATCGACGCTGTCATCGACCTTACAAGACAAAGAATTCAATTTTATTTTTCTAATCGCCATAAAATTACGACAAAACGGCTATATATAAGCGGTAATACGTTTTCTTTTCATATAAGTACAAATATTAATGCGGAAAGCGGATAATTTAAAATCAATATTCACGATGTAAACGACTTCTAGTTCTTGGGAAGCCATTACCGTCGATCCTAATAGATAATAGTTTGAGAAATTTACTATTAAATTTAATAAAACTTTGAAGGGAAGCTTCTCGAACTTTTCGCGCCTCCCCTCCCTCTTTGGCCGATGCGGTGGACGCAGCCGGAGCTGCAGAACTTCTCGAACAAACCGAAAGGTTCGGCCATACACCACCGTCGACGTCGTCGTCACGATCGTACACGTTCAGCGACACACACGACGCGGCATAGGTACTTTAACACGTCAGGTCGATCAATACCGTCGTTACCACGACGAGCTGCCCGCTTTAACTTATTCATAGGCGAGCGGTGGTATTAAAAAGGCAGGTGCAATAAGCCGCAGCTTCGAATGTAGGCTGAGGTAAATGCGTACATGATGATATTACAATAATTTTATTTCGGTGAGCGTGAAACCAACACGCAGCTGTCGATCTGATCCGGAAAGAAATTATACCTGCGTAGATGCATTTGTAGAGGACGCTTAATATTAATATGGTCTTCGATATTGAGTTCGAAATATAAAGGCCATCGTTCAAGTAATTTCTCTCCCGCATCTGGAGTACCGCGAGGCAACAATTTAGGTCCGCTACTCTTTATAAGGTTTTTAAATGATCTTCCTCCAATTCTTGATTGTGCAAAACTATTATTCGCCGATGATTTAAATACTTCCGTAGACTGCCAGAAGTTACGAAGCCAGCTAGATCTTCTTTACCTATGGTGTATTGACAATCTCAATCTTAATATATCGAAGTGGAACGCTGTTTCATTAATATAAATACTAAACAGAAGGGCCCTAAATTCGTTCCTTGAGGAACACCGGAAGCAGGATAAAAATGATGCGACTCCTAACCCATGCAAGCTAGATAGTGTTTCCTGTGCTTGAGGTAAGATGAAAATAAAGAAACTAGAGACGCAGAAAATCCAATTGTGTCTAATCAATACGATCAAAAGCCTTGCTTAAGTCAGCGTAAATGATATCTACTTGTTTATTCTTGTCAATTTTGTCGCAGAGAAATTGATTAATCACCGCTAAATTTGTTACCACTTGATGAAGAGAGATGAGTGATTTAACCTGTGGATAAATGGAGCAATACAAACACTTTTCAAAAACTTTTGCGAAGTTATTTATGGTAGCAACTGGTCTATAATTTTCAAGTAATTGTTTATCACTCCTTTGGTACACTGGTGCCAGTAGACAAAAAACTGGCACCAGTCTTGCGGCTTTCCAGAGACCAGGTAAAATAGCGCTGTGTACAGATAAATTAAATAGATAGCTCCTGGTAATAATCTTTTAAAATAAGTAAGTAACTATCCCATCGTTACCCATAAAGCTATTATCCCTCAACTATGTATGTAAATACGTAATTTTCAGTAATTTGATTATCTTGTATCATTAAGTTATTCGGAGTTGGTACGATGAGATGATTTACAGAATCGCAGGTAAGTAAATCGATCGAATCCTTGAAACTATTTACAATTGGCAGTCGATGAAATAAAACAATGTAATAGTTTTTTTTTTGCTTCATAGTACGCACCAATTTCAGTATTTCGGTTTCTTTTATAGCATTCGCCGCTTTAAAAGTGTCTAATTTTTAACCAATTACAGACATGTTTCGGTCGTTTTTGTTAAATTTTTGCGTATCACGTTTCCTTCGGCAATTTACCTTTGCGTGCTCCCGGTAGACGAAATTACAGCTTTTATAGGTTGAGAAACGCAACGCAAAAATTAGTCGATATTTTGGTCAAAGGAAAGAAAACGAAAAGCACGCAAGCGTGTATTGTAGGTGCATATAAGTTGGTGGTGATACGACAGCGACCTGGTCGACAGCTGATCGCTGTGTAACAAAGTTACATACGCTTATGCGTGTTGTATACTAGTTGTGACGTAAGCGGCAGATGGTGCATTGTTTAGTTTTCGAAAAGGTTCGCTCTCCCATCATCGGTCGCATGTATTTTTGACGGCTGTAAAGGGACAGATGTCGTTCTTCGAACGTACGAACGAGGTTTCTCGATAAAAACTTTTCGAGTGCTAGATTATATGGGGTTATTTATTTTCTTTACTCTTGATCTATTCAAATGAAAAAAAAAATAAATAAAACAATGGAGACATCATGGTAAACTTTCCCCAAAGTTTTTTTTTGAGGGTGCGGTAACAATTCCTTATTAAGGACTACTAAGTAATATTATCTAATTCTTTTCGTAATGTGTAGATTGGTCCTTTCAAATTTTAATGACATTGACGACGCTGTTGATCATTTCTACATATTTGGAACGTACTTCGGTCTTTTGTTTGTGTATTGCGGAAAAACGAAAAGCATCACAATGCGATATATTTAATTAACATTAACAACTACTACCCAGAACCAACTCTACACCAATGACCCTAAGCGGCTACGTGTAATAGTGAAGAAACAGGTGTTGGCAGCATACCTGATCACCGTGCAGCAGAACATTGAGACAGATATATCAACATGGAAATATATCGATCAAAAGCGACGTAGTACGAGAATACTGGATACTATGCATGATGATGAGGATATACCTAAGAATCTACAGGACGTTGTTAACTCTTTTACCAATTTGTTCTCAAACGTTTTTCGGAGAGATGGTTTAGATAATTCTGTGGGCCTTGCGGAAGTGCTAGCAAAAAAACACTTTTACAATACATTTATTACTAACTATTATATCTAAACTTAGCAACTAATTTACTGCGGGTCCCAACCAGATACCAGAATGGCCATTAAGAACAAACATATTCCCTACCAAGTTGAATATTGTCCGTGTTTAAGAAGGAAGAAAAGGATCAATTGCAGCATTATCCCCATTCTTTCTAATTTCGCTAAAATATATGAGCAAGTACTCTACAATTCAATTTAATCCAGGATCTAACGCAATCCAATGGATTTCTGCATGCGTTTACGGACGCCCAAGAGCCGGTACCAACGATGAAATGGTCGACAAGATTCATCGTGTTAACCGATCGCCGATTGAAGTTGAAAGAGATAGCAGAGACAACCGGCATCTCAGAAGAACGCGTTGGCCATATCCTACAAGAAATTTTGGGTATGAAAAAGCTTTCGGCGCGATGGGTACCGCGTTCGCTCACACCGGAGCAAAAACGAAATCGGGTCACCGTTTCGGAGGAATGTCTGACCAGGATCCAACGCAATCCAAGGAATTTCTTCATACGTTTCGTAACCGTGGATGAGACTTGGATCTACTACTACATACCGGAGATCAAGGAACAGTCGAAGCAATGGACTTCTCCGGGCGAATCAGCTCCGAAGAAAGGAAAGGCCGTTCCATCGGCTGGAAAGGTCACGGCGACTATTCATCCCGTATCGTCGTGCCTGAAAAATACAAAAAACAAAAAATAAAACTAGAAAACCACATCAATACCGTGTTTTTCTTGTCGGTCCCGGAAACATTTCAGGTCGCCCTAGTATAGGTTGTCCGTATCTTAACGCAAAGATTTATTTCAACGTTCCACGATTGGCGACTCATTCATCCATGCCATCTTATTTACCTACAGTAGAACTAATCTTTTGATGGGCTCGACTGTCTATATTGAGTGATTCTGTTCTTGGTGTTGTGATTCTTAATTGTGTTGATATCTATTTACTTCTGTTAGTTAGTTTTAGATTAATTGTAATTCCTTTTTTGTCCTGTAATTGGGTTCTATACACGCACAGCTTCCATACCTGCAAATTCGATGAAGACAAAACTTCAAATCCCCCTCTATTTTAACGTGTCGAGCATCCTTTCAACGACCGCGGAAATCGATCATTAAGCTCAACCCCGTACACGACGGCGTCTTTTTCGCAACCGTTCTCGAGACATCCGCTCTCGAGACTTCGGCGCGGCCGATGGATGCGGTGCGAGAGCAAATTGCGTGGTCTTTCGTGTCGCATATGCTTAATAGCGGCTCCTCGTTCCGCTTAACCGGTCCCCTATGGATGTGCCCCTTTGGCGTCACGTATGCCAACATTATTATTTCGGTTCGGCTTCTTTCATTTCGTCTTTTTTTTTGTCCGCTTCTCTTGTTATTCGCGCCGTTTTGGCCGGCTCGTTGGTTGAATCGGGGCGAACGGCAGGTTCCTTTCGGCGGGGTCGGGGCATTCGCAGACATGCAATGACCTTTGCCTGGCATTTGCGCCCCATTTCAAGTACGTACGTACATAGTACTTACCTACCTTACCTTCGTTTCGTAACTACCGGTGTAGGACGTGTTTATTATAAGTACGTATAGGTTCAGGTAGAATACAAGGGTCCTTACGTGTAAGTACATACAACGATCCGAACTTATTTCCATTCTCTGGGGGAAGGTTCTTCTAAGTCGGTTTCCGATATGTATGGTATCGGCTTGAAATACCATCATCCATGTTTAAAATATTATAGATATCGATAGCTACCATTTGTGCTTGTTAAAACAATTTAACAATTCATCGTGACCAAGTGCGCGACCAAGATTTTAGAAAGACAAATTTAACGAGTGCTTGGCAATTAGTTTAAATTTCGCACATGTTAAGAGTGGCCATTGTGAGTATCGGTCCTGTGCGACACGTTATTTATTATTCGTCCTTTATACTCATTTTATTCGTTATTATTTGCTTCATTTTTACTTGTAATCTGTTCTTCTTAGAGCTACCGTTTATCAGTGTTATTTTCCAGGTATGTTTTTATGCATTTCTATTAAATTAAGTGAACTTAATTGAATGACGATTGCAAGGACTGTGTGGATGTACAATTCGCAGGTATAGCAGTAAACTCCACTCACACAATTTAATTAATTATGCGGTAACACGGTTGACAATGAGAGCCCACGTGCTCTCGAAACGCTGCGTTCCGCATAATTAATTAATTTGTGTGAGTGGAGTTTACTGCTATACCTGTGAAGTGAACTTAATCGTTGTTAGTTTTAAGATGCCGTTTACGGCCGCTTTTATTTGACAAGTGCATTATCGCAGTGGCACTCATCACGAAGATGGATCATGGACTTATTCATTGCGATCATGCCTGAACCAATTTCGTGAAAATTATCCGGATGTTGTCTTACCATACAAAGTGTTTTGTAATCACAGAGACAGAATTATTGAACGATCCGAAGGGAAACACTGCATTTGCAAAGGAAAATCAACTGGACGACCAACAGTGTTAACAGAAGAGACTGTTGATGACGTTAGACAACGGATAGAGGCAAGTCGTAAAAAGTCAATTCGCAAATTAGCAGCTCAAACTGGTATGATGCTTTTTCTCTTTCTAAGATGTACTATTTTTCATTTTCGTTATTTTAGGTTTATCGTTCAGTACTGCAAGAAAAGCATTGGTTAAAAATCTACACATGCATCCCTATAGAGTAACCGTAACACAGCAATTATTGCCGATTGATATTCCACGACGAATTCAATATTGTCAGTGGTTTAATGAAAATCTTCATAATGATATTTTAGATTTAACATTCATGTCAGACGAGGCCTAGTTTCACTTGTCAGGCTATATTAACAGCCAAAATTACAGAACATGAGCTACAGAAAACCCTCATAATTTTGTTGAGACTTCTTTACATCCACAAAAAATTGGGGTCTGGGTGGCAATATCTAGACGTCGCATAATTGGCCCTATTTTTTTCCATGAAAATATCAATGCGAAAAGATATCGCACTCAAATTTTGGAAGTGTTTATAAACCAATTACATGACGATGAATTGGAAAGGGGGTATTTTCAACAAGATGGAGCCCCACCTCATGTAGCGCATGATACATTGAAATATCTAGAAGAGTATTTTGGTGACAGACTTATTAGTCGCGATCGTTGGCCATCACGGTCACCTGACCTAACCCCTTTAGATTTTTATCTGTTTGGGCATTTAAAAAATAAGATACATCAAAATCGACTTCACAATTTGGAAGAACTACGAGCAGCCATAGAGCAGGAAATTCGTAATATCGATCAAAACCAATTACAGCGACTGTTTGACAATATTAAGAGACGAATACATTTATGTCTTGAATCAAATGGAGGCCATTTCGAACATACATTATAATGTAATTGTTTTTTTGCAATAAAATTATACAAAAAACGGAATTGTTTTCTTTTAAATATGTAGTGCTCAAATTTAAATATTTGCATTAATTCAAAAGCTATTTAAAAGCATCTACATTTACATTAATTTTCTGTTTAGAAAATCATCATGAAATTGATTTCTTTGAAGATCTGTTGTCAATATTTCATCACCCATCCAAAATCTATTTTCTACGCTACTATAGTCCGTCCCAACCTCCGTATTCAGTATACGTCTTATGGGAATTTGTTTCATGGTTGCCAAATCATCCGATCGGCTGTACATTACTATTTCCGGTTAATTATTTGCAATTTCACCCGATCAATTCATAACCTTTATTAACGTTTATTGACGTTGAAGGTGCAAAATTATTGACATTCATATGACATTTTGCTTATTATTTTATTAAAGTAACTAACTTTTAACAGAGTGCATAGCGACTTCGCTGCACGTAAAATTATAGGAAAAAAATACTACAGATAAAATAGTTATATCTCAATATTTATTAACAATACTATACACACATCTATAAACAAATATACATATGAACGATATCTATGCAATGTACAGTGAATATTTGCTTCGATATTGGGAAAGTGCTATGCAATTTATTAAATTAAAAAAGAAGATGATCCTTATATATATACAAATAATAGTTTCCACTTTTGTAACAAAAGAACTGGAGTCATAGAAATACGTATATGTATAATACAATAATATTTAAGAAAGGAATAGCAATTACACACATATATCTATGTCTTACGTTAATTTTCTAGTCAGTCGAAGAATCACTTTGATCTTCAGATGATGACGAATATCTTACGTGAATAATAAATTCTTCGATGTCGTCTTGCAAATTATCCACTATCCACATTTCCTTTTCAATATTGTTTACATGTTTGATGTAGTTTTGCCAATTATTAGTTGTTACAGTGCTATACGCTCGTCGAATTAATTGCTCCATATCTTTTTACCTTAAATGTGGTATTATTCATTCTTACGTAGTTTTTAAGTTGTGCCCATACCATTTCAATGGGATTTAACTCGCAATGGTAAGGTGGTAATCGAAGAACTTCATGACCTTTTTCTTTTGCAAATTCGTCAATCCTACTTTTTATCATATTGCGGTTTAATTTGTGACACGCAATACAGTAAGTCCTTTTTAGCATATCGGTACTGATTTGTATTTGTTTTTCATTGAGCCAATCAATGATCTCGTTTTTCCTCCATGCTGTTGTTGGAATTTTCTCCAATTTTCTGCAGTGGTAGGAAGCATTATCAAGAACAATGACTGACTTCTGTGGTATATTTGGAAGTAATTTATTTATAAACCAATCCTCATACGTTTCTGAATCCATCTCATGATGAACATCGGCAGTGTTTTTCTTGCAAAGAAATGTATATTCAGCACCAGGAACAAACCCATTATCACTGCCTGCATGAACTAATGCAAAACGAGGTCCTAGCCCGGTTGGTGATTTCAAACCAGTGCTTAGTCCTTGAATAAGAGCTTGTCGACTACTTTGAATAGCAGTATCTGTCCAAGTTTTATTTACCGTATGTCCTGTATTCACCCATGACTCATCAGTGTATATAATAGTTCGACCTGAAATATAAAATTACAGCCATGTCAAATAGCAAGAGGTAAATTTTACCTTCTTCTCTAAATTTCTTGATCTCGCAAGTATTTGTGCCTCCATCTAATAATCTCATCTCGTTCAATGAGTATACTTTTTCGTCCTACTTTTTTAAATTCGAAGCCCATATCGTGTAACAATCTATGAAAAGTTGTTCGACTGAAGTTAGGAGATCATCGTCAGCATTGACAGTAGTAAGAATTGTATTTAAAGTAGGTGGCATATTCTGTATAAAATCCATGCACTTTACGTCGAATAGCTGCTTGCGTGTTCTCACCATATGTATGCAGTCGATCATTTACTTGTATGCCCTTCCTTTTTAGGTTTTTGGACTTGATAATAAACCATTTTGTTGCTCCTGTTTTACATGATATATTGCACGGTCTGAGATGCCCAAAGCTTTACTTGCTTCTCGAACGGCAGCACTCACATTCATTGATTTATTGAAATAATTGAAAACATTTGCAATCATACACTTCTCCTTACAGTTAAATTTGTCTCCTCTGCGCCGTTTTCTTCCTATAGGCTCCATTAATGTAGTGAAAACTGTAATTACATTTATATTCTGTTATAACATTTATAAAATAAATAAAAATACCCATATTACCCTGTGCACGCTTGAAAAGATAGAAGTGTTCTGAAAAGAACAATTTGTACAACTATATAAGCAAATTAACAATTTAACGAAATATTTCAAAACAAGGACGATGACGATTGACAGTTGATGCTAATAGACAGATAGTATACAACTGTTGTCGACGCCGACAGCAGATGTAAATAAGTTGCAACATAGCAACCGGTTGTAGAGATAGCGCTAATGACAGCAACCAAGGATAGTAAGAGATAAAAGTTGCTATTCTATCCCATACTGAATACGGAGGTTGGGACGATCTATAGTTACGAATTCAAAATCAAATCGCCAACGTGACAAAAATTTAGCAAGGCGCGAAATTTAAACTGTCCTCAAACATTTAAAATCACCCAGTAGTAGAAGTACACCAAAAAGAAAGTTCTTATACTAAATATTTGTACGTATAATTGATAACATTAATTTAGCGTGGATATGTAGGGTGATCTAAATCCATTTAATGTTTGTCATCCGTAGCATCTATATAATAGATTTATTCTTCCTCTTACGTAATAGGTGTATTAGGCCATCCAACAGGAATTATATTCGTAGACCGAACGTTTAACTATACATATTAGTTTCTGATATCTGGTTTTGATCTAGCCCATGCGACATCTCGTCGAACGATTTGTCGCCGTCCCTTTCATAATACCGCTTCATCTGCCGTTTGACCGGACGCAGCCCGACTAGAATCGGGAGTTAGGCTAACAAAACGGCTTCGCCAGATGACGGGTTTTGCCCGCTAGGGCTCCGCTGGAACAATAGGCGGCTTTCATTTCGGCTACCAGATTCGACGGCAGAATTGAAACTTGGTTAGAGGGGATAAGAACGGCGGATATCTGCGGATTAAGACGGTCGATTGAATCTTATGTCGGAGAACGCTGTATAGGACGATTTATAATTTCGGTTGTTGTCTTGGGGGGAAATTAGAATTATGTACAAAAAAATTATGGGGGGCTTTTTCGAGAAATTCTACATTTTGTGTCAGGGTCAAGAGAGGAAAAATATTGTTTTAATTACGTCTATTTCGTCGGCGAAAAAAGATAGAGCTCCTAAAAATATTACACCTTTGTGAGACCGCATATTCCCAAAATAGGATTTATTAGAGATTATTTACGTGTACCGAAAAATCGATATTCGAATGTAAGTTGTATGTTGTCTCGCGTATATTAAATAGGCTAATATGTACGGTGCTTTAGAATATTATTCATATATTCATACATAGTATATAGGTACCTGTGATAGAAATCTACATTCTGTTTGACGTAGAAATAATGAAAGATAAAATTACATCAAAGAACTACGACCAAAGAGGATATAAATAATTCTTTAGTATATACACAGTAAAAAATCCTGCGGACTAAATTTCATGTACAGCATGGGTAAAGTACAGAAACCATACGGTACACGTGGTTAAACACGATAAAGTTGCTGATTTTACTTTGTTTAATGTACAGTGTAGATATAGTCGAGGCAAGCTAAGTTCCAATGCACGTCATGAATAAACCGTGACGTTAGGTTTTACGCCGTCGGCGAATACACACACATAAACTCGCTATCACACCTAACCTAATGCAACCTAACTTCTATTACTTTATTTATTATGGTATATCAAATAGAACATTTTAATATTCGCACTACAGAATTTAGTGAGAAGCATCTGGCAATACGTAAAACTCAAACTACGAAAAGTAAATATATCTCGCACTGAAGGAAAAAACCGTTTTATTAGTAGTATTTTAAGTTATTTACGAATTAAATAAAAAAAACAGGCAAGGAAACAAAATTACTTTATTAAAATATTTGTTTCGAGACTGTAAAAGATGAAATTACATAAAATACGAAAACAAACACGTTAAAATAAGATTAATGTATTATGTCGTATGTGACGATTGTAATATGTTTTTGTAATTCCCCATATGTTTTCAATAGGGCTGAATATACAGTGGTATGAACGTAATCTTAGCACTGTGTGGTCATGTGCCCGTGCTAGTTCATCTATCACATATTCCTTCGGTGGTTTATGTTTAAAATATATACACTGTTACTTACTTCAACTTATTTTAACGAATTCTCACAATGCAACTAGATATAATAACTGATGTTTTAACATGCTAAGATCATATGTAATGTTGTTATTTCCCGTGGTGAACATGCCCTCTTGTTTTTGAACAAAATATAAGTGAAGCCACTTGTATAAAACCATCACTATTGCCTACATGTAAAACTATAAACCCATAAACAAGCTTAGTGAGAAACAGAAACTGTATTTGTAATAGAACAAACTTCTTGCCTTCAATCTTTAACTTTTTCACATTTTGCCGATTACTATCCTGCCAAGAATAATTATTGCTGCTATTTTAAAAATATCCATGTTTCATTTAAGTAAACAGAATCCTGTGGGCTATTGCCCCCATGGTCTTTACGTATCGTTGTAAAAACTCAACACGACGTAATGCAATATGATGTTGCTCCATCTTCTTTCCACTTAAACCAAATGTTTTTTAAAACTTTTCCTAATGAAGAAACGCTTTCACTAACCAAATCTCTTTCTTTAAATTTACATAAAATAGATGAACGAGTAATGTGTTCTCCTAAAATAAATCGCCATTAACACATCTGATTGCGTAGAATGCATTTTAACATACGATTATGGTACATTTGGATAAATTACATTGCGGCTAGCAGTTTCGCTTGGTTCATCAATATCCACAATTGGTTTTAATTTGCTTCTATTCTTGCTGCAAGAAGGTAATACTAGCAGCGACTTGCCGAGCTTGATATCTTGCTCACAGCCCAAATACTAACATTTGTAACAGCAACAGCGCGCTAATATGCAACAATTTTATGCCGTTATTATCGTATATGCAGAAATAGAATATAATCTACCTCTCTGACAGCAGTCAACGGTAACAAGGGAGCGTTGTTGTCGTGTTCTTGCTCAATAGGCAAAGTGACCAAAATCTGAAATGAAGAAGAAAGAGATGCAAACTTATTGTTTGTAGGAATCTCGATTATAATCGTCAGTTTCATTATTCAATTGCTGAAGTAAACTTAGAGAGTTACTTCAAATTTTGTGGCTTCTTCGGATTGATTGGGTAACTCGAAGTTGTATAACTGAGAAACGCCAGCTGGATCTACGGTCTGTAGCTGTGTTAGCCTCTTAGGACATTAAACAGTGTGGAACCGTTGTCAGTGTTATGATTCGAAAAGACTGATACTAGTCTTCCTATGTTTTTTTTTATGATAAAATGTATTAAGTTTATTTTAAGAAAAGTAGAAAAATTCCGAATATAGGCAGTTCTTGTTTCAAACTGGCAACACAGAATGCAGAGAAATTTCCAAAAATGTTGCGTTTTATTCTACATCGGCAACATTGTAATAGTTCTACAATTTTCTACTACATTTTTATTACTCTCCTTGTAAATCGGTGTTGTTCTGAAAGTTCTTAATTCTGCTGGACATATACCGTCGACGAAATATTCATTTATAAGATGAGCTAATGATGTAAAGATTTCAGGTCGCCCTCGTATCTTGAAACACCCGGATGTTCATATTGTCTATCAATTTAATCTACGTTGAAATAGGAATATTATTCCAACACCTCGTTATCGCGGATTTTAGTTCTTTGATGCTATTATATTTTTGCTTATTAAGCCCAGACGTACATATTTATGTATGCATATATATATATATGTGCAAATATAAATCCCGCAGTATGTATTATTCCCAATCTGAATTAAAAGCATTCCTTCTGCTCTCCAGCGATTTTTTTTTCTGCGAGTTCTGTTCCCTACCCAACGTCGGTTCTTATTCTTTTATTTGCGGATACACAATGAAGCCAGACGTCTGGGGTCGACAATCTATGATAATCTTTCAGCGGATGTTGTTTAAGATCGCAGTCGTGTGAACATACGTATACGTACATTAAAATTAAACGAAAACCACGTATTTTTTATTTCGTTTTCTGCGTGAAACCCGAACAAATTTATGCGTTTTAAATCCTCCAATAAAGAAAACGCTTCCCGTCCCGAACGGACGTCTTTCCCGGCGAGGATTTTCGATCAAAACTTTCGTAAGACAACGGGGAAAGTGACTGATGCTCCGTTAAGCTTCTCGTTCTCGTTAAAAAGTTAAGACGGACCCTTATACCTTAGATAAACGGACCGAGGTGGAGGAAAGACGACGATTCGAAAGTCGAAAGAAACTTTTCCTATTTGAATCGCGAAATTGGCTCTGCGATGCGTTTAAGAAGTAATCTTAGAAGAGGAAACGAGAAGAAGCACGTCTCGCAATTTTTTTCGATCGGTTCCTTTTCGACTTTCTCACGTGGTTCGCCCGTAACCTTTGAAAGTAATTAATAAGAGGACTTTTTCTTTTGTTTCCAGTAGAGGTATACCAGCGGTTTATGCTGTCAAACGCGACAGATGCTAAACGTAAGTTTTCTTGCCTCCCGGCGCTGTTACGAATGAAAGGTAGAAGGATGACAACTGGCGTATCGTTGCGAAGGTATGTGACGCTTCTTCCTTTAACACGAATGTGTGCCCACGTATTAGAGTTACGAGTTCTGTTTGAAATTTAGTATGGGCAAGCAATTAATTGATATTAACTTAAACGGTATATTATTTGATGATTTTTCCCAAGTACAGTAAACACTCGCTCATGTAAATACCCGGTAGTCGAAACGTCGTGGTCATGTAAACAGAAAATTGTTACTATAGAATCAAATGGAACGCCCGGTAATGTAAACAAGCTTACTCGATTGGCAAAAAAATATAGAATATCTAACGGCACAATCTGTGAAATTAAGCGATTCAAGTCACAAATTTTACGTGTGTGAGATACGTACGGAGGCTCGGGACATCGGAGAACTTTAAAAAATGCCCAAGCACTTAGAATGGAAAATCGTCTGCGTAAATAATTTTTAAAACAAAGGGATAATCATGTTCCAATTAGCGGTGAATTAATTAACGAGAGACCAAAATTATTGAATGAAAACCTAAAAGAGACCGAAAATTTTGTAGCCAGTGAGGGCTGGCTAAAAAGATTAAAAAGAGGTATGGAATTCGACTGCGGTCGATATCTGGTATAAATTATCGGCACCATCACAACTAGTGCAACCGTTTAAGGATAAGTTAATGAATATAATCAAAGAGCTACATTTAAATGAGGAGCAAATATACAATGCAGATGGAACTAGTTTTTATTGGAAATTATTACCTACGAAAACCTATGTTGCATCACATGAAATATCTGCTATAGATAACGCATAACTTTTCTAGCGTGCTTTAATGCTAGTGGTACACACAAAATAAGACCACTAGTAATAGGAAAGGCAAAACATCCACATTCATTTAGAAATTTTAAGAGTACGGTTGATTACAACTCTTCAAAATCTGCTTGGATAACCAAAGGCATATCTCTGGAATAATTCCAGAAGCACTTATATAGAGATGGATGATGCACATCAAGAGGAAGATGGGGTTAGTGAAAATGACGATCCTCCAATTGAAATAAAAAATACAGTAAGTGACGCGCAAGCTGTAGGAATTTTTAATCAGGCGTTAGATTGTGCGGAAGAAGAGATATTTTAGTGCTCTACGGGCAATTGCATTAGAAAATACCAAGCGTAAATTTACGCAAACAAAAATACGACATTATTTTTCAAAATAATGTAAAATTTATTTTTTATTATTATATGTATTATGTTTTTCATTGTTCATAATTTATTTTTTAATAAACATATATATCGTCTTTTATGCAATTTCCGTATAAATAAATTAAGGCTCGCTAATATAAACTTTCAGTGATGTTAACGGTGTTTGGCTAATATCGTTCACATAATCAAGCCTATGCAAATACAAATACAGCAGGTATTTGTATTTGCATATCACAAATTTTCAATTTTGATCAAAAACACGATATATAACGCAAACGTTAAACGGCAAAGACCAACCCGATGTTTTGCGAGGATTTGTCACGGCTAATTCTTAGATCCAGACTGTGAGCTCAGTAGCACGGCGGTGGGAAAATATTAGCGATAGAGTACAAGATATACATCCAACTTAATAAAATCGCTAATTGTCAAAGAGCTCGCAGCAAAGACGTTTAATGAAAAGTCTAGCCGATTCTAGCGTCGCACCACCGACGCTACCGTACCGGAGCTAACCGGAGCAGGATAAGGAGAGAGTGAGGAGCGAGGCGGGGTGAGCGAGTCGCACCGACATCGTTCCCATAGCGACGCTGCATCCATAGCCTGGGCCGTGCCCGCCGCGACGCTCTGGGCTCGCGGATACGCGGCCCGGTCTATGCTCCGCGTAGTTCCGAGCGTTCCGCGTTTCGGAGGGAGACGGAAAAGCGGGCGATTTATGCAGCGCACGGGGTGGCACACCGACGGCGTTTGTCTGCTAGCGCCGGAGCTTCCCGTACCACGCCGTTGCGCCTCGCCGGTCGTTGTAATCGGGCAATAACTTTTGTTTTTGCACGCCGCGTCGTACGAGGATGATGACGACGACGTACCGCGAACCGCACACATACGTACACGAACGCGCGTAGAACCGCCGGTTGTACGCCGTTGTAGTACAGCAGCGGGGTCGGTGGTGGAGGTTAGCGGCGGTAACGTCGGAGTTTCGTTCTAGGATGCCGGCGGGGTGTATGGGGAAAGGTACTAGGGAACCGGGAAGTAATATTCAGTCTATTCTGCCCGTTTATATTCGCGTTGTTTTCCATTGCGTTCCGTTCTGTTGTATTTTCTATTTGTTTTATACGCCCTGTGCACGTATTAGTGGTAAAAAATGATTTTTCTTTTAGGGCCGGTTTATTCACATTCCGATACAGTAGCAGGTAGCGCAATTTAACGGATAAACACGAACATGCGTTTATTCATCTTCTGGCGGATAAAAAGCAGTTGGTAAATTCCTTCTCAGAGGGATAAATTTTTGTTAAATCCTCCCGACAAATGTTTTTCGTGCGTTTGTTTTCATATTGAAATATTTTGAATGAATATAGAATATAGAAATTCGCATTAAAAGTATATATAAAACAAATAAGCATTAAAACAAAGTTAATAATTTCTTGTCCTCCTTTTTCAAGATTATTATTTTTAGTTCATGTTCTTCCTCCAAATATTCCAACTGCCGCCCCTTAATTTTAAATTCTAAATCTTTGGCTTGAGATTCTTTTTCGGCAATTATTAATTGCCTTTTTAAAAGATCTGATAGATGCATCAGCAAGTATCACAAATTTAATATTATTTTGCGCTTTAAGTTTTCCTATCGGTAATTTTTTAGAAACTTAAACATTTCGATATCCAATTATTCTATTTCATAATTCGTAAAATTAAATGACGATTGCAAGGACTGTGTGGATGTACAATTCACAGGTATAGCAGTAAACTCCACTCACACATATTTATTAATTATGCGGAACACACAGTTTCGAGAACACGTGGGCTCTCATTGATAGATCTTACCAGATCTATCAAGCGTCAAATCCGGACATAAGAATGATATAAAAAATCTGACACTACTTAAAAACGTAAACTCGTATAGAGAATTAGACGCGTACGAAACGATATGTATGAAAAAGAACGGAAACTTATTGAACAGAGAACCACCCCCAATTGCACACTCGAGTTTGATTGATTTATTACCATAGGCCTTGTTAAAGATACGATTCACTTTCGGTCCATCCTTTCCCGAAAGAGGCATTAGACAGACCGAGGAGATTGTAAATAGTCATATGTTTTAGAAATTTTAGAGCCTGCGTAGAAAATAATTTGCATGTGTGATACAGTTTTTATTTTCAGTCGGTAACACGGTTGACAATGAGAGCCCACGGACTCTCGAAACGCTGCGTTCCGCATAATTAATAAATTTGTATGAGTGGAGTTTACTGCTATACCTGTGAATTCGCAAAATTAGTTGGTAGATCTTTTCTTTTCATTATGACGTTTTCTAACACCATTTTTTATTTGACGAACTGACGAAACTGTAGTTATGTGTCTGCCTTTCTCATTACAACGGACATAATAAGTCTATCTTTCGCTTTTATCTATTGCTATACTAACCGTCTAAAAACATTAGACAGTCCTTATTTGTTACCTCTCAGATAAAATTTGGTGAATATACCAAAATGAGATATCTGCTACCTGATAAATTTATCTTGCTGGCGGTTATCTGCCACTTTATCAGAATGTAAATAAACCGACCCTTAGTCTTCTAACTTTATAAGTATAAGGAGAAAAAACCTACTTAAAATAAGCACGTTTTTCTTCTTATATAAGCAAGAAAATACGTACAAAGTGGAGTCAATCATTATTTATAACAATCACAGTCATTAACAATACTTATTTATGATTACCAAAACGTCAATTTCAAGAGCATTAATTCTTCTTGGTTATAAATATGTTTAAATTACTTTCTCCCACCATGTATACTGCCCGAAATAAAATATAAAGTATGAAAAACAAAAAGATCTAACTTTATTAGATTTAAACCCAAAATGTTTTGCGAAATAAAGATATTTAAAATAAAAATGTCTTTATTATTCACATCCGAAATATTCATATGTAACATATTATTGGACTCTTAGCATGCCTTTTGATAGGTAGACAGTGGTATCTCCTAGTTTTTTTATAACATCAACAGCTGTATTATTGCGGTGTATGTGTATGCAGTCTGAGTATATGTATGCGAGTTTGGTTAGATGGATGTATTATAGATACACATTCTGCATCCATAAGTGGGATATATTGCAATCTTATTACATCATTGTATTTTCTTTTTTTGTCTCATCTTAAGGTATAACATAAAGTATTAAGTATAACAGAATTAGGACACCTTTTAGTTGAAAAGAACCCTTTTAACTTACAACTAAAAATCTGATTCTCTTTGAGTTATCTATTGAGAATTCTTCTTGGTACTCTACCCAAAACTCAATTGTCGGAGTTAAAAATTCACTCTATTCATAATTGGCCTTGGTTGAGTTGCTTTTAAGTAAAATGTTTACCCAAAATGTTTAAGCCATTGTATTCTATTGCGTTGGTTAAGCAAGGACAGCTCCCCGTATATATTTGCAATATTCCACAGAAGTGTACAATAATCGCGTAAATCCGTATTTTTTTCTTTTAAATAAAACTCCTTGAACTTTCCTAAGAGCCCAATAGAAGGTGTAAAACTTATCCATATTTTTGATACACACCCTCGCTCTAACAATAAAGATGTCCTCTTAACACATGGGCTGAAAAGTCCCGGATCTAACACATAGATGACGCTAGTTTTATTGCAGTCACCTTTCTCTCAGTTAGTACTAACCTTCAAAAGACAGCTGTTAAAATTTCATTAGTTTGTGAGTTATTGTGCTAGGAGTCACGCTACTTTTGTTATTTTCAAAACAATGGATCAAAAACAATTTCGTGTTTTAATTTTACACTGCTTCTTGATAGGAGAAAATACCGTTCAAGCGAAGCAATGGCTTGAAAAGTGTTATGAGGACTCCGCTCCATCAGACACAACAATAAAACGTTGGTTTGCTGACTTCAAACGTGGTCCTAGAGACACCGATGATGCAGACCGCAGTGGACGTTCAAATGAGGCGGTAACACCAGAAAACATCAAAAAAATCCGCAAAATCGTTTTGAATGATCGAAAAGTGAAGTTGCGTGAGTTAGCTGACATCGTAAAGATATCAAAAGAACGTATTGGCTTTATATTGCATGAGCATTTGACTATGAGAAATCTCTGTTCAAAGTGGGTGCCGCGTTTGCTCACTGTTGACCAAAAACAAGAACGTGTTGATGATTCTGAGCAGTGTTTGGCCATGTTTAAACGTAACAAACCGGAATTTTTGCGTCAATATGTGACAATCGATGAAACATGGATCCATCACTTCACTCCGGAATCAAAACGATCGTCATCTGAGTGGACAGCAACTGGTGAACATCGTCCAAAGCGTCCGAAAGCACAACAATCGACTGGAAAGGTTATGGCCTCGGTATTTTGGGATGTGCGTGGTGTAATATTCATCGACTATCTTGAGAAAGGAAATACCATCAACAGTGAATATTATAGAGTTATTGGAACGTTTGAAGGCCGAAATTGCAAAGAAACGACCGCATATTGCAAAGAAAAAAATGTTGTTTCATCAAGACAACGCACCGTGTCAGAAGTCAATCAAAACAATGGCAAAACTATATGAATTGAACTTCGAATTGCCCCCACATCCACCGTATTCGTCAGATTTGGCTCCCAGCGACTACTGGCTGTTCGCAGACCTCAAAAAAATGCTCGCCGGTAAGAAATTTCGCGCGAATGAAGAGGTTATCGCTGAAAAAGAGGCCTATTTTGAGGCAAAAGATAAATCGTTCTACAAAAGTGGTATTGAAATGTTAGAGCGGCGCTGGAATGATTGCGTTGCTCTTGATGGAAATTACGTTGATGAATAAAGCTAATTTTGAACCAAAAAAAGCGTGTTTTCTTTGTTAGGCCCGGGACTTTTCAGCCCATGTGTTACCTTTATGTTACTGGTAGGGGTGGAATTCGTGAAAATTTTACCGAATAAAATATCGCCGTCTTTTACGGTTTATTTTTTGTTATACGTATCTCGCTTTTGGCCCTTTCTTAAGAAAAAAATCTCGAAGCCATCCTCTTTGCTTATCTTTTATTAAAGGCGACTCCATTTAGTCCGCTTAATGGGTTCGTATTCTTCTTGCAAAGGTGCTTAAAGAACGTTGAAAAAAATCGTCTAATATACGCCAATACGATGGTAAGAATAAGGTTTTATTTAAGATTTGCAATTCGAAATTTTGTATCTAATAATTTAAGCGGTTTTCCTTTTACGTAATCACGTACGATTTAACCTTGCATACATATTTTCTCCTTTTTTTTACTTCCGGCAGACGTATTTCCCTTTCGAAAATATCCCTTTGACATTCGCCCTTCCTTTTTTTGCCCCGCACACAAAGAGATGCGCTCCAGTATCCAAACTACTACGACTGACTGACATTAACTATAAATATCTACCTATATACAGCGGAATCGGGTCAAGGATTGTGTGAAGCTGTAAAATGTTCATCTTTTTATACGGACTTATACGCCGTTGTAGGATTACATGCGACGGGGTTGTTTGTATATACATATGTTATGTATTTGTGTCTATGTGAATGTATGTTGTATATACGGATGTTTGAAAGGCATAAAGTAGGTTACGGCTTGAAAAGAGATCTTTTAGTAGAAAGAATTGTGTGCATTTGTGTATTATCTACTACGTTTGAATACAAGAGATTATTTTTTTTGTTTTTCGAAGCAGGTAATTATACGATTAACCCTAATTGGTTTTCCAAATGGTTAATTTTGATTTTGTCTTTCATTTCGACTTGACACTTTTTAAATTACGCGCCCAAAATAAAAGATTTAATTGATTCAAATCAGGCCACTTTTAACACGATAACGTTTATATTTGTAAGTTCTTCTTGGTATATCTTCAAGTTTTGCTGTAATGTCTTCTTTGAGTTTACTATCAAGGCTAACATATTTACTGCGTTATATTATTAATAAATAATAATTGGTTTATTGTCCAACAGAACGTTAACTGTTTCATTAACAAGACATCTAAAGCAATACAATTTTTCATTATGCAGTACATTTAATAACAAAGAAAATATATAAATAAAAGGATTTTGAAATTTGACATACGTGCATCTGGTGTTGATATGAGTGATTATAGGTTGTTCCCCGAAATTAAAAGAAATCTTACGTGAGGCAAAATCTTCGAGTAACTATGAAGTGGTGTAGGGAGGCGGTTTGCAGACGTTGGACAAAAATTTATCCAGAAGGCTGTTGAGATGCTGGAGCGCCTATGGACCAAGTGCATCAGTGGTATCGGCGGTAGACTATGTCGAAAAACAAAAAATATAATGCTACTGTAGCTTTACTGGTAGGGAGTCAAGGGTACAGTGTAGAGATCCACTCTCGTACATGTTGTAGGGTGCTGCGGTACTTGTTAACCTAAACCTAACCTGCTTAATACCAATCTAATTTGTGAAATGCAGCGTTTACATTACGGATTATAAAACAGATTGCAAACCATTAGCTTTGCGATTCATTTCTGTAGTAAAAAGTCTGCATTATAACGTGTTCCATATAATCTTTTATTTGAGGATATTAATTTAGAACTTTCCGAACACAATAATTGCCAAGAACAATCGATACTACAGCTTCCTCCTGAACGTCTTTCGCTAACACATCCACCCTCATTTTCCCTTCTCCCATCCCTTTACCCGTCCCCCTTTCGCCCTCCCAAAAAAAGCACCGCACAAGCGAAAAAAAAAGCATATCGGTCCACAAAGCTTCTCATTTTTTATGCAGGCCGACACCACTATTTCCTGAAAAGGGCTACGTCCTCCGTTCCAGCGATATGTCGGTCAAGTGCAGCACTTAACCGATCCGCTGGCCGTAGACCGCCTACTACTCGTTTTGGACAACTGTAGTTAGCCGGCGTCGCCATGGCGACGCGCTGCTACTGTTCCCCGGCTTTTCGTCCTTCTCTCTTCGGCGCAGCGTCATCTGCCTCCGCGCTTTATCATCATTGGGAATGAGCTTTCGCCCTGCTGCCGCGTCTCACTCTTGCGTCCCTTCATTTCAGCCTTCTCCCCTCCGCCCTGCCCGACGTTTTCCCTTCGCGGAGCTGGATGTTGGATCCGCTACGATTCTGCTTGTATTAGAGTACGAATTATGGAGTAGGGGATGCTTTTTCCACCATTGTTTTCTCCGGAGTTGTAGTATATTTCAATGGGAGACGCTTTTGGAAAGATTTTTGGTGCATGTTTTGTAATTTGCGGAAAATTAAGATACCAAGTTTCCACCGAAACATTTTACTGGGTTTAGATAAAATTTCCCGGCGTATTTGCGACCTTCTCAAATTTATTTTCTGTCGGTTTTTCTATTATTCACTCTTCGGAATTAAATTTTAACGCGTGACGAATGTATAAAAGATCCCCAAATATCTTTTCGATTTATTGTTGTTGTATGGCAATTGTCGATGTTGAAAAAGACTTTGGTAATACACGTAAAGTGAAGGAAAATGCTAAAAGTCAAGCTGTGACATCTAAAGAGTGTCTAAGGTGTTTATTTTGCCTATTTAAGAATGTACTCCTCGGCAATCGATTCTACGGGCCGAATTTTATCTGGAAATCTACAAATAAGAATTCTATCTTTCTTATGTTCGAGGTTTTGTTCATCCGCAGATTAATATAACACGTGATTACTTTCGATAATGTTCAGTACATCGTAAAATATTCTTCCGTAATAGAAGCAAATGTAAGAATGCTCCTAGGTAAAGCGCTGGACGTCTTTAGCAGTTAGAGGGAGTGTAAATGTACCTTCTTTAAACGAAATTTCTTTTGTTGAAAATAAATATATAACATAAAATTCAAAATCTTATAGTAATATGTTGTTTTAAAAGTTCCAGCTAAATTTACACGATTGATAGCTCCTTATTTTTTTAAATAATGCCCCCACCCCTGATTTTTTTTCGTGTGCTGTTGTTTATTAAGTCAAAAAAAATCGGCATTAGAACTAATGCATTTAATTACCCACATTTATCAATTCTAGCACATCATAAAATACCTAAGAGATGCTTCTCTCTGAGAATTACCTAATATCATCCAGTAATCAAGGTATATAATTCAGCGTTCCTTTCCAAAGTATCTAGCTGTACTTACCCGCCAAAGTACTTCAATACATTTGTGAGAACGTGTACCTAATATGTACACTGACAGATACTTGTGGTCTTTATAGACACAGCCAACTTCCATACAATATGGAATGGACGCTGTAATAGCGACGCTAATGGTCGAACATAAAATGCACCTGGTGGCAGATAATTTCGCTAGGGAAAGAGACAGAGAGTCTCGCTTACGCTGTCATGCGTTGTTAAGGAAACTATTTATAACAGTCTGGATGGAAAATACACAAGCGAAAATATGGGAATAGAATAATTGAATGTAGTCCCTGACCATTTTAAATTTAAACTTTTGTGTGCTTCCAACGGGATAATTTTGCAAATACGAGTATAAAATTCATGAATAGGGTTTACAATACCTATCTAAATACGTTCCCCAAATATCTTCCTAAAATTGAGAAAGTGTCACTTAATGACCTCGTACCTATTATTATCCCCCTCATGAATCATTTACTGTATAGAACATGAATAGAAACAAGATAGAAAGACACAGTAATTCGTAGAATATTATTTGGATCGGTTACTATTGTCGAAAAAATATTTATCTGTTTATGTAACAACGTTATTTCCGTGTTTACGTGTTGCACTTTAACTTATTGCTTGTATGCGCTTTATATTTTTTCGTTATGGGTAAAAAGAAGAATATACCAAATGAGTAAAACTGCGTATTGGGCCATTGTTTGGGTACCGAAATGCATTCCCAATAAAAAATTGCCGAGAAAGAATAAGAATCCCGACAAACACTGCAGTGAATTGCCGTTTTAATGAAAGAAAGGATATCTAGTACAAGTACCGGAAGAGCTTTTTGCGGCAAGAAAAGGATTACTACTAATCGAGATGCCAAAAAGAATAAGAGCAATTATAAAAGCCAAAGGAGGCATTACAAAATATTCATTATATAGTTGTGGGAATGTCTATAAACAATTCTGAATAAACTTATGTTGTACAATACGTTTTTCATTATATATTTTAATAAAATCGCTATTTTAGCAAGTGGCCCTAATAAATTGGACAGGGGCTATATACTACCGTATTGTTACTTATCACTGTTCTGGATGTTTTAAAAAATTCAGATGTTACTGTATTAAAGTTATTTTAAACTTATTTTGTGATTTTAATGAACTTATATATTGATTAGAGTTACAACGTGTATTGTTGGTTATTTGTAAGCAGCTTGACTTTGCATTAATGACCAATCCTATTCTACATGATCGTTCTTGTAAATGGAAGTTGTAGACATTTGGTAATAATGTTAGAAATAATTATGTCAGCATTTTCTATTTAAACTTAAGCAAAACTAAATACATAAGAGATTACATGTAGATTTGGTTATAATAACACATGAGCTGAAAAATCCCGGGCATAAAAAAGAAAACACGTTTTTTTTGGTTCAAAATTAGCTTTATTCATCAACGTAATCTCCATCAAGAGCAACGCAATCATTCCAGCGCCGCTCTAACATTTCAATACCACTTTTGTAGAACGATTTATCTTTTGCCTCAAAATAGGCTTCAGTTTCAGCGATAACCTCTTCATTCGTGCGAAATTTCTTACCGGCGAGCATTTTTTTGAGGTCTGCGAACAGCCAGTAGTCGCTGGGGGCCAAATCTGACGAATACGGTGGATGTGGGAGCAATTCGAAGTTCAATTCATGTAGTTTTGCCATTGTTTTGATTGGCTTGTGACACGGTGCGTTGTCTTGATGAAACAACATTTTTTTCTTTGCCATATGCGGTCGTTTCTTTGCAATTTCGGTCTTCAAACACTCCAATAACGCTATATAATATTCACTGTTGATAGTATTTCCTTTCTCAAGATAGTCGATGAATATTACACCACGCACATCCCAAAATACCGAGGCCATAACCTTTCCAGCCGATTGTTGTGCTTTCGGGCGCTTTGGACGAGGTTCACCAGTTGCTGTCCACTCAGATGACGATCGTTTTGATTCCGGAGTGAAGTGATGGATCCATGTTTCATCCATTGTCACATATCGACGCAAAAGTTCCGGTTTGTTACGTTTAAACATGGCCAAACACTACTCAGAATCATTAACACGTTCTTGTTTTTGGACAACAGTGAGCAAACGCGACACCCACTTTGAACAAAGCTTTCTCATAGTCAAATGCTCATGCAATATAAAGCCAATACGTTCTACGATGTCAGCTAACTCACGCAACCTCACTTTTCGATCATTCAAGACGATGTGGATTTTTTTGATGTTTTCTGGTGTTACCGCCTCATTTGGACGTCCACTACGTTCTGCATCATCGGTGTCTCTACGACCACGTTTGAAGTTAGCAAACCATCGTTTTCTAATGGAGCGGAGTCCCTATAACACTTTTCAAGCTATTCCTTCGCTTGAACGGTATTTTTTCCCATCAAGAAGCAGTGTAAAATTAAAACACGAAATTGTTTTTGATCCATTGTTTTGAAAATAACACAGGTAGCGTGACTCTTAGCACAATAACTCACAAACTAATGAATAGAATATCATGAAATTTTAACAGGTGTCTTTTGAAGGTTAGTACTAACTGAGAGAAAGGTGCCTGCAATAAAACTAGCGTCATCTATGTGTTAGGCCCGGGACTTTTCAACGCATGTGTTAGCAAACGATATACTAAAAATATGTCTGTACGAAATGAAGGAAAGGCAAAAATTAATGCAAAGTAGGAATAACACTAGGAAGATATTAGATATATAAAATTATAAATTCCATTGAAAACAGCAACTCCATTATTATTAATTAGACAATCAACCCGCAAGAATGCATTGCACACATTAAGCATTGCTTCGCAAAAGTTTGGTTTCGTAAACATGAAAGCCGTTTTGCAACCTATAAAGTTCATGGATAACACTGCAAACGTCTGGTCATATTTATAGCAGCACTACACTTAGAGATTACGTTGTTATTAACGAAGATATTGTTACAACAGAGTACAATCTAATTATAGAGGATATTCTGAAAACTGTCACTTATAACCAGAGAATCGAAATAGCAAAGAACCAGATGATAATTATGATTATCAAAACTTTTGAAACAATTCGTCATGGGCTGCAATAGTATGAAAATAGATACTTTTAACCATGCTCTTCAAAAGAAAATTATTGACTCTTTTGTAATTATATGTATGTATAGTTATACATGAATAATAGTATATTATGTCGAAAAATTATTATATAATAGAAGTTCCCGGGTGTATTGAAATATAATCCAGTCAAAGTAGAATAGGAAAAAGCAATTGTCACGTTCATTAACTTTAGTAGAAAGTCTATGAGATTATTAAAATGTTGAATCCAATGCATAGAATTTATATAATAACGTTAGATCCTATTTTCAATATGTATATCTCGCTCCATTAATGGAAAGGACTTATAAAAATAATATTTTCGGAAGGATTAATTTTTAATAGAATTCAGTACGTTTCTTTTGTTTTCATTTTAAGAAGAAAATACATATTTATATCGATATACAGTGGTGACCACATAAATAGCACAGGCATCAAATTTCACTAGCGTGAGAGTCCCTGAGAAGGTTGCATGTACTTCCCCTGGCTGCGTATTCCACAATAATAATACGGCATTCAATAAAAAAAGAATATATATTAGTTTCACTTTTCTAGCAGGCACATAAATAGCACAGTTGTCGGTTCTCAAGTGGTCAGTGTGGTTGTAAAATATGTTGTTTATTTTTCCGTTTGATGTTAATGAATCCATAGAAATTTCACCCTATATTCTGGCGAATTTCCTCCACCATTGCAACGCTTAAAATTAGTTTCCAATCAGCACCTTACAGCCCCGAAAATATATTCGAGAAAGGGCAAATATGGCGAAAGTCAACAAGTCACATTTCCTACGACTTTCGCCTCGAATAGAAAGCGCCAAGACGTACCAACCTCTCCTCGATTAGGTATGTAAATTTCTTCCCAATCTAATCCGGCGACGAGGTCCTCAGTCGAAACGTGCCGAATATATTTTTTCAGCGCATGGTTTTATTATAATTCCGGACGCAAATATTTGCCCCATAAAAACCGAATTAAAACCGGCAGCTAGTTACGAATATTTTATGCGTAAACCTCCCTACGTCCCTAGACCCCTCGCCGTCCGCGGCGATATCCCCCTTTATCCTATACATACATCGCTGGAGCGGACCCTTCGTTCCCAAGGGCCGTCAGAGGGCGAACATGCGAGGGATCGAAAGAAAGGGGGGAGGGCGAGCGTGTGCCTCGTTTTAAAACCGCCCCTGGCATCGGTACGTCGCAACGCGGCCGTTATTTATGAATAAATATTAAATTGATTCTGGAATTGTTTGAATTGTTGAAGTATGCTGGCAATAATTTCAATGGGAGATGGCAAACTAGAATTGCATCGTTTTCTATTAGACACTTTTATCGTGGAGGACATGAAGTAGCATCTTTTTATTTCGTTTTTAACAAAAGTGTCGTTGTTTTTACTCACAAGTGTGTGGATGTGACAATTGTTACTGTTTTATCTCCTTCTTTAAGCAATAAGATTATGCTAAAGATATTATCATCTGTATATTTATTTGTCAAGAACACAAGGACGAATATTAACCAGCAAACCACTTATTCGTTTAGATTCTTTATGTACACTACCGCCCAAAAGTGTTTAGGCACTCTCACTGACAGCAAAGATATAAAAATTCAGCAAAAATGTTAATAATATTTATTTTTTATGTACAGATACACGTACATGAATAAAAATATATTAAATAAATGTGAAAATTAAAACGTTTAATTTAAATTTTGCTTTCATCCGTGTGACCTCCTCTTGATTTAATAATTGCAGCACACAATCGAGGCATTCTCGCAATAAGTTTTGCCAGAGTTTCTTGTGTTATTGAGGTCCAACTCGATTGCAATTTGTTCCACACGTCAGTAGCTGATGTCGGAGCCGATTTCCGTACTTACCGATCTAGTTCTTCCCCGTAATAACTCGATTGGATTCAAGTCGGGGCTCTGGGGAGACCATTCCATAATTTTGAGAGTTCCTTCCTCTTCTAAATGGCGTAAATAGTCTTTACATAATTTAGAGGAATGTTTTGGGTCATTATCTTGCTGGAAGATAAAATTTTGACCCAAAAGTCGAATTCCGGAAGGTATTGCGTGGTTCTCCAAAATTTCGCTGTAGCCTTCTTTTATATACCCTCAATTTTCACAATGTCCCCAACACTAGTGCCAGCAAAACAGCCCCAAATGATGATAGAACCTCCACCATCCTTCATGGTAGCAGCAATACACTCTTCTCTGGCACGTTCACCCACAGATCTTCTTACGAATATGCATCTTCGGGTTCCGAACAGCTCAAATTTGGACTCATCCGTCCATAGGACGTTGTTCCACTCTTCTATGGCCCAGTGTTGGTGTTCACGAGCCCATTTAAGTCGCTTTTGCCTGATTTGTTTGCGTAGTAATGGCTTTTTCATCGCAATACGTCCATAGAGCCCGGCTTTCTATAGGCGACGTTTGACTGTAGAAACACTGACTAGTTTTTGGCGACCAACATTTAATTCTGCGGTGATTTCCGGGGCTGCTTTGCGTCTATTTAACTTGCTGGTAACCACTGTTCTGCGATCATCTGCAGATGTTGTCGCTTTTGGCCTTCCACTCCGTCTTTTGTTAAGAAAACTGCCATTTTCCCGATATCTTTTTACTTTATAGTCAACCGTAGCGTGGTGTATTTTCATTTTTTTGGCAATTTGTCGATTACTTATGCCACTTTTATGGTAAGCTATTATAAGCGCACGTGTTTCCGTACTAATTTCTCTTCGCGGAGGCATTTTAAAAATTTGTCACAGGATATTTCGCTCACGACGTGAATAGAGTAACCAGTACCACACTGCAACTGACCATAGGTTACAGATTTCACTATAATCTTCTAGGAAGGTAATTTAAACATTATTAGTAAATGATAGTAAACCTTATGCGATATAATGGGTGTTTATCTTACTGAACTACATTTTAAATACGTATTTCATTTTATTATAATGTTTTTTTGGTAAACATAATACTATATGAATAATCCATGAAAACAGGGGTGCCTAAACACTTTTGAGCGGTAGTGTATATCTCGAGAAAAAGAACTATGCCTTTCCATATAGTTAAAAAAGGTATAGTGTGGCCCAAAAGTTATGCCACAGGAAAATAATGTAGGTAAATGTATAATTATGTAATTTATTGCAAAATATAAATATATTTATAATATGTCACTTTTTTGGAGTTCGTTTTTAACGGGAACGGGCCAGTCGATAGTATCCCGACGGCCAATCCATTCATCAAAATTTGCACGTAAGGTTTCTTTTATTAAAACACCGAAGTGTTGAGGTACTCCGCCTTGCTATCATACGAATAATGTTCCCCCGTACAGAGGGTTATGTTTGACTTTGTGCTCATACCGTAATGCTAGCAACTTTTAGCTTCTGTTCAATAATTTTATGCGGATTACCAGCACTCCAATAAACGCAATTGTAGCTATTCACTCGCCCCTTTAATGTGAAAGTCGCCTCATCAGACCACGACGCACATATCCAAAAATCTGTATTCAGTCCCATTCAAATACTCTAATTACTTAATATTCTAAACTTAGAGAAGGATTTAGCAATAGCCATTACACTTTTCACATGTTTTCAAATCTTTAGAAACGAATACCATCTAGATTAGTCGTCTTGTGCCAATTTCGGTTTTAGAATCGTGTTCTGTTTGTTTATTAATTTTGTTTTAATTGACGTATAGAAATTTCGCTGTTTTGAGTTACCATTATTTTAAATATTTGATATATACAATAATTTGAGACATTAAGAGAACCAGTTATTCTATTCAAAAGTTCATATGGAACTATGGAAATTTCACTGAGTGTGTACGGGTCCAATATGCTGATTTCCTTGTAGAATGAGGATTAATAAGGTGTATAATGTAAAGGTAATAGATAATAAAACTCGAGACAACTTCCAGTACAAATACATTTTTTATTATTGTAATATTTTACTAGATATAGAATAATATTCCTATTAATAAATATTAAATGTATATTTACGGGTGTATGATAAAATAAATTAGGTATGTAATAATATAATTAATAGTAAGAATAGCAACATTTATATATTATCATGTATTATTTTTAGTTTATGTAGAAAGATAGGTATAGAGAATATATTTTATTATTTTTCATCATTATTTATTAATTATATGTATCGTCATCATATTTTTTTTTGTTTTTTTTTTCCGAAAAAACGTGTACTCGTATAATAAAATACTGACCGCTGAATTAGGTAATATATAGTAGTAATAAAGATAATAATATAGTTTCTTTCAAATAGTATCAAGTACGATAACATATAATTTTCTACGTATATTTTCTTATTCATCCATAAATATAGTGTATTTCTTTAAAATATATTCCGTTATATCATCGTTTTCATCATCATTTTCTCATTTTAAATTTAATATATGAAATATGTATGTAGATTTCTTCCTTCTTCCTTTAAATATATGCTGGGAGTGAATCATAACATGACGGATAATCGAGGATACATTTTCGTTCTTCGCCATCAAAATACATTCGATTTTCGTTTAACTTTTTAATCTTATTGACATCCTCGCGGTTTAAAAACCGTTCGACGTTCGGTGGAATCGGCTCCTACCGTTTCAGACTGAATTCATTGTAAAAGTACCTTCCCCGAACGTACGGTGGCTCACAGTGAAAACGATGCAATGGTATATAATTTGGTAAGAAGCTGAAAATGAAAAGTAAATATTTGGGAAAAGTAAATTAAATTTTTTAAATACATTATAGAAAGAATACGAAACTAATTCGAATAGGTATTACGAATTTTTACCAGATAATATTACAGTGGTTACATATTCAACATCCCAGTCAGTACACCATTTTTTTGAATGACAATAATAATGTCTTTATTGTTCAACAAAGAAACTCCAATAACAGCACAACAACATAATATATGTATACAGTGCTCAGCTAACAATACTGACAAAAATATACAAATCAAGAAAACAAGAGAAATCTCCGAAATATCAGTTGATAGAAAATAAATTAAATATACATAATATTAATACATAATTAAAATGATTAACGAAGAAAGTGTCATATTACATATAAACCATGTGAGGTAAAGTAAACTATACTGAATGGATCAGGATACTGTGCGTTCGCATTCTCTGTCATGTGACCTATCGGAGCTTTTATTAACATTTAGAGCTAGCCCTTGGAACTTAGAAAGTAACACATGTTCTTGTGCCATACTGTGGTACTACAAAATCAATATTAGCAAGCAACTTAGGGGCATCGATGTGATTATTTATCAGATTAATCAGGAATTTGCCACTCGCTCCAGATCAGCGATCAAATCGATCAAGTAGGCTGCTGTAATCCATAATCCATACAACGTTCTGGGTAAATACCGTCTATCTTAAATGATAAAAACTTTTTTTGCATTCTTTCTAGGCTGACTCGCTGATAATCGTGGTGGGGATACCAAGCCACAGATGCGTACTGTAGTTTAGTACGAACATGTGCCTAGTATAAAGCAAGAAAAGTTGTCAACTTGCCAAATGCACCACACGGTCGTATGAGAAATTCCAACGACTTGTAGGCAGAATTTCTGTAAAGGATAACTTTTGATCAAACAGCACACGAAGGTCTTTCACCGACGAGTGTCTGGCTATAATTGTCTGGTAAATGAAGTAGTGATAGGTAGTTGGTTTCCTACTCTAGGTGTAAGTCACAACTGTACACTTCCTTAAGTTCAAGCAGATCCTGTTTTCTATGCAGCACGAATCAATGTGTTCACTTGCAAACGCATACAGTCCCCAATGGGAACTGGTGGTATGAAAAATCTTCAAGTCATCTACATAAGCTAATGCATTACAGTTCAAAAGTGAAAGAAGATCATTTATATAAATGTTAAAGAGCAAAGGTCCCAAATTTGACCCCTGTGGAACTCTAGTAGTGACAGTAAATAAGTTGGACGTAAAGCCATTGTGGTGAACATAGCCGGATCTGTTACTAAAGTAAGACTTTGTAAGCTTCGTGGTACTGTTAAAAATCGTTGACCTCCCCGCAAAAAATCCATGTTGATGACGTGATAAATTCGGTTTAATGCTGCTAAATATTCTTTCCTATACAAGATGTTCAAAGATTTTAGCGAAGTTGGATAACAGGTTTATAGGTCTATAATTAAGGATATCAGAACGATCAGAACGAGAACTGTTTTGTTGTCTGTTGTCTGTGTGTTGTTGAATGATATTATATAACTTCCTCAGTCCGGTGAAAATCCCAGCTCAGTCATTTCTCATGAACATTATGGAAAATTTGTGGTATATTTTTGAAATAAAAGTGCGTAGTCATCGAATATCCGATAGGAATGCTATATAAAAAATGCTAATCTCAAATTATACGCATAAGTTAGCAGAATCTGTTCCAAATACATTAGAATTACTTATAAAATCTAAAGGAAACCCAACTTTCAAAAAGTAATTAATTCATTGTTATTGTAGGTGCATCATGTTTATTGCGACGTTATAATGTTATCTGATTAGAATTGGTAATACCTACTCGAATTAGTTTTGTGCTGGTTGTCGTAAAATATTTGAGTGATAGTATAATGGAAACACTTTTCCTAACATTTTCAACTTCGTATCAAATTGTACAACCACTGTGAGTGACTGCATGTTCGGTACTACAGTTAAAAGATGGGAGGTGATTCCGTAACGTCCAACACAGAACTCATATCTACTACGCATTAGATTACAATACAAATATATATAACACACCATGGTACAACATTTACGGTTAAACATTTGGAATCGCATATCGAGAACACGTTCAGTGGAACTCTTCTTGAATAATATTAATATCTTGAGTAAATAGTATGTATATGTTATTAATGTATTTATTATTATACATCGACACGAAAAATAAATTATTATATACCAAAAAGTTTGCAAAAATATACATTTTTTTGCGGGTATACTTCTTGTTTTAATACGATTAATAGTGCGATATTTAAGGATAGAAGTACACATAAAAAGGTTTGAAGTGTTTTTTTTTATAATTAATTAATTTAGGTTGAACATGTATCGTTGAAAAGGCCATGCAAATTCGTCCTATAATTCGGATTGTATCGAACGAAACGCGAAATGGAATAGGAGATCGTTGAAAAGATTAAACCCGAATTAAAAAGGGAAACATGTTTACGATCCGAATTGAGGGACTTTCTTTTTTTTTAATGTATTTTTCCAAACGAGTATGGCAAGTTTAAGAGGAGTATTAATAATTTTCATTGCGGCATTTTTTTTTTCTCACATCTTATTTAGATTATCTTAACGCACATATATTTTGGGATTTAAAACATATATTTTACGAAAATATATAATTTCTTTTTTTGTTTGTTTGTCTCATTTACTCTCAGAACTTCTACAGGGTTTGAACGACCTCTTTTCTATTTTACTTTATACTTGGTGTAATAACATGGTGCGCATTAGTTTATCTTTTGAATTATTTGGCGTTTCCTTCTTATTTACCTTTCACTTTGATTTCGCCAGTGATCGGAATACTTTTTCTTTCGGGAAATAAGAAGAGAAAATCCGATTTTGCTTTTTCTAACGTTACGTTAATGTTTCTAAGTCTAAAAATTGCTTTTCGATTTATATTTTTATTTGAGTATTACAATTTAATAGAGAGGAGACTTGGTGGTTAATATATATGATAATTATATATAGACTATATCACCCACGTTTAGAAGTATTGGGTGTTATGAAATATAGCTCTCTTTTATCACCTTAAATGAATTCGAATGTAACTATGTTTTTTTCTTGAGCTATTAGCATTGCCAAGTTATTTGGGGAGGTTTATGTTTAAGATATTACATTTATTATACATTTATTTTGTTTATCTTTTCTATTATTTGTCAAATTCGGTGTGTCATTTGTTCTGTGTTTTTCTTTCTTTATTGGCACCTTAGTCAAAAGTATTGAGCACCCTACAAATTTTGTATCTCTACGATAACCATAGTAATAAATAAATCCTGTTGTTGTTGAAGAAGTATTTTATCGGCATTCAAAAAAAAAGACTAAAAACATTGATTCGCACCATAGCTACCAATAAAATACCTGGTGTAATAAAATTTGTCATTTTAAAATTTTTCTGTTTACTTTTCATTCGTTATGATCTAGTGCAGTGTTACTGTTTCGATTAGGGACGTTTAGTGATATTTCTTCAATATGCCAAAAAGAAACGAACTTAGGTTAGAAAAAACATGTGCAATCGCAGATAGATATTTCGAAAACTGTGGAGTATTTGCGTCGATTTGTACAATATGCTATGGAGCGATTTCTGATGACCGGATCACATGTTAATAAGCCCGGAACAGTGCTCAAACGGATGTTTAATAGGAGGGGAACTTTATCAGACCTCGTTGCTGAGTTCGTCAGAAGGTTTTAATAAAACAACATCTGCTCGGACGATTCGCAGACGACTTCAAGAAGCTGGTTTAAAAATTGTAAAGTCAGGAAGAAACCATAGCACGGTATGATTGTGGTCTAAAATATCAGTTTCAATATGATAGCGGTGCCAAATCTTCTTGTGCGGTAGTGAGACATGGAAAAACAAGAACGCAGGATACAGGCACGAGATATGAAATTTTAAGGAAAAGTGAAAGGTTGCACAAGTTCTGATTGAATAAGAATCTTCGACATAAATGAGAGAATAAGGGAAAACAAAGAGAACTGGAAGGAACACGTAGGATGGATGCAAGCGACGAACTTGCCAGCCAAGGCGAGATTTTATAGATATTTAGGAAGAAGACGTGTAGGTAGACCAAATAAAAGATGGCTGTCGCAACATGCAAAGTGCCTAAAACCGGAAATGAAGAAGAAGAGAGAAGATCGCTTGGTTAGACAAATCGAACTTTTTAGTACCGAATGAAACACGGAGGCAGCGCGATGTTGAAAGCTGTCCGCACAATGGCTTGGTTTCGGCAAAATGACATTGTGCTCTTAGACTGACCTGCTCAGTCACGAGACTTGAACCTCATAGACCATCTATGGAGTTTATTAAAGCCCAAAGTCAGACGTCACACAATAACTTCAAAAGAGGTAAAACTGTAGGAAGCTTGGGGACTCTAGATCATAAAGAATTTCTGCTGTAATTAAGTTGAAAGATGGACCCATCAAATATTTTTTTTGAATAATAATTATGTACTTATAACCAAGGCTGTATTTGTTGAAAACTACTATAACTTCCAATAGAGTCGTCTATTGCAAGTTAAACAAGAATAATTAATTTTTATTGTTTAACATTTAAAATACTGTAGGTTTCCAAGGTGCAAACTCTTAAGAGTACGCTGTGAGAGATGATTATCGACGCTTTTTTCCACAAAATATGTAAACATGAATGTTTCTAAAGAAGTTCAAGAAGCTAGCAAAGCACTAGGGTGTGGGAAAGGAATTGTATATTCCATTCGAAGAGAAAAACTTAAGGAGAATCATCTATCTGCAGTGAAAAGGGAAAAACAAAAGTGTTATGAACAATTGTACGATGAACATGTACGAGGTACATGTAAGGGTTTACAGAAAAGTAATGGTAATGGATCGTGGTGCCAGGGATATCTTGGAACTACAAAGATAAATATTGTAATGAAAAGAGAAACATTGTCTTTAGTGATAAATAATGGATGAATGTTGGTTATTTTGTATCAAAAGCCAACAATATAGATATTTTATCGTGGTGCCTGTAAAATACGAACTGATTTAGGGTATTTTTGATGTGCTGATTCCAAAAAATAACTGGTATTTGTTCCTAGCAGCTCTAGTTTTTGATATACACCATGGTGAAATTTATTAGTAGAACAGATGCTTTCTAACTTTCACACATTCGTATGTAACATGACCATCAAGATTCATTACCTTCATAGCCACTTACATCGTTTCCCAGAAAACTTAGGTGATGTTAGTAAGGAACAGGGGGAAAGATTTCACAAAGACATCAACATTATGAAGAAAAGGTACTAAGGAAGATGAGATACCCGATTACTGCTGGAATCTGCACTGAGACTGTTCCGGTAAACTTCACGCAAGGAAATCTTGTAAAAGAAATATTTCTCTGTTAAATAAATACGTCCTGTCTATTTCTTTGTGTTTCATTTAAGAGTTATCAAATAGTAATATTTAAAAAGTTACGTACATAACAAAACATCTAATTTTGGCGATTTTTTTTTTTAATAGAGTAGAAAGCGTGAATTTCGAAAACTAGATCTGATAGAATACATCTGACGGCATCTTTAGATTAGGCACCTCAAAATTGCTTAATTACACTGTGTACCAGTGCAATTTATACCAAAACCCTTATATTAGAAATCTGGCAACGTTCAGTACTATTTCCATAAGAGCAATACTTCGAGGCCTGGGTGAAACAGTCTATATTAATTTTTCATTTTATCTCGAATGTAATAGAGAATCTGTTTATAGTTTCAATACAGTGTGGTAAAAAAAAAATATATGAAAATCTTTTAGATTCACTGTAAGTTAAGGTTATTAGACGTAGATCTACTGAGGATGATATAAGAGTAAGAAGTAAGTACTGATTGATGTATTAAGGTGTGTATGCATGTGTGTAGTGTTTTCATATTGGTCACCTCAAACTCTTACATTATTAATTACTTAAGGAATGAAAACGCAAGGGTAAAACCGTAGATAAACACAAAACGGTAAATCCACCGTTCTACCCTGATGCGTTCCACGTATTGTTTGTTTGTTTTTTTTTTTTAGTAACTTTATTTTCGCATGTTTTGGCACCAGATTTCTTTTTAAAATTATTATTTAATTATGTATCAACAACGTTATTTTTTTTTCTCTTAAAAATCTTTTTAGAATGTACGTAATTATCGATGTTTGAAAAATGTTCCCCCAATATAATATATATATATTGTAAAAAATTTGATGTAGTAAATACTTTTCTAATGCATTACGCTATTACGAATATAACAAATATGCGAATTGCTCTTTTTTTTTTCATTTTAAATGTAAATGTGCGATTAATTTTTTGTTAGCTTATCTTTGCCGGCGCTAAATGTCTTACTTAAAAGGTGATAATCGGAAAACTTACAATTGTTTTTTTTTTCTATTTCTTTTAAGATGAAACAAGCGATAATAACAAAATTACCACTGTTACAGAAGCAATATTTCTGCGAGAACTCGGTGGATTTAAAATCCGAATTTTTCTGAGAAAATGCCCCTAAAGAGACACTTTCTTTTGCTTCCTTGACGTAAAGATATACAGATTTCCTTTTCAGTATACGTATATTTTTATATATGTATTAAATATTATTATGGTGATAGAAACCGTATCTAAATATTTCTTCTATGTATTTAAATTTTAGTATATTATATTATACTTATAGATATATAATAATTGAAAAAATATAATACATACTGTCACACCTAAAAACTAGTCTTCATATATATATATCGTATTATAATTATAAATATGTATTTTTTTTTGTTTGGGGGGGATCGCAATATAGCGAATAAAATTAGCCACCTTCTTTTTTGCGTGGGAAAAGATAAAATAAAATTTAGAAAAAAAAAGAATAGTAGCTAACGATTCGATACTGCAACCCCTCTAGATTTTTTTTTGTTATTTAACTTTAAAGCTGTTGGTACAATCAAAAATGGAAAATATATATAAAATATTACACACGTTTTACAGTAAACACGGAAAAGCTTTGTTTTTTTATTTGCTCTCTCATAACTTTTTTCCTTAATTTCTTATTTAACGGTATAGTTTTTCTTTTAGTTTACCTTTTAGAAGAAGGGACTTAATATTTTTTTTTCGTCATTTATTTCATTTTTTTTTTTTACTATTCCGAAATAACATTTAAAGTCAGTCTTACGAATCACAGTGAAGCTTTGATATGATCAAATTATTGTGCTCGGTACTGGTATCCACTTTTTTTTTCTTTTATTATTATCATTATAATGACCTTTTTTTCTTCAATATTTTCCTTTTCACTTCCGCCGGTTATTATCTGCCATGTTTATATCTTGCTGCATCTGTTTTCCTATTGATAATCCGTCTCTGTTATCGTTCTCTGTAGTAAATTAGTTATTTAGTTAGGGTTTTAGTTAGTTTAGGTAGAATACTAGAAGTCCTTGTTGTGAGGGTGTTCTTTATACGTCTGTGGTATTACGTTTCCCCGTTCCGTTCAGATATAGGCAGCCTTCATGTTTTTTTTTCTTTATCCTTTTTCGTTATCTATATATTATGGAATGTAGTATGTAGGTTGGTAGGATTGAAGTAGTACGTTATAGCTAATTTCGCACAATTTATTAAATACGCTCCATTTGATTCGTATACGTACAATACAGAGCAACGACAAAGCAAGGGCAAACTACGAGGACCATTCGAAAAGTAAAGAACATTTTGTTTTCACACGTGACCACTGCTCTTGGTACTCATCCGCTTCAGTACGGTGGCAGCTGCGATCCAATGCGGTTCAATACCCATCGAAATTTATAGACGGATAACGAAGCGTTAGTTGGGAAGATTATGGCTATGATGTTTTGGGATCGTAAGGGTGTCCTGCTCATCAATTACATGCCCAGAGGTGGGGCCATAAATGCACCGACTTCGCCTTCCTATTCAAAACTAGCGTCGCGAAATGCTAAGCAATGGTTATCCTCCTTCACAATAATCCCGGGAGTGAAACAGGACTTGCTTCAGCAGTTTGGATGGGAAATTTTTCAACATCCGCTGTTCAGTCCGCCCTAAGCGATTTTCATTTATTTCGCTAATAGAAAGGTTTTTTGAGCGGACAACGCTACGGAAATGATGATGTACTTAAAGAAACCGTTAATCCGTGGTTCGATAACTTGATGGCAATTGGAAGGCATAGAAAAACTAATAAAATGATGCGGCAAGAGTCTAAATTTGAACGGGGGGCATCTGATTTTATATAAAATATAGTATAGTATAAAGAAAAACGTTCTTTACTTTCCGAATAGCCCTCGTACATCTCGAATCCTACCACTCACTATTGTACAGTACACAATTACGAAATTATATCTATTTCGTTGCTGTTTTTATCAGTTTCTCCGCAAAATATGCCGTCTACAGATTGATTGGGAAGAGTATGGATAGAGCGTCATTTTAATGAACTCTGCGAATAGAAAGAACAGCTAAAAATATACTGTTTACTTAGATTCATCGGAAAAACATAATTATAGTTTAAATATACGAACTAATTTATACCCTACGTAGGTATATTTAGGTGTGACTTCGCAGGAATGTAACAAATTCACGTCTAGAAAATTACCATACGCATATCATTTTAGCGAAATTGAAAATTACTATTGTCTGGCTGTGTTGCTAATTAGTCATTTGAAAAAAAAAAAAATAACGTAAAAAATCGTATTCGTGCTACTTGAATAACAAAATAAACATGATTGAAACACTTTTTGATGCCATACATATGATAACTCGTTCGACTGTAATTTATCTGCTCGAAAATCGCGTAAGTTCTGCATTAAAATGAATAGAAACAAGTGAAATGCTAACTATGTATATGCAAAGCCCTTTCGAAAGTAGCTTTCTTATTTATCAACGTGAAATTAGTATCGTTATTGTATTTCTTTAAACAAACCTAGAGTAAGGAGCTACAATTTACACTTAATAAATTGTACAATCGATCTACCATTTATTAAGATATGTAAAATAACAGTTATGTGTCAATTTATCGAAATAAATAGAATCCTTGACTGTAGTAGTTTCTTTGTTTTTAGTGATTGTATAGTGTTTACAAATGTCAAATTAATAATTCTTTAGGTAAGATCTACTTGCATTTGTTTTATATAGTCTAATTATTTGAGGAATGAATATGCACGTCATCAATCGAGAATGACGTCAGAGGATCCCTTCTTGAAAGGTTATGTCGAAATGGCGACAGAGCGAAGCGAGTACATACAGGAACAAAAGACATACTAGGAATATGGAAACAATACTATGAAGACAAATTTAACGCAATAAATACAAAACAAAGGATAAGCAGAGAAAAACTGACCCAACAACAAGGCATACAAAAAAATCGAGATAGAGAAAGCAGGCGGAGATGATGGCATATTACCACAAATGATCAAATAGCTAGGACAGCAAGGAAAAAATGAATATGGGAGATGTTAGAAGTGATATGGAAGAAACACAAAATACTAAGGGGGAGAATATTCTGATAATCCCAATTTACAAGAAAGGAGAGCAGACCCAATGCGACAACTATAGAGCTATATGTTTAGCACAAACAAGTTACAAACTATACATAAGAATACTGGAAAAAAACAACTAAGAGTTTATGTGGAACAAAGACTAGAGGATGAACTTAATAGAAAGAAAAACTGAAGAGGGTGAAGGAGAAATGTTTGTAGTGTTAATCGATCTCAAAGCAGTCTTTGATACGATGGACAGAAGAGAGACATGGAAAAATATAAAGGAAATGGAAATCCCTAAAATCCTGCAGTAAGATTCAGGATACAAATTGCATAAAAAAAAACAAGGTGAGTAGCCAAATGAATAAAACCGAACAGCTCAGCACAATAATAGGGTACAGAAACCTAGGATCTGTAAGAGTGAGTACCTTACTATATGCAGATGATGCCGTCCTCATTGCAAATTCTAAAAGTAAAATCCAAAAGTTAGTGAACATCTGGACGAAGGAAATGCAAAAAATGCAAGATGGAAGACAGAATTACAAGAAAAATAATGGAGACAGTAATAAGTGGTAAGTAGCTGTAATTTCAGATTGAAAAATTTGTGCTTTATATTCGTAACAAAACGTCATACAGTATCACTTATGACGTATATTCATTCTTGAAAAAATAAACCATACAAGAATTGATATTTGTAAAAGCAAACGATGCTTGGTTGTGGTAGGGTACATGGAGTGTTGAAATAATTTTTTTTCGGAATAACAAGCTCTTCCATATCAGAATTTTGAATAAATTGAATTCGAACAGAAAATTGAACAGCTTCTTGAGTGCTGATAAATGTAGAATGGCCTTTTAGCAAATCTCTAGTTTCTAACCTTTTAAACCTTCCTTCACGACTGAAGAAAGCAACAAAAGCAAAAAAAGAGGGGTGAAGCAGACGCGTTTCTCGTTTGTGCTTATAAGTTTCATCGTGTAATAAATTCATATAGTTCAATATATGCGTTTCTTCATGATTCCTTTGTTTTTTTTTTACAATCATTCGATGATTATGTCAGTCATGTCCAACAGCAGTAAAGTAGAATATCTTTTTTTTTTTCATCAATTTTCATATTAAAGAATCTCATAAATGATAACGTAAATCTTAAATAGAGAGAGACAAATCTGTTAACCACATTAAAATAGTAATAATTATAATAATTATTGTAATAATAATAATAATAATAATAATAATACTTAAAGAGTTAATAAAAAGGTTTAATTGTTTAGATATTATATGAATTACGTCCAAATATCTCGCACACATTTAATATCATAGAAATACTTTTTTAAATTTATTTTAACAGCTAAATATTTTCTTAGTATATAATATAATAATATAGTTATATATATATAATATTTTTATTATTATATAAATGCTGAGCGGGTTGACTGGGCCAGGGTCGTCATAAAAGGTGCCCCTGTTACGTAAATATTATTATTTTTCCTCTTATTTCTTCTTAGGTGTATGTAATTTCTTTTTTAGTCTACAATACTACGTAATTATTCACTAAAATGTAGAAAATAGATTATTTCTCTGGTTTACTTATAAGCCTTTTTTTTTTTGGTTTTCTTCGCTTAAATTCTTTCACTTTTATTTAAGTTTAAATAGTTCGTTTACTTATTGCTCTTGGTTACGACGTATTAATAAGAAGACAAATTGTTTCTTGGTTTCCTTGTTTCGATACTAATTATAATAATATGCGGTAATAAGTAACTTAGAAAAATATCATAGGGTTAGCCCCACGGATTTAGGAAACATAGCTGACTAGATTATAAAAAAGAAATTAATAATAAAATAATTTATGAATATAACGTTTATAAAGTAAAAGCTAAGAAATGGAATGAACATATTTGGCAACCCTATGACATCACGTAGCAGACGTACCTGCGACCCTAAGCTTATGTCATACAGGAGGCTACAAAAAGATATATTTTATAATATAAATATTTTTTTCATTTACTTTATTATATAATATAATAATATAAATACAGTATTTTTTTGTCTAGAAACATCTATGTTTAATTATGTATTTTTTCTTCACTTATTAATATACTATTTTTCAAAAAATTACTTTTTTTCATATACTTTATAATTATTTTTTTTTTCAATATATAGAATATATTATTAATCATCATATAATTATATATGAAATATAGACAATATTATTACTTAAATATCGTAGTTAGGCCTGTATATTATGTGTTTTAAAAATATGCTAATATACAGTGTGTCTTGTGTTAAATGTTAAGATGTTGTTCGGTGGGTGTGTGTGTGATTTGCAAAAAACTCTTTTTATTACGTTACTGGTAGCACAGTATTAGATTTTATCATGTTGGTAGCATGTAGGTGTGGATATGATTATGGTCTTTCAAAATATATATGATGATTATATTGATGAACGTTAATGTGTCAATTTCATTTTATTACGAAAAGATCTTTCCTTCTTCGTATATCAATAATAATAAACACTAATCATAATAATAATTACAAATATAATAATTAAATTTTCATTATTGCAGCTACAAAGCCAACGTTTCGTGAACGTCACGCGTCCATCTTCAGTCTCTATTCTTTTGTCTTTCGCATTAATGAAATGTGGACAACGTTCAAAACTCTCAAAACGTAAGCTTCAAAAATCGTCAAGTTACACATACATATAGATAATAAGGTTCCATATTATATATAAATATGTATATATATATATTTTTTTTATATAATATTCATAGGTAATAGACACAAGATTATACATCCAAAAAACACAGAGATATTATTTAGAATAAATACAATAATATATTCTTTAAATGCCAATTAGACTACCTAAAAATTTTCATTTAAAATGTTTATTACATGCAAAAGATTCGCCATCTTACTTTTACGAAGCGTCGATAATTTTTTTGTTTTTATTTCAGAAACGGATTAGAAAGGAATTTAAGTGATAATCGTTCAGTATTTTCGAAGATTGAATTCATTTTCAATTGCAATAGTAGGTGAGATGATCTTTTGTCGGGTGTGGGAAGACTCGTATGTATAAAAAATTTAGCGAAAAGCGCAAAACGCCGTCGTAACAACTCGTAGCTTACCTTTTGTTTTTTCGGTTTTAATTTTTTTTTTGCCAATTAAAGTGGGTGTTTATTTAATATTGTCCACGAGTGTAATCGGTATTAAATTCCCACTTTTCTCGATAACGTTTTTTTTATTACTTTCTATATTTCGTACACTAACTTTTCGTGATAATGTGAAAAATATCTTTCCAAATTGTTTTTGTTTTTTATTATACGTGTGGACACTGTAATGTATACAAATTAATTTTCAATTCTTCCCCGAAAAATACAAAAATTCCTTCTCGAAACGTCACGTCCAAAATTTTTTTTTGCCTCTATATTAGGTTCGTAGATTATTTATATTTGAGCAGAATATGTGTATAAATATTTTTTTATAGTTTACTCCGCCATTTTTTTTGCCTTTCTTTGCACGTCAATTTGCTACATTGAAATTTCACTCTTCACAATAAAAATGTCTTTCTTTAATCTTCGCCGATACCGTTCTTGCTTTTCTTTTCCCTACGTCGTACAGTTAAAGTTGCTACTACCTATCTTATATATTTTTTTACGCGTGGGTACTAAAAATATCATCTTAGTTACTTCTTTATATACTTATGTATTTTATTACATGCAATTAGTATTAAGTTAGGAATATATTAAAATATAGAGAATTGCTGCTTTTATTATTTAAACTTCCTTGCCTATAAATTGTTTTTCATCTTTTGTTTGCACCTAATTATTAGTATTATGTTTTTTAGATTGTGTCTCGTGAGCTACATAACTCAGTTCATTCTTAAACTTGTCTCTTCACGAATTCCTTAGCTACTACACCCCGTATGACATGTTCCTCTCGAACAATTATTAGAGGGTTCGTACGAGAGTTTTTTTTTGCATTCCGTTACAGATACACATATGTATTTTCGATAGAATATTTATAGGAATATATAGAACATCAAACCGTCTAACAAAAATACAGCACAACATGCAGGAGAACTACATTCTTCTTACGATATAGATATAGCAAATATATATATATATGAAACACTTTAAATATCAACAGTCACAACACTCATACGTTATTTAATAAGGAAAATATAAAATAAAAAAGAAAATTCTAAATACTATTATTGGAATGTAGTGAATATTTTTTTGTTTTTTTTTTCCGGGTTAATTATAGAAATAAAAAAAAAATAGAAGGTAAAATAAAATAAACAACAACGAAAAATATAAATCACGTATTTTATTATTACAATATTTGGTAGTAATTTAATTTATATAAAAAAAAATCAACCTTATTATAATTATTTATTTAATCAAAATTTTCAATAAAAACTAAGTAAAATATAGTAAGTCTTGCCCAAGTTTTAGCGTGAAGCTTCTAAAGTCTTTCTCGGTTAAAGTCTGTTAATATTATTTATTTAATAAAATAAATATATTTCTTATTCATTTATTTATTATAAATTACATATATAATCTATTACAGCGCGGTTATAAATCTTCTAAGGGGCGTGCTGAGTGCAATAGAAAAAGTTCTAGCGTGAGATGAACGGGTCTATACTTCACGCAAACTTTGAGACAATACGTAGCGCTTGGTTTAAAAGAAGAAAGTATAATAGTTAAGCGTCAAACCAATCGCAAAATTATGAAAATAATAGTAATAAATATTACATAAACTAGATAAAATTTCTATGTCTGTCAAAAAAAAATCAAAAAATAATAATAAAAGGAAGATAAAACACACATATTTCAAAAAAAAAAAATCATTAAAGTCAAAAATATTGTTTATAAATCACCACAGTAATTAATGTCTTCTTTACTTTTATTTTTTTTTGTATTTTTTATCATTTTTTTTTCGGTAATTAAAAAAGTAAAATATCGGTATATAAATATATAATAATAATATAATAATAATAATAATAATAGTCAAAATATTCTAATTAAACTATATATTTTTCTTCGTCTAACTCGAGAGGAAAAAAGAACAGTCACGCGCAGTTACACACACAAAAAAATGTGCACATTTATATATACTTGTACTACTAACATTCATATTTAAATATTCTTCACAAAAATATGTAAAAAAATAAAATAATAATATATGGTATTAATAATAATAATAGCTATTAAAACAACAACTTATTTACAACATCTTCCGTACGTATCTTTTTTTTTTTTATAAAGAAAAACAAACTAAGTCTCTGTATAAAAGATTCCGGGCGGTAAACATCGTTTCGTCCCCTCCCACTTTCTATCGTTATTAATAATAGTAATAATACACAAAATAGGATCCTTCGTCAATAAAATATATATAAAATTCCATATAACATCTACGAGTCTAGAAAAAATAATATTAATAATATAAAAAATAATAAATAAACAAAATAATTCTTTAATAATATATTACTATATCTATTACGTCTATATATTATTTAAAAGTAAGTCAAAAACGTGTATGGAAGGGGAGACACGATCTTCACCAGCCTGGGAACTGCCGAATTTCTCTAGTACACTTATTTAAATAATTAGATGGGACGAAGTCGTATGAAAGAGATATTTTTACCGGGTGAAGAAGTTACGATGAACGCTAACATTTAAAAGATCAAATTAATCGTGCTCGAATAATTTTATTTTTCTCTTGCGAAAAGGGTACACGCATCCCCCTTTTTTCTTTTCGATAAAATTTGGGCGTCGAAAAATTATCCAATATTTAATTTTGAGGAGGTGTTTTCCAGCAATTTATTGTTATCCTGTTTTTATTTCTAAACGGGATTTCGAGACACGGTACGCGGGGTGGGGGTCGTATTTAGCTATTATTAAAACGACGAATATAATAAATGTATTCCTTAAATGGGGGGACAAGTGAGAGCGACACGTTACGCTCTTATTTTGCTCCAGGGAGATTAGCTGCGTCTACGACGGTCTTACGGGGGGCTTAAAGGGGTACTACGCAAAAACACGCCTATAAGTATTTTATATTATTTAGAAATATTCTTTAAAAATATTATTATGTATTATTTATACCACTTTTTTTTTCTCTTCGGTCGTTTCTTCAAAAATACTCTCCACGTTCATATTTTCTTGTTTTTTTTTTATATATATCATATTATATTGTAACTTATACGCTATCACACATCACAAATAACAGAACAATATTAACAATGAGTAAAAATTCAATTAACAATTATAAGATTACAAGAAGGGGATATGTATGTTTTATTTTATTAATGCATAATATTCATTATTACGTGTAGATTTCTCGTCTCCCCCCTCGAAATTTTATTTTATTTATTATTATTTTATTTCGTTAATATTTTCAGTAATTCGGCGAAATTTCTTTTGAAAAAAAATTGCTTTTTTTCAGAGGGTACCTAAACTAAAAAAATGGGGGGACGGTGTTATTGAGAGTGAATATAAAAATGTTCGGAAAAAAAATCGAGGAAGGGGGGGCGACGCTTTAACCTACCCCGGCCGTCGATGTCGCGATTTGTGGCAGTTCAAATCACAGCCGAAGACCCCCCACCCCATTTCTACTGTTGTAGTCGTCTTCTTCGTGGTAGTTTAATTTCTTTTCTCTTGTAACGGTTCACCGTAAATTTGCATGCGCTTAGGTAGTTGAGAAGGTAAATGGTTCTATTTTATTACTGTTAAAGTATAGAGTGTGTATAGTATGTGTTTTATAGGATTTGCTTTTCCACGTTACACTTTATTATACAATACTTATTAATATATTTGTTATTTATCCATTGAAATTTGTTCAAATTATCGTTTCAATATGTATTTATTTTAATATTATACTTAAATTAATGTTGAGAATTGCTTCATCAGACTTTAAATATTATATATATTACATCATATATATGCAATGGATAAAACTAGGCGCCCTTAGGGGAAAAATTAAACTCATTAAAAGAAGGAGGGACCTCTTTCCCGCTGGCGGCCATTTTTTTTTGCTGCTAAACTTAAAAAGAATTAAAAGAAAGTAATGGCGAAGTTACCCGTTAGAAAATCAAGCTGAACATTCAATTCATTTTCTAACGAACAACGCTGTATATTACATCTGCGCCATATTGTTGTCTTCTACATCAATGTCTTTTATATGTTCCTCGTTTTCTTTATTTGTTTTCCGTTTCGGTTAGAAACAACTGAGTGAAACCCTACTATTTTGTTATTAAGTATTCCATAAATAATTCTTTGAATTCTTTTGTTTTTTTGTTTTATTTTAAGGTAAATAGTAAAAATGTATTATTATTAGTGTGTCTATGTATATAGCGTATGTCTCTGTAATATAATAATATAATCTAGTAGCCTATGAATAATAATAATATAATAATAATAAATTGAATAAACAACGAAACGACTTTTAAATACTTAAAAAAATATAACGGGATAAATACGTATATAAAATATATATAATATTATAATTAAGGAAGAATAATTTCCGACTTTAGTGTATATATTAGGTAAATATTTTATGGTTTCAATACGTGTATACAGTGTCGTTCAAAAGCAAGTATTTTAGATGGAATTTATAACAAAAAGGAGTTGATGGGGGATTTTCACGATATGCCAATGAAGATATACTGGGTGTTCTAATTGAAAGAAGCAATAAAAAAAAAATAAAATAGATGTACGTGATAAAAAGGAACATAATTTTTTTGCGGCTGTTACCAAACGCAATTTTCTTAATTCCTGAAATTCTCAAGGTACTCAAAAAAATCACTGAGAAATTAAGACTAGAGCCGTAAAATTTTTCATGGTGAAGTACATTAAAAAAAAATGAATGTATTACTTATTTTTGTTCCACACTGTATATTATCATTATAATTATTTTGTATATGAGAGAACAATGGCGACTGAATTAAAAATACACAAAAAATATATAATATGTACCAATATATTTTTTTTTTCATTTCAACTTTAAAACTATATAAAAAAAAAACGTGAATAGGAAAAAATAGTAGTTTTATACACCATTATCATTAAGTTACAATCAATGAGTAATAATAATAGTAAAATTATTATTTAAAAAAAATGTGAACTGGCATAATGAGATGACTACCTTCGTGTACGATCGGATCCCCCTCCCCTTCCCTTCAATCGCGAATCGCACACAAAATAGTTATATTATAATAAGACGTATAAAATTATTTAATCAAAAATGCATCGCGCCCCATCTATCGCGAATGAGTGAGGGGGTACGCGATGCATCTCATTTTCATCAAATATTTTACAAATAAAAATCAAAGAAATCTACCATTCGTTGTCGGATGTTGATGTGCGATTAGCAAGTTTATAAGGGGAAAAAGGGAGATCGCAACGAACGGCTGAACACAGGGGCGCGGGCCCAAAATCAGGGGGAATGTGTGGTTTAATTACTCTTTATTTAAAATTTTTTTTTGGGCGCGGTGTTTTTCTTTGTTATGTTATTTTAAAATATAATAATTTTTTAATTATTTAAATATAGGATTCGAGGAGATCGAACATTTTTGTGTATTGTATATGCGTATTTTTTTTTTTTTAATTTAATAATTTAAATTTTTTTCCGTAAATCATCATCATCATCAAAGATTTCATTTGTTGTTAAGAGTGGCAGCGCTTGATCGTCTTCTCCTTAAGGATTCGGCGAATAGATCCGGATGGCCTTGATCGCCGGCGACGAACAAACGGGACACTGCGGCTCGTTATTGTCGCAGATCCTATTCGCGCATTCGACGCAGAAGAAATTGTGACCGCAAGGGAGTAGCGCGTGCGTCACCTTAGCGTCGCTGCAAACCAGACACTTCGCCGAGCTGAGCAGCGAATCGGCCGGACTCGTCGAGTTCGCGGGCGAAGGACGCGATGGCGCCACGCTCGGATACGACCAGATATTCGAAAGCGCCGTCGTATTCTCAAAGCTCGGTGAATCACCCAAGCCCTCGTCGCTCGAGCTCCAAATAGCGCCAAGATCGCCGCGTCCGCCGGAACTCGACGAACTGCTGGAGCACGAGCCGGAGCTTGAGAACGCTCCCGAGCTTCCCGTCGACGACGTCATCGTGGGAAAGTTATCGGTGGGTGTCTCGAAATAGCTGAAGAGCGAATTCAGACCGGATTTGTAGAGGGACGCTAATAAATCTGTGTCGTCTAGATTAGCCAATCCGTTCAAACCGTTAATAGATGTACCGTTGCCTGTTCTCATCGCTATATGAGCTTCGATTTCCCTTCTTGCGGTCTCGACGCTTTCGGGCAGACCAGTCACTTCGAACACGGGCTCTTTATCCCGGCTAGGAGTTACGATGTAAGTGTGCGTTTGGTGCTGGATGCGTTTGATGGTTGCACCTTTCGGGCCGACCACTAGACCGACTACTCTATACGGAACCCGGACCTGTATAGTGACGTGGCCGGGAATGTTAGCCGGGGGTCCGGGGGGAGTACTCGCTCCCGAACCTAAACCGGCTAAGTTGTTCTTCCTGGACGCGCGAATCTGAGAGAAATGTTCGGCTGCCGAAAGTATCTCGCGTTTAGCTTTGGCGACATCCTCCTTGCGACCGGTCACCACGAATACGGGTTCTTCACCACGCACCGGTGTCTTGATGTAGGTGTTAGTTTTAGCCCTTAGGGCTTTGATCTTGCAACCTGGAACAAGAAGAAAAACGATGTTAGATGCAGGATTCGTGACTTGGGTTTTTGTTGCGTTCATTTTAGATTAACCCTCAATTTACCAGGAAATCGGCATATTACGAATTTTAGTAGAAATTATAAAACTATATCTCCTATTTGGGAGGTATATAGTAAGCATCCCCATTAGCTATAATTTCAGGCGAAAACAAATATAAATGTATTTGTAAAGTATACCTAATATAGTATTGTTATATTTAGCAACATTGCCAATGTAAATTTTATTAAATATCTTAATTAATTCAGTTAATACCTCTTTTCTTTTGGCACCAAGCAATCTAAAAGTCTATAACAGTATTATAAGATGTCTAATTTTTTGCGTTTCTTTCGCTTTTACCATTTCTTTTATTTGTTTCGGTTCTTTTCTTTTCCCGGTTAGTACAGGTCGTTTTCATTTTTTAGTTTTTACGTGACTAAATCAGTATTTATCAAGGCCAAAGGTAAAAAAAATCTTATGTGGAAATAAAGAACACTAAATAGTTTATCCTTGATATAACCTGATCTAATCTTTTTTTTTTTCGTTTCTATATCCAATTCAAAAAATTCATTCTTAACATTTAATTAAAAATAGAGGACAATACATACCGCTCAGGAATGGGATTATTGACCAATGTAGAGCTAACTCATTGTAATTTATAGGCAAACGAACTTACATTCACCTAACAATGCGAACGATCCAAAAAATGAACAAAAAAAAAGACGACAGGCAAGAAACAACTAAGTCGAATTACTTCAAAATAAATCGATTACAATATAAAAGAGCCAAGGTTGTTGATTTTTACGTAATCCCTAAGATATTATAAAGCCTGATATCACCCAGTTCATGCTACGTTTAAGGAAATAAAAAAAAAGAAGAAGGAAGGAAATATACATTTTTAAAATCATTTTATAGGTGACTTTAAATCAATTGTCTTTATCTAGAACGTGTATACGTGTTTTGATATCAAATTGACTAATTAAATTAAAATTTACAGGGATGTTGGTATTTAAATCATATTGTTCAAAATTTAGGAGTAAATTTTACTGAATAATAATAAGTTATACTAATAACTCGAAGGTTCTCCGCTGGATTTCAAGAAATATACGTACATGTTTAAAAACGAAAAATCTATTCGTGTTATAGAAATCAATTTGAATATTTAGGAACTCTCTACCCAAAAGTTAGTAGTTGAAGTAAGTGGATTGTTTTCTGTGTAGATATACCTAGCACATGTTACTTTTCTAGCGTCTAGCATTCACTTCAATTATAAACGTACAAAGGAGAAACAATAGAATAATATATTGGTGTATCGTATCTAAGAAAAACTTGATCCTACATAGAAAATTATGGTAGAGCTATAATTATTGAAATCGATTCAAAACACCAAAATTTTTTCGTGATTGTAAATCAAAGCAACACATTCATTTTTCTCCTAACTGTACACACGAATGCTCCTCTTTAAAGGTTTAAATGTAAACAAACTCTTGACACTGACATTTTTTTCTTCTCGAATAACTTTTCCTCGGTTAAGCTATTATTATCCGTCTCGCAGAGTGTTTAGTTCGCTGGAAAAGGAACGTTCAATGTTAAAGAAAAAGTAGTAGAAGAAAAAAGAGGAACATTGAACCTGATCACGGAACCATGACTGAAAATATTGTTGTAATAATTACGTTTGTTACGTTTTTTTTTTCTCTCGCATACATAAGGAGCCCGTTTATGTTATTCAATTAGTATAGCACATAGTTTCTTTTTTCGCATCTAACGTTCGCGTTATGTATAGCTAAATGCGTCCGTGGTTTCCGACAAATTGCCGGCTCATTACTGGAGGTCATTATAATATGTCACGATCTCGTGTAATTCGCATACTCTTATGTACCGTGGCAGGTATAGATCAAGAAGGCGAATCGTGATACCGTCGTAGGATGAGATAAATAATACAAAGAACAATGTTCTTCTATGAGAAACACAATGAAAAGAAAACGACGAAGATTTCCTATATGATTGAGCAATTTGCTAAAGAAGCTGGTAAGAAAAGTATATATTTTATTTTGCTGTAATAGCACATGGGCTGAAAAGTCCCGGGCCTAACACATAGATGACGCTAGTTTTATCGCAGCCACCTTTCTCTCAGTTAGTACTAACCTTCAAAAGACAGCTGTTAAAATTTCATGATATTCTATTCATTAGTTTGTGAGTTAATTGTGCTAAGAGTCACGCTACTTTTGTTATTTTCAAAACAATGGATCAAAAACAATTTCGTGTTTTAATTTTACACTGCTTCTTGATGGGGAAAAATACCGTTCAAGCGAAGCAATGGCTTGAAAAGTGTTATGGGGACTCCGCTCCATCAGAAACAACAATAAAACGTTGGTTTGCTGACCTCAAACATGATCGTAGAGACACCGATGATGCAGAACGCAGTGGACGTCCAAATGAGGCGGTAACACCAGAAAACATCAAAAAATTCCACAAAATCGTTTTGAATGATCGAAAAGTGAAGTTGCTTGAGTTAGCTGACATCGTAAAGATATCAAAAGAACGTATTGGCTTTATATTGCATGAGCATTTGACTATGAGAAAGCTCTGTTCAAAGTAGGTGCCGCGTTTACTCACTGTTGACCAAAAACAAGAACGTGTTAATGATTCTAAGCAGTGTTTGGCCATGTTTAAACGTAACAAACCGGAATTTTTGCGTCAATATGTGACAATGGATGAAACATGGATCCATCACTTCACTCCGGAATCAAAACGATCGTCATCTGAGTGGACAGCAACTGGTGAAGCTCGTCCAAAGCGCCCGAAAGCACAACAATCGGTATTTTGGGATGTGCGTGGTGTAATATTCATCGACTATCTTGAGAAAGGAAGTACCATCAACAGTGAATATTATATAGCGTTATTGGAGTGTTTGAAGGCCGAAATTGCAAAGAAACGACCGCATATGGCAAAGAAAAAAATGTTTCATCAAGACAACGCACCGCGTCACAAGTCAATCAAAACAATGGCAACACTACATGAATTGAACTTCGAATTGCTCCCACATCCACCGTATTCGCCAAATTTGGCTCCCAGCGACTACTGGCTGTTCGCAGACCTCAAAAAAATGCTCGCCGGCAAGAAATTTCGCACGAATGAAGAGGTTATCGCTGAAACTGAGGCCTATTTTGAGGCAAAAGATAAATCGTTCTACAAATGTGGTATTGAAATGTTAGAGCGGCGCTGGAATGATTGCGTTGCTCTTGATGGAGATTACGTTGATGAATAAAGCTAATTTTGAACCAAAAGAACCGTGTTTTCTTTGTTAGGCCCGGGACTTTTCAGCCCATGTGTTATAAATGAATGATTGCAGCAGCAGATTTAAATTAAAATATGGGTATCAAGAACAAGTTAACTCTGGAATACGCCCAAGTATATATTCGTTAGAGAAAGAACCAAAGCTTTTAATTTATCTACATATGTAGTGGATTTGTTTTGCCTTAAGGACAACTTTATAGAAATACGAAATTGTGATACACATATCTAGGTTCTTCATTAACATTAGGATAATTAAAAGAATCAAAATAGATTCCTAAATCTTTTATCAGACTACAACTGGTAACTGGAATGGCATCAATGTAAAATAATTTGATTTTTCTGGTACAGGATGCAACACAGGACTTAGAAGCATTCATCTGAAGTTTGTTATACTTGCACCACTGAATTATTTTATTAATCTGATCTTGTAAATAACAACAATCGTCCCCTATATTAATTTTAGTAAATATTTTTAAATCATTAACAAAAATACACTTATTATAATCAATGCAATGAAACATGTTATTGTTGTTATTGCTAATTGTAATCTTTGCTGTAGATAAGATGAAATAAATTGTTTAACTAAATTACTAAAACCGAAAATAAATTGTGTGAAATTGTGTGGTTAACCTCGCCGAGTGCTTTAGTAATATCAGTGCAAACCGCATCTGTAATCCTTCCTCCATTGAGAAGTTTTAAAAAATCAGTATTCATGTTATCGGGTCCTGGGAATTTTCCTTCTTTCATAGATTTTATTGCTTCCATGACTTCATCAACAAGGATATATGACTTTAGGTGATTCAAGTCTTGTGTCGTAAAATAGTTGTTCAATATAGGTTTCTCGTGCATTCTCCAATTCAGCTGTATTAATTATCGTATTTCCTTTGTTGTTGGTTAATCTGGTTAAGTACCTACGTCTGTATGTCCCAGTAATTTCTCTAACCTTTCGGTGTACGTTGAAATTGTCGTGTTTTGCTTGAAATGTCTCGATTTCAGCGCATTTCTCTTTAACCTGTGCTTCCTTAGCATCTTTGATCTTTCTCTTGATGATTCGGTTTAGATTGTTATATCTGATGATGATGTATATATGTGCGTGAGAATAAAATTTCAAATGTTTTAGCTAATTTGTTAAAAATTGATACAGGCCTGTAGTTACCAATATCCGAAGCATAATCACACTTGAGGATCGAACCCAATAACCAATTTACAGTAATTTGCAGGTCGATTTTAAGATTATTCTGCTTACATAAAAACATTTCTACACCACGACAAATATTATCTCTCAAAAAGAATGTGGAGGCTTGCAGATGTTACAGATGTTTAGTCTAACCAATTCACATTATCAATACTTGCCCCTTGGGTTTTATAATTAATTTATCTTATTGTGAACCTATGCTGCGCGTTCCATTCATTGCATTCATTTGTTATCAAAAAATTCTCCAGCATTTCGACGACTTACATAACAACGTAAATTCTACCTGATGTCATTCGGATTCTCGGTATTATTATTATTATTGCTATCATAACAACAATATTCACCCCGAAAAAGGGATATGCCTGCTTCGAGTGAACGAACTCATTCAGAGCGAATTTTTTCTACCTGACCAGGCCTGGGATACCATACCGGGGCGGCAGGGTCGATGGAAATAATAACGCATATACGTACACCGACATATAGGTGTGTGCACAACCTGCCGCCGCATTAATAATACCGAAACAATTTCAAAAATCGTTTATATCGATTCTTTTTCTTCACGTTGTGCTTACAAGATGGCATGTATCGTTGCTCCCATATCTCTCTCTCTTTCTTTATATATATATATATATATATATGGATGTATACGTTCTACTCTTTAGAAGTATAAGAAACTAAGAGAGCGATGGCCAGATATAGGAGAATAACCTTGGATAACAAGAATGGTACAGCAGCGCAGACCAGGTAAGGTCGGGATTTATTACGGACCGCTCTTCACGGTGGACTGTGTGGTGTTTGTAAGCGTGTATGTGTGTGTGTATGTTGTTGTGTCGATGGTCGGGACGAAGCCATGGAGATGTGAAAAGAAGAAAAGGACAGGTTTGGTTTGAAAAAGAATTTCCTTTCTCACAAAAGCTCCTCCATCAGCGCCGATATCATCTTTCCCATCTTTTTTCCTTGATCTTATTTGTCCGCCAATTAAGCAGATGACTCACCATAATGAATAGAAATTTGTCAAGAAATGTTAAGTGTCATAATCTTAATAACGATAAAGGAGAAGAACCATAAAATATAACCTTCTTTAGAACTGGTTGACTATGCTTTTATAATTATAATTAAATTTCATTATTTTCCCTAAAACTGATTTGCGTTATACGTTTACTTCCGGTATTAACACAAATATCTATAGTTTGTTTCAATTGTATTATACGCTCCTCCTTACAATACACCAACAACTCCGCAGTAGTAAAGAAATTAGTAACGGAACCGTTTTACTGGAGGAACTTGTACAAGGAAGCACATTTGAAATAGAGAACTCGGTTATTCATTTACCCAAATGCACGGAAAAAGTGGTAATTGGAAAAAAATAATTCCATCTTTGTTATGAACAAGACCAACAACACCTTGTTCACTGTGCTATTTTGCAACTATAAGGAGCATTATGTTGTTCGTTATGTAAAATTATGAAATTCGTTACAATCATTATTAGAATCTCTACTCATTAGCTTAACGTTGAAACATGCCTAGGACGGGCCGTAGTAAATATACCTAAAGAATTACATTAATAAAATGACGCTTAATTTGAACTTGCAACATGGAGATCTGGCTCTACATGAGACTTTGTGTTATCATTATATACATTTCGTATAAACGTATGAATAAAGCTAAAAGCTTGTTAATATAACTCCAAGTGGTGTAGTAACGTACATTAACCACATGTATTCTATTTCACCAGATAAAGTATTGAAGATTGTAGTGTATTGAAAAATATAGTGCGTAGTACAGCTATAGCACCCCCTCCCTTCATTTCAGAGGTTAAAAATTTATTTAGCTTAGAGCAGAAAAATAATAAAATATTCTTATAAATATAGATATTAATATAAAAAATTATTTTAAACAGTTTGTTTTACTATTTAAAAACTGTCATCATCAAGCTATAATTATAAATATGTATAGTTACGTTTATAAAAAATAACTTGTACGTACACATGAACATACAAATAATGGTTGACAAAAATAAAACTATTGCAATAAACGGGCAACAAGCAAATCTCACACATGCGTATAAAAATAATTCGCCACCGAGCACCATCCATTCCAATACACCACAATCTTTCTTTATCTGACCTTAAAGTAGAGTATCAGTGGTTAATATATGCTACTACACCATTTAGAGTTATGCAAACAAGTCCTCGGGCAGTATTTTTATACGAAACGTTAATTTTCGATCGAAGTATAACACGGCAACTTCTAAATGTACTAAAGCATGATGGTCTACATTCTATTCTTCCTAAAGGTTGGTCAATATTTCATCAACTGATAACACAAAATCTTATATAGAGCCTGTTGGCGCCATATATTTAAATCAAATTTCCCGCACTAATTACCATTGGAGGGGCGAGCTCATTAGGGCTAATGTATATATATATATATATATATATATATATATATATATAGATGAATTGTATTGACCACAACACAATGTTCAATGTACAATTAACAGCAGTGGCTGCTTATAGTAAACTTATTTAACGTCGAATACAACAAATTAAACCAATTACAGTAGTTTATTTTTTACTACAAGAACCAGTGACATTCATAACGTACAGAGCCAGATCTCCATAATGCAAGTTCATCTCCAGTTTGATTTCATTAGTCTATCTTAGATATGTTTCAAAGTTAAGCAAATGACCAGATTCCAATAACAATTGGAATGAATTTCATAATTTTACTTAAAGAACAACATAATGCTGCTTGCGATCGCAAAATAGCACAGTAAACAAGAAGACTTGACATGAATAGGTTAGGTTTATCACGTTGTCTTTGTTTTGTTTGAAAACTTTCCAGTCTAACCACAATACTTAGTAACGTCTCACTTTCCTTGCCCATTCGATAAGTAAAAGTCGAAGCAATTCAGTTTCTATTCGCCCGAAAATTTAACTCAGTTGTGCCAACACTTAATCATGAAAAATTCTATTAAAATCCTCAACCAAATCAACAGCAAAAAATCCATCATCCACCAAAAGAAATCGAGGCACCCAGTCGCAGAAAATATGCGCGCCGTCTGTCCGGATCGAAAGAAAAAACCCAAAAAGAAACTCGATCGATTGTCTTAAGGTCTGCAGTTCGTCGGAGGTTTGCGCCGAAGAGGCCATAACCAGAAGAATGCATTATGCACCTACCGCATAATGAGATCGGAGCGGACAGAACTTGCCGATGCGATGGACACATCGCAGAAGCGGAGTTCTCGGGCGGAAAGCGCCGTCCGAAGAACAGAGACCGACCGAGAGAAACCTTCTCTGCGTGCCCGGCGTGTCTGTGTTTGTGTGTGTGTGTGTGTGTGGTTGAGCGCCCGCGCACAAGGTGAATGTTGCTGACCTGACGGCAGGTTGAAGGGCGTCTCTCTACGTCTGCGTTCGACGTTCTTGCTCCTCTAGAGCCGGCTACCACTCGCTATTGTAGGTACGGACTTGGATTCAATTAGGATTGCGTAGATTTTTCCCGATTTGTACATGCGGTACACTTTATTCAACGCTACGCAATGGATGCCTATATAAGAGCGAAGAATCCAGAAACCATTCTCATCTTCACTTTCTTTCGTTTGGTATACGTTTTAAGACGGATAATGGAATGGCAAAAGCCAAGCAGTTGTTCTAATCTAATCATGGTGGTACCTTAAATTTCACACTTGAAAGCAAAAGTGTGCACTGGTATTGTAAAAGTATGAATTGTATTTCACTCACAACTTTTAGTACATACACGAGGCACCAGAACATGCTGCAATACATACTGCTGCAAGCTTAATCAATACAAACTATAAGCTGTACTTTTTCTAGGTTCATTCTTCAGAATTCGTACATTAAAACAAGAAAGAGTATCTATTAGTTTTGATTTATTTTGAGAAGGAGTTAAAGGATCTATATTAAAATTTCCGCAAATTAATATATCAGTCTTATAATCTCCATACAAGATATGTAATACCTCCAACATTATTTGCAAATGTAACTATGAAAAATGAATAGGAATATTTGGTTCTATTAGTTTTCGTACTATATCTCCTGACCTTAACCTATTTAAATATATTAAATGGACAGAGGAATATGTGATGATTGCTGAATACATTCTTTTTTCTTTGTTTTTATTCTAATTCTGGGAAAATTGGATGCACGTTACATGTTACAAAAACAACGTTAATTTTGTAACCATATTTCTGCTAAACACCGAATAAAAGTATAATCGTAATTCGGTTGCTGTCGTTATATAAACTAGCTACATCTGGCGTGCCGCAGTTCTCCAAGTTAGAACCACGATTGTTTACAATAGTGTTCATGCCAAATATGTATCCTTTCTGTTATAAAGAATAACATGGATGTTGAATTGTAACGATGTTCATAATAACTAGTTTGTATCCTTGTAAAAACTGTTACGTTGTTATCCTTATTAGAATAACATGAACAAGTTAGTTGATAGAAAAGGAAAGGTATAATACGCTCTTCGTATAATACTGGAGTGTTCGACTGTATTTGACTCAAATTTGTGAGCAATCATTTTCTTGTTATTAAACGTGCCCCGATCTAAACCCCATCAAGCGGTTATGAGATGAATTGGACCGGAGGCTCCGAAAATTATGCCCTCCGTAGGCCGCCTGTGGAACATGAAATATGCCAAAATGCATACGCAACCGAAGATTTTGATGATCATGGCGAAATACTAAATATTCTAAAATTAGCAATAGTCAATATACTTTTCACATGTTTTCAAGTCTTTAGAAACGAATTCCGTCCAGATTAGTTCTCGTGTCAATTTTTGGTGTTAAAATCGCATTGATAGCAACTTTATTCCGCATATTGAAGAACTCTCTTTAAGTTTCTCTAAAAGGTTTAGCTTCATGGTACAGAGCACCAGGCAATGTAGTGACACAAATATGTGAAACTGTTCGTATTTTGCCTTTGTACTCAGTACTTTGGAATATGCGTTCATTATTTGGTGCCGTTATTATACCTGCCATCAGCTTACATTGAAACGAATTCAGCATTGTTTCCTTACATTTCTTTCATACTAACTTAATGGTCAATACCCACTTAGAGAAATTGACTACCATTCTTTGCTTAAGCGTTATAGTATGCGTTCCTTTAAAGAAGGCAGAGAGATTTATTGCTGGGAATTTGTCTAGAAATTAACAAAGATGCACCTTTATCTCGATGTTGTTATATCTTTGCATTACGTATTTCTGAAACTAATATTTTGCAAAATGCTTCCGTATATAATATGTGTAAGTTAGAAGATAAATATTATGATCACATTTTTTTCGAATCCGAGTAAATTTTCAATAATTTAATTTTGTTTTTCTACGTTCTTAATTCTTAGGTGTTTAGTTTCTTATATTTTCAATGTTTGACATTTTTTACTATTATTTTGTCATGTAAGGTATTCTATTAGGCAATAAACTCTATTATTATTATTTATATTATCATTGTTGCTATTAAATACTACCCCTAACGTGTTATCATTGGAAAGGAAGGTAATTTGAAACAAAATTCAATACTGCGAGTAATTATTCTAAAAGAAACCCCGTCTCCAGCATTAGTGCCTACACTTCAATCTAGTCACTCCCACCACCCTAAATTTACATCTCTACCAGACAATTCCATGTTTATATAACGAGAAATTTCCAAATTCGCGAAACAGCTCAAATTACCATGCGTTTTCGTCGACGAAAAAGTGAAAGAAGAGCGACAGCGGTAATTCAATTTGCGACCTTTTCTCGAGACTTCATGAGCCAAATTTGCTTGCGATATTCTTTATTCGCACCCCCCAGCTAGCGGAGGTATCTCTACAGACGCATCTGCGTAACCCAATTTCGCTAATGTACCTCCACCACGTTCTTCAGCTTCGCTACCCGCTTGTGGGGGAGGCGAGGGAGAAGCCAAGGGACGCGCCGCAACCTTACGGGGCGAAATTCTTTTTTCGCGTGCGAGGCGACGCGGTCCTCTTCGAACTAATGGAAACGACATAACGCGCGTGTAGGTGGAACCGAGAAGAACTTCGGTAATAACTCGGCTTTCCGAAAAGAACTACGAAAATGAGTTTGGAGTGCGAATTAGAAAAGAAAGACGGAGAGAATATGGGGAGAGATGGGGAAGAGAGAAAGGGGTTGCTAACGTCGCCTCATCTCGCTTATTCGGCGGGAAAAGGACTACCACCGCGATCGATACGGGAAGGGTGTGATTTTACGTACATGGTCCGTCCAAAAAGTACTGACAGACTCTTAGGGGAAATTGAGTATCTCATTCAGAATACTATTTGAGTATGTAGGAAAACTTTGATAAGAAAATTCTATATTATAATTCTCTCTAAGAATTTGAAGGTACTTTTTAGACGCACCTTGTATATCAGGACAACGATATACGTGGCCTCCAATACTGTATTACTATACGGAAAAAAGAGAATTCAGTTCAGCGATGAGGATGAAGCTTAAGCAGTGTCAGGACATTTATAGTGATTTATTGCTACGCTGACAGGGGGTTGTCAGATGAAAAGACCCGAGGCAAATCTTAAGTCATAGGAGAGGTACAGAAAAAACAACATTTTTCATCAAATCCGAAATGTTGTTAGATACCTTCTTTTCATATTTCGCCAACACTTTGTAAAAGACTTCGCAATTGATCCAACACCCTAGGGGATGGCTTTAAAGGAACAGGAACATACGACGCCTACTCGAAAACATCGAAAGGGCAAATAATATGTAATGAGGTAATTACGGTGAGGAGTTAGCTGGAGGTGTTACTTAGAAATCCAGTACGGTAACTTTGAATGTGGATGTAGCGAGCTGGCTCTAAAGAGGATGTAGAAACTTGAAAGGGTACTAGGTGCAAATCTAATTTGTATTCCTCTTAGATATCTTCCAGAAATTTCGATACGATTTCTGTAACGCATTAGCTATCCCATTAAACATGTTTCGTGTACTTTATGTTTTGAAGATACACACCTTTAATATTTGTAAGAAAGACACCTTATAACACATAGGCTGAAAAGTCCCGGGCCTAACACATAGATGACGCTAGTTTTATTGCAGTCACCTTTCTCTCAGTTAGTTCTAACCTTCAAAAGACAGCCGTTAAAATTTCATGATATTCTAGTCATTAGTTTGTGAGTTATTGTGCTAAGAGTCACGCTACTTTTGTTATTTTCAAAACAATGGATCAAAAACAATTTCGTGTTTTAATTTTACACTGCTTCTTGATGGGAAAAAATACCGTTCAAGCGAAGCAATGGCTTGAAAAGTGTTATGGGGAATCCGCTCCATCAGAAACAACAATAAAACGTTGGTTTGCTGACTTCAAACGTGGTCGTAGAGACACCGATGATGCAGAACGCAGTGGACGTCCAAATGATACGATAACACCAGAAAACATCAAAAAAATCCACAAAATCGTTTTGAATGATCGAAAAGTGAAGTTGCGTGAGTTAGCTGACATCGTAAAGATATCAAAAGAACGTATTGGCTTTATATTGCATGAGCATTTGACTATGAGAAAGCTCTGTTCAAAGTGGGTGGTGCGTTTGCTCACTGTTGACCAAAAACAAGAACGTGTTGATGATTCTGAGCAGTGTTTGGCCATGTTGAAACGTAACAAACCGGAATTTTTGCGTCGATATGTGACAACGGATGAAACGTGGATCCATCACTTCACTCCGGAATCGAAACGATCGTTGTCTGAGTGGACAGCAACTGGTGAACCTCGTCCAAAGCGCCCGAAAGCACAACAATCGGCTGGAAAGGTTATGGCCTCGGTATTTTGGGATATGCGTGGTGTAATATTCATCGACTATCTTGAGAAAGGAATTACCATCAACAGTGAATATTATATAGCGTTATTGGAGCGTTTGAAGGCCGAAATTGCAAAGAAACGACCGCACATGGCAAAGAAAAAAAAATTGTTTCATCAAGACAACGCACCGTGTCACAAGTCAATCAAAACAATGGCAAAACTACATGAATTGAACTTCGAATTGCTCCCCCGTCCACCGTATTCGCCAGATTTGGCTCCCAGCGACTACAGGCTGTTCGCAGACCTCAAAAAAATACTCGCCGGTAAGAAATTTCGCACGAATGAAGAGGTTATCGCTGAAACTGGGGCCTATTTTGAGGCAAAAGATAAATCGTTCTACAAAAGTGGTATTGAAATGTTAGAGCGACGCTGGAATGATTGCGTTGCTCTTGATGGAGATTAGGTTGATGAATAAAGCTAATTTTGAACCAAAAAAAAAGGGTTTTCTTGGTTAGGCCCGGGACTTTTCAGCCCATGAAATGTTATATAGCAGCTACAAGCTATTTCATAAATTTCTATTAGAATTGAGACAGAGCGATCGACATACCTCTGTCCACTATTACTAAAATGAAAAATGGACAGGCACCAGGAAAGTGATAAAATAATAACAGAAATGATCAAATAGAAAATAGAGTGTAGGGTGTATTAATGCACAACCAGAATCAAAAAGCCGAATATTAAAAATACCCATATCTAGGATTTTCTTAAAATTTTGATATATTTGTTTTCGGCAACAACAGGGCAATACCTTAGGCATAGAAATTTTTGGGTCAGAAACATCCACAAATGTCTACTTTAACGATTAGTAAAGGTTACCATCACCTTTTCGACATTTTTTTAGGATAAACGTTACTGTCATCTTTGCAATACCATTAAGCCACTTAGATATCATTTAGTAGGCCTTGTTCGTTTATAATGCGATAATAGTTTCGCACTGTATGCAATAATTGTTTTCTGCCGATCATTACCAGCGAGGCACCAAATTTAGGATCGGCGTGAAACACATATTTCTCGCTCCGATTCCGAATATACAGCTGTCGCAAATTAAACGTTTCACCCCGTACAGCCCGCTTCGATTCCATATTGTAAAAGTCGATCATTTATTCGGATTCTTCGCGTCCGACGATAATTCTATGCACTTAGAGAGGAACGTGCATGTCCGTCCGGTCGGCTTCTCGCTCTCCGAAGATCGACGTCCACAAAAGGCATCGTCGAGGTAGCGAGGGAGCTCGTCGCGGAGGTCACGCCGACTCTATATTAAGCGCACACACACACTGGCGCGCGATGGAGAGGTGCATTCTTCACGCAGCCTCCCGTGTCATTGCCTGCTTGCATGCGAAGAAAACGAACTACTTGCATTCGATCAGCGGACTAATACCCGGCATTGGATGGAATAAAAGCGTAGATGATATTTAATAATAAAAGCAACGAAGGAATGTTATAAAGGTTTCTAGGGGATCACAGTTCGCAAGTTTGCACATTTGATATACTACCTTTCACACCAAATAAATCCGTGAACATTCTCGATTTCAAGTTTCCATCCTGTCCTAATTTTGTGATGTTTTGCGTATTCTAATCGACGTTCTTAATTTAAGGACTGGTTTAATTCATATTTAAATAATTGGTGAAAAAAAAGTGAAATATAATAACAGAATATCTGATATAGTTTAAATACAAATAATGGTGTTCCACAACCGAAGGTGTTAGGTCCCCTATTGTTTAATTTATATGTTAATGATTTATTGCTGACAATGGAGGGCTGTAATTTATGAATACGTAGGCTTCCACGGCCAGAGTCCGTAATAAACGAACTACTTCCGGAATTGGATCGTGTTATGATAAAATATAGAAATGAAAAAAGGAATAAAAAGAAAAAGAAATAAAAAGGAAAAAAAAATAAAGAGTAAAAGAAGGAAAGAGAGAACGGCGACATAAAAAAGGGAAAAAAAGAAAAAAGAGAAAGGTGAGATCCCACGTTTTTTCCCTTTTTCTGTTTCTTTCGTTTTCTTTCTTTCTTCTGATTTTTGCTGTCTCCCTTCTCCTACTCTATATTTCACCTTTTCTTCTTTTTCGCCCCTTCTTCATTTTCTTTTCTCCGGCCAGCGAGGACAAGTCGATGAGGTCTACACTGACTTTGCTAAGGCTTTTCATCGTATTAACTACAAGTTACTTCATGTTAAATTACTTCTTACCTCTTTGAGTATCCATCGGCTCGCTTCAAAATATCATCTGGGGTTCCGCAGGGTTCTCGAACCATTGTTACTTAATATTTTTTAAACGATTTATTTTTTTTTGATCTTAAGATCTACAATGTTATCTATTCGCCAGTCGATTGATTGGGGAAGTACCTTCCCTTATTACTTATGCTCTGAATAGCACATCTTTAAAGATTGGAAAATTTCTAGTGTCATTAAACACCTTTGAACTTCTGGCTGTGGGGTTAACTGAAATCTCAGGTTTATGCCGTGACCACCGAAGCATTGATGGCCGAAATTAACGCTATATGAGTGAAATACCGCCACATGTATACAATAGTATTATTGCAAATTTTATCAAAAGAATACGTGTGTGCCAGGAAAGCCATGGCGGTTATTTACAAGATACGTATATGCCCAAATGGTATACATTATAAATCAATGAATATTTCAATACTTTGGCTATAGAATACCCGGTTTTATTAAACCTTAAAATCTTGCGCTGTTATTGAAACACCCTTTATATTTTATCTTACGTTAGCAGGGTCTAATCTCGGAAACATTTCACTTAGTGACTCTGGTCGTGGAAGCCTACACATTCATTTCAAAGTTGGTGTTTGCGAATAGAACATTTGGAACAATTTTCCACGTAGAAACAATTTATACAATTTCCTTGTCTTGGTTACCACATCAGATTTAAACAAAAGAAAATCCATTTTAAATACAGATTTTCAACCTCCTTAATTCCCGAATGATATGAATTGATACCCTAAAAAAATTGAAGAATAAAAATAAGTCGTAATCTTTTTTTTTATAATTCACGAAGTTTCAAAATAGATATTTATTTCGTCACTCTTCAAAAATATCCTCGCGTCAAGGTAGGTGTTAGTATTTACATTTTGCATCAAAACAGGTGATGATCATGTTGATATCAAGCGTTGTATTGTTTATATTGTGACGCATATGCGTGTAATCGGCGTGCAATTACGACAAGTATGTAAACAATAAAGTTCCTTATCAATTTTTTTTTGCGATTTAGAAAAACAAAATAGAGTCCGTACGGATTACCTCGATTTGGGTTGGGCTCGTCAGTATATAAACACAGATAATCATTTCCAAATACAAAGGTGACCTAAAATATTAATGCAAGTACAGAACTATAGATTTTGTCAGACGTTTCAAGCGTTCCAGAGATTATAAACGGGCTACAAGGACAGCGACGATTTAAGATACTTCTAATGCACACCAAAGACTAATTTAAACCTACCAGCTTGTTCTACCTATAAATAACCCAACGAGTCGACCATCAACACGAAAAGAAGAGAGGGTTTTTGTTTCAAACGACGACAATTCTTGCCTTTTCGACGGCGAGACGTATCCGTGGGTCATTCATGATGATTTTCCGTAAATAGAAAACGCCCCGATTCTGCTGAGAAAAGAATTCCAAATATTCACGGTGTGGAGGATAAAGTTCGGATAAACAATTGCCGCAAGCGGAGTTGTAACATGGCGATTACAAGTCGCTAAAACTAAGCAATAATGTCAAGGTGAAACGTTAACACGACGTTTTATTTAAAATAGCAAATAAATGATAATAACAAAGCCTGTTGCGATTACCGAAGAAAAAAAACGAGGGAAATAAAAGAATAACTACGTTTTTTTTTTTTTTTATTTGGAAAACATGTCTCGCTTAAAACCGGTCTTTTATTGTTACTACGTACGTACGTATGTAATTATAATTACCGGAAGAATGACCTTAATATCTGAAATTTATTTCACTTTCTTTGTTCGTATTTCAGCGCTACATATTACAGATACAATATTTACAAGATAAATGCCAAATTGGATGAGATTTATTTATAGACACGGCCAGATTGTTTTCGTAAAATTTCTGATAATGTAATAAGTTCGTTTTGTTTTTGTTTTCCCTCGATTTTCTACATCACCAGAAGAGAGTTGTATATTTATTTACTTAATTTTATTTAAAGTTACAGGTTTAAAATTAACGTTAAATTGGCACCAGCTAGTGCACCGAGACAAATGCATTGTAACCACATCGATGCTGTGAGAACAAACAGTGAATTGTACCGAAATCAAATCTTGTCAAGCCCACGAGGTTACATATATTAAACTACATATGTTATATTGTTATACATAGCACTTTCTGTAAAATTAAAGTAATTTCTCAAGTTTATTGCTGTAATAATACAATTTTCCGAAATTAACAAACCTATGTAACAATACACAGGTATAGCAGTAAACTCCACTCACACAAATTAATTAATTATGCGGAACGCAGCGTTTCGGGAGCACGTGGGCTCCGATTGTCAACCGTGTTACCGTCCCCTTCGCTGACACCTCTCTTACACGGACACCTCCCTTAAACGAACAGTTTCCCATGGTCCCGACCGGCTCTCATATAGTTTCCATTGTATTAACGCTTTCTTGGACGGATATTCTCTTGAACGGACGCGGACACGAGAAAATGTTCTCTTAACCGGACAAAAAATGAAATAAAAAGAAACGCCTTATCTTATTTTTATATCGAGAGTATTGCTATTGCATTTGTCAATCGCGCCGCGGGCCAATTTCGCGGGGACTTCCCCAAGTAAACCGGAGATTTACCGACTTTAATCTTTCGGTACAAACGCAGCCTATGTCGTGCATTTCTGCCTGGCGTGAATTAGGGACTTCCCCAAGTTGGTCGGGGATTTACCGTTCTTATTCTTTGGGTGTACGCTTTCGATTGAATCCGCTTTCAATATTAGTCTGATGTCTATGCGGAAAAGACACAGTGGGCGATACATTTATTGTAGAAATGGCTCCAAATAGAAAAATTCTCACGCTTAAACAAAAAATTGAGATTGTTGAAGTTTACAATAAAGAGAAATTAAGTGTAACGAACTTATCCAAGCGTTTTAATATTGGAGAAACACAAGCCGCAGATATAATTGAGAAAATACAGAAATCCTTGTAAACAAATGGATGTCGAACAGCAATTTGAATGAAAGAAGAAGCTTTTTGACGGTACTAAAATTGACAATTTTGCATTGTACAAATATGGCGGGTGAAAAAGAAAAACTCCTAGTCATTGGTAGGGTAGCTAAACCCATACCTTTTAGAAACGTTAATATAAATAACCTGCCTGTAACTTGGAAATACAATAAGAAAACTTGGATGACAGGACAAATAACAGAGTGGTTGCAAGACCTAGATTGGAAAATGGCTAAAGAAGATCCAGATTCAGAACAAGCAATTGCAAATCCAGTTGAAATACGAGAACTTTCGGAAGATTCTGACGTCGATGAGGTTCCAGTGCCAACAGGAGCTATCCCAAATTATGGTAAAGCTATTACCCTGACCAAGCAAGTTTTGTCGAAAATCACGGAGATACAGAGTCTTTGAAGCTCCTTTCTAAATTAGAAATACGATTTCGAGACGCCGTTTTAAAGAAAAAAAGAAGACAAACAAGAATATATGAATTTTTGCGTCCTTAAAGTGACTATTCATTTCATTGTTTTGTACTAGATACATCTATGTATCTATGTACATACATATTATTCTTTGTATGTATATATCTAAAGTTAGTTTTTTTTCTTAAGTTTAAAGTTTCTTATTTATTTTAAAAACATTTATATACATATACGATTTAAATGTCCCAGTTTCTTTAATATATTCATTTTTCCTTAAAACACGATTTTTGTTGTATCTACTACATATTTCTTTTATGCGGACACCCCTCCTGAACGGACATCTTCAGTTGGTCCCGTTGGTGTCCCGTTCAAGGGAGATTTCACTGTATAATCATAGGGATGCAAGAATTGCTTCAGCTACACCATTAGCAATTGTGATCAATCTTTCAATTAGAACTACTCAATTTCTTTCTAGTTGGTAAAAAAACAGAATTTGTCCTGGAATGGATAACTATAGATACATATCAATTTCGTCAAGGTTTTTGAAAATATCATTTCTTCGTGCACGTTCAACAATACTAAAGCGTTGATATCTCCCTATCAACAACAACAAACTTAGTCACGCTCACGCATTCCATTTGTCAAATACTAGACAACAGCGACAAGTCGATGTTATTTACACTGATTTCGGCCATGTATTTGACGCCATTAATCATGCGGCCTTACTTATAAAACCCTTTGGATTTAGCTAGGATTTACTTCAACTACTGCATTCCTATTTGATGGGTAGAGTCAACTACATGTTTTACAATGGTTTTAAATCAATAAAATGTTGCCCCTCATCTGGTGCAACCCAAGGCTCAAAACATTGTGGGACCAAACTTACAGTATGACGATATATTTTACAATTCTGTACAGGATTAGTGTTAGTTTACTGCATAATTTATATATTCTATACATCGTACATTCATGTATTATACTTTGTACTGTTGGACAAATATATGATATTATTATTATTAATAATAGGTTAAAAATAAAATTTGTTACTAACGAAGGTATTTGTGGGATCTAGTCCCTTTTAGTTTTTATGTACATTAAAACCAAATTCAGACTTCTACATTTATAGAACTCTAAAAAGAAAATTAAATCTAACAGAAATATGCTTTCATCCGATCTAATAAAATCAAAACCACGTTTTTTATATTCGGAATAAGTTTGGGATATTGATCCCACACCCTTATACATAATAGAAATTACGGTTTGACCTATTTCTCTGTTTTCTTCGACGTATAAGTACTTCGACTAATTTACCTTATAATTCCCCTTTATTTCTCATCGGTAAGTGCGGACAGCCTATTATTAGGTCATTACCTACTAAGACGTAGCTCAATATACGAGGGTAAATTCTAGTTTCCGTTGAATTTCTAACCGGAAAGGGTGAAGTTAAATTTCGGAAATGTATGAAATTCGTACCGTATTAAATCTATTGGCAAAATGCGAGAATGCCGGAAATTCAGGTTTCATTCCATTCAATTCTCGGGGAATAACAGTACTGGAATGAGCACACACGTCAGCTAGATTGAGAATTGCTAATTATATCGTAATATGCAGTAATATAGCAGCCATAGCAATACCAGATGTATGGCTCGGGAGCATTATCCTGATGGAACAGCACATCGTGCCTTAACTTTCCACGGCGTTTCTCTTTAATAGGGTCTCGCAATGCCAATTTTTCAGTTAAATTAAATTCTTTAAAATCTATTTGTTGGTATTACGACGTTGAAAATGTAAATTTCCACGTAAACATATTCATTACGTCTACCTCAAAAAATCACCAAAAAGACATTGCCAGAATCCCAGAACTTTTTAAACACAGCTACCTCATGCGTCTACTATCTAAGTATTCATGTAACCCCTGTATATCCAAACATTTACGGCATTAAATATTAAGAAACGGCAGCTAAGTGGATTATACGAAAACTTTAATGTAGATAAGTATTTAATATCGATATGGAAGATTCTCACCAGAAAGAGAACTTTGACGTATATTTAAGGACATAGATATCAGAAGAAAGAGTTCTAGGAAACCCATTGAAAACAGAAACAAGAATTCCTATTATTCATTCGAGTTTTATAGAAATTCCTATTTTTATACCCTTACATTAAGCATTCATAACGCATACGATTCATGCATATGTATTTTTTTCAAATCGAAGATAAGTACATGCACGTTACTACGTGTAGCTTGTCTCTCGCCTCTCCGTCTTCTTTCTTTTTTCCCCCGTACGATCGAGCGCAGCTTATTGCGGCATCAACAAGAGGGACGACGACAGAAAGCGAGTACGGAGACGGTGTAGGCCGTCCGACAACGGCAAAGAACACTACCAACAACAACAACAACATAAGAAATCACACATTTACAGTCGTGCAGACTTTTGTAAAGTCGGCACGAAGTGCCGGCCGCAGAAAACGACGTTTCTGGGAATCGTGAACAATGTCTCTCAGGTTGGCAGTAATTATGGCCAGCTACGGACGAACGGCTGAGGGACACCGAGAAATTTAATGACTTACAGAGACGTACGGAATGCAACGGATGGCTCATGGTGAATTTTAAACCGTATCCGATTGAGAAAAGGCAATTTCCTAAAGGTGTTCGATTAGAACTAAGATTTATACGTTGTTTTAAGAGAAGGGTTTGCGGAAAATCTCAAGCGCAAGAGAAAAAAACGGAATTCCCATCACTATTCGTGCAAAGCATTAATACATTAACATACAGACGGTATTGGATAAGTACTACGTCGAACATTTTGAAGCGTATAATGTATCTACTGAATGAAATCGCTCATTGAGTAAATGCGATGCGATCAGCCGATGTATGCACGTTTACATTATGTACGACAACCACTCCTAAATGTTTAGCGTATCGTATTGTATAGAATGCCTTTCCTATCGTTTAATTACAATGGAGTCTAGATTCGATGCCATGTGCACAGCGTAAGCTATAATAAAGTTTTAAATTTTCAAACGGATACTAGATCTAACAATAACTGTTATGTTTTTAACATGATTTTATATTCACAAAGTTTTGTGATAATTCCTTGTTTCAAAATCGCGTTCTGCACGGTCAAAAATATCAATTTTGAAGTATCTTCGCAAACTTGTTGAGCATTTCTGTTGTAAATATGAAAGGCGGTACAAAGTCGATAGTTATTTTAGGGTTAATCGAAAATATTTTTTTTAAACTCCTCGTATATCGGTAACACGGAAATAGGTATAGGGCACTACATTTGTGAAAGAAATTTCATTGTTTTGTTAAGCATATCAAGTTTGTATATTGCACTATCTTTATCACTACTTGGGCCGAGAATACGAGATATAAAAATAATTTGGGGTTATCTATGAAGTAAAGGTTTTAGCAGTTACAATAATTCTGTTTGCATAGTCAAACTCCTTGGTCCATTTCCTCCAATCTAATCCTTCCACGGCACAATCGATACGTAAACTGCGTTCAAAACAAAAATCGTAACTTGTTGACTCTACAGCTTCACAAACTAAAATATCTAATACAACGTAAACAACATTCAGGGTACATTCCTCCATCAACAATTTTATCGTATTATTTATGAAAAGGAAACGAATGATCTTCATATATCTCCGATTTTTAAAGTCTCAGCGTGAGTGCGTGTGAAATGCGTACCTCGATCTCCTTGTCTGCTGTACGACTGCTGCAATGCACCCGCTTTAAAATGTCAACGTGCTGGACAGGCTCCAAGCGACGAACATTTCACACTCGTAAACGTACACACAAACGCACAAACCAAACGTGTGTGTCCGGAGAAGGACGGTATGAGGATGGTATATCGATTGTTATCATAAAACGCGGCCATCAGAAGAATACTGTTAAGAAGTCGATTATGTTAAGAGTCGCGGGTAAAGACATATCTACCCTCCTAAATATAATTGTCTTAAACAAATATCTGGCTTACATCATTTTTAAAATATTTATTCAAAAATTGTACACGGTACGACGTAATGTCTAAAAATTTCTATACAGGGTGTCTTATGACAAGTTTTAGTTAGAAGAATATAGAAAAATAGTTTACGTTTTAAAATTTGACATGTAATAGTTTCTGGTGAGGTTCTTTGTACTTAAAACGATTTTTGAAAATTCTTCTACTTCTAAATTATAACGGAAATAGATATCAACTTAGTTATTTCAAATAGGACTCCCTAATTTTTACAATTGATGCATTTAAGACTGGTTCGTCTAGTAAATCTTATCTCTAAAGTTAACAGTTTTTAAGCATTTTTTTTTTCTTAAACAAATACAGATATTAAATTATTGGAATAGCTTCCGTTGATATTTCAGTGAGAATTCGATTTATTTGTTGAATTTAATTGGATTAGATTTTTGTGAAGTTTTTAATAAATAAAAATTTCTAGGTTCCCGGAGGGATTTGAACCTACAGCTCCAGTTACACTGCGGAGACCGTCTGAACAAATCCTTGCTTAAATCGCCATATAAGTTATTAAATTTCAGTTGACAAATTTTTATACCTAGATGTAATAGTAACTGCAGTTATACGCCTGATATCTAAGCAGACATGATATTTTAATATTAATACCAACTTGCATTACTAATTGAATCGTTAGAATAATTTCTGTTTTTCAGTGGTAATTCAATTATTACCAATGTTGAATTTAATTGGATTAGATGGAAGCTATGCTGTATTAAATGCTGTATGTTAAATATTGTCAAACTTTTTATCCAAAAAATTTACCATAAGTGTTTGGTCACTGCACGAAATTCGAATTTATCCATTTTTGCGAAACCGCCTGACTTGCTACACAAAACACACTCGTAAACAACTATTGACAGTAGACGTTTGAAATTTTGACAGTTGTCATAAAAAAGGTTGCTCTTGCCGACCAATGAATAAACTGCAATCTTCGTGCGCCATCTCTTGTCGATTCCGGGGACATTCAGGGCACCTTCGTATCTACATCTATCAACGTCTATGAATTAGGTCTCGCACAAGTAAAATTGCGTGTATAGTATGGGGATCAAACTACGTTTAAATCTCAATAAGTTGATTGATAACTAAATCTGATTCGTCTTCACGATGCATTTCCTCAAGAATAATTTCAGAGTAGTATTTCTATCCCATTTAATTACTAATACGAACTAACTGAAGATTAGCGAAATTAGTATTCTTACAATTATTTTATAATCATGGCTACGCTCAACTCTAACGATCGGTATACGCATACAAGCTCGCATCGCGTTTTGTTCTATCGTGTTGTATTCCGTCCGCTCGGATCTCGTTAGTCTAGGCTAGGCGGCTTGCATTTGTCCCCGCGTGTTCGCGGTATGAGTGCGTTCGGCCAGAAATAGCCGTGCGCGGGTAAATGCCACCTAATAATAATTGATCATCGTCCTGTGCTAAGCGCGCTAAACTATTTTATGCACACCGATACCGTCGCCGCGTTCCTCCGACTCCGTAACAACCGGCTTCACGTCTTACACTCTACGACCGTGGAAATAGCATGGCGCTAACAATATACTCGTGAAAATTTGGAATACAGAATAATTGAGGAAATGATTGCGGTAAACGGAGATAAAATTATTGCGCGTTATATTTTGGTTTTGTTTTAACACTTTTCATATTTAAATGTTAGTCTGAGCGTTCAGTTTTCCATATATAGCTTAGATTTTGACGAAATTTTGTTTGTTTTCTTCTTACTCATCGTGTTTTTATATATTTACGTATTTTCGATATCTCGAACAATAGTTTTGGGCTTTTCCTGATTTTCTACGTTTGTATTTTAAATTCCCTAACGAAGATGTGAAAGTTATCGCGAAAACTTTGCTTTAAACAATAAAAGAATAAGCCTTTTTAAAGTGTTGTTGATCTAACACATGGGCTCAAAAGTCCCGGGCCTAACAAAGAAAACACGTTTTTTTTTGGTTCAAAATTAGCTTTATTCATCAACGTAATCTCCATTAAGAGCAACGCAATCATTCCAACGCCGTTATAACATCTCAATACCACTTTTGTAGAACGATTTATATTTTGCCTCAAAATAGGCCCCAGTTTCAGCGATAACATCTTCATTCGTGCGAAATTTCTTACCGGCGAGCATTTTTTTGAGGTCTGCGAACAGCCAGTAGTCGCTGGGAGCCAAATCTGGCGAATACGGTGGATGTGGGAGCAATTCGAAGTTCAATTCATGTAGTTTTGCCATTGTTTTGATTGATTTGTGACACGGTTGCCGCGACTGTACATGAATTTTAATTATTTGTAAACGTTGTTAAAGCATATACCGTTCTATATTGTGATGGTAAACACGGAACGATAAATACAAAAAAGAAATTCAACGGGGTTGGTGGTACTTGAAAGAAAATCTCTTAGAAGGGGTTAAAGGAACATATTGGGCCTATAATATTAGAAGAACAAATTTACTAGTTTAGTTGGAAAAATTCACCCTGTACATATAATTACGCCAATAATTTATCATCGTTTCCATAGCTAATGGAGGGTGCGCTAATTACCGCTCGATATTTTCCCGAAAAGTTTCCAAATTTCCCGGCCGATTTCGTACGACTATTAACGTTTAGAGAAGCGCGCAGAGGTGAGAGGGTTTGGGAGGAGGGGGGGCAAGGGAGGACCTTCGCACCTCATACGCACACGTTCGACATATCGGGCCGATTAATCATAATATATGCCCCTTTCGAGTTTCCCAACGATGCGATGGCTTCCCTCCTATGGCCTGCCTATGCATCATACATTTTCGTTCTCCTACGTCGCACGAAATTAATAAAGGCTTACCGTGAAAGTTTAAGCGCGGTATAAATTATTTCCTACTTACCGAATAGGAACATAGCGGACAGAGTTTTATGTACGGTATATCTACGTATATGGGAGAGCGATAGGATGTACTCCATAGAATGATGAGTACGATATATGCTTGACAACTATTTCTTAATATCTGACGAATTAGATACACCGCGTTTTGGTGATATTTGTATAAAATATTACGAGGAAAGGTTGACAGTAGTGATGCATCTTATTCGCCTTTCTGTTTAAGGACACTTTCAGTTGTAGTAAAATTAGAGTCCTAGAATTACACAAATATTTTATGAAATACAAAATGAATTTGAATTAATTTCATAAGTTTTCAAAGGTTAATGTTCTAAGCGACAGAAGACCATTGATAAAGCCTCCATATGTTTCTGTCAAAATTGCTTTCACGCAAGCAACGACATTGTGGACAACAATCGAACAAAACGTCGAATATTTTAAGTTCCATCGTTTTAAAAATAAAGAAAAACGCGTGTCATTTCCATTAAACCCAGACGCCAAACGGTTAAAATTAGATCCCATTTTATTGCATCGAATGAACACGCACAATAACATATACACATGAAGAGAAAAAAGAAGTGATCGCGACAAGTTCAATCAACTCAAAATATGCATCGTTCCGATGAAAATAAGACGAAAATAAGGAGAAATGCGATGCCGAAAGCGAGAATAAGTTTCATACGATATAAAACGCTCTTCTACGAGGTATATCTAGTTTTGAGTATCACGCAAACAACATTATCAATAAAGTAATTTTAAAAGCACATATTTCTAGCAGTCGCTCTTTAGATTTCATCCAGAACTACATCTAATTATATAGTTTTGAAATAAAAGAATTTCATATACAGGGTGTATAAAGCAAAATCAAACAAGTGCCATGCAATAGAAAAAGCGTCTTAGGTCCAAACGTACGATGAAGACTAGAAATAGGAAATGATCACATTGTGGTCTTATCCAAAGTAAGAGAGAAAATAATTGGAAAAGTAATATCGAGTTTATCGGATTTAAATTTCGATAAAATTATTCCCTCCCTGAGGATCGTAAAACAGAACCATTGTTCCATTCCCTGTGAGAATGGAGTCCAGAATCGATTTTGTGTCGTCCTCACACATGTTTAAAAACGACCGCGCACATTCGACTCAACGTTTACATTGGAGAACACAAAGAAGTCGCGGTATCAGGCTTGTACTAATTTTATTTGTTTGAGTTTGAACACGTTTGAACATGTATAAGCCTGTCAGGCCGAGAATTTGTGGCGGCTACCTCGTACATGTAAAATGAATTTAATAAATGTATATCAATGTTACGGTTATCGAAAGGAAACTATAATTTATGGACCAAATAAAGATAACTATTTTAAATCTAAAAGGAGAGAAAGTCCCTAAAAGACTTCTTCTCCAATAATAACTGTAATTAAAATTTAGCTTCACTAAAGGCAAATGTAAGCAAGGTAAATATTGATTGAAAGAAAAAGTTCAGTAGTTTCATATCGGAAATTTTCAGCAATAGCTACGACACATTCAGACTATGAGAAAGTTACGTTCATTTCCAATCTATCCAGTAGTCAATTAACGTGGTAATTAGGCATTCATACACCTGTAATATTATGCAACCATATAGCATGGGAGTTTAACATACGTAGAGTTTTTTTTTCTTCCAGCAGAACTTATTGACGTGGCAATTATTCCACCACCGCCCACGTTTTCAACGTAACTCGAAGAACATCCCTACGAAACACCACGACCATTAAGAAATTACACAAGACCTCGGATAGAAATACAGTTGTAGGCACGTCACTCGCAGACCGTCAACGCGATCATCGCTGCTATTTTTTTCGCCGTACTTTATGTAATGAGAAAAACAGTTCCATCCCTCGGTTTTCCATTTCCATTAGCGTCGGAGCAGTCGTACGAGCTCTTAAACTGGCGTTCCATTGTTGAAATTGGAATGAATATGGGATTGTAGGCAGTAGGAGTAATTAGAAACGTTATACGGTAGATATAAAAGCAAAACAAGAATTTTTTTTGTGGACAATACTTTCGAGTGTCGATGTATATATACATCGCATTTGCAATCATTACGAGATTCTCTGCGTTCAACTGTACCCTCCCAAAACTCTTACGTAACTCGGCGTATATGTAAAACGATGTTGACATTTCCATGGCGAAATTCTGTCCTTTACCTGACGGCCTGCCAGACGCAGCGAGCGTTGCAAGGAGAAAAAAGATGCAAATTCTCTCGGAGAAATGTAAACAGGGTCAGTATGTTAGCGGTCGTCAATAGTACAAACATCGGACTGGAAATCTGCATATACGAATGGGAGTTTTTTTTGGAATTCTGATAGGCACTGCAAGAATTTCTTTGATCGAAATTATTTCCTATACCTTCTTATTTTCACTTTCCATCGATGTAAAGAGTTCCTATCGACAATCTACGCGCTAATATTTAGAGTAGAAACCATAACCTACATAATTTTAGAAGTAAGGAGCTAATTCGCGTTAATAGCTTGCGAAGGTCCGAAATCGCTCGAATCGCTCGATTAATTCGTAACACGTTTTTAATTATCGCGATCGCGTCGAATGGCGGGGGCCGAGAGCGTTTGTTTATAAATGTCACTTTCAAAATTGTGAACTAAATCGACCGGGTTTAACGTGATGAAACCGCAATCGCGGCCGGCCATGCAAGCGCGCAAAGCGTACGCACGCACCGTCGTAACCAGCGCTCACACATTTTCCATGGTCCATATTTATATAAAGCTCACCTGTGCGTTTTCTCGATGCATGAAGGAAATCGAAAGCCTTTCGCGAGTAATTTTTAACGCGTCACGTGTTAGTGAAATGATTTAGAAAATGCAAGAGTAACACCCTGTATATTAGCGAATACATACACAGAGTATATTTCTTTTTTAAATAATAGATGAAAAGTAACAATGCTTTATTCTCTTACTTTTGGTAACACGTGTATATGGATAAAATTGGTTAATTTATACGAATGCAATGGATTCAAAGAAATATTTATGTAGTATCAATATTATTTTGAAATATACAGGTTGAGTCTTAAAAGAGTTACAAATGAAACGTCGAGATCCCGCCTTTCTCTTTTCTTTTTCTGTTCGCCTTCTCCCTTGTCTTCTCTTTCACATTTTTATTTCCTTGTTTCTCCTCTTACTCTCATTTCACTCTCTCTTATACCTCCATCATGACATGGTCCAATTCCGGAAACAGTTCGTTTATTGCTGACTCTGGCCGTGGAAGCCAATGTATTCAGTTAGATATCAGTTTTTCATAATAAGACAATCTGCATAATGTATTCTTATATTAAATCATGACCTGTCAAAATACAGCGGTGCCAAATAGCCCCGATTAATTAAATTACAAATATTCGCCTGTATTGAATTTATTCAATACTTCCTGTTATCTGTTAAAATTCTTTACCAAATCATATTTAGGATTATTTATGTATCTGTATATAACTTTTAAAATTTGTTTTCCAATAGATATATCCAACTCTTTAACGCTAGTAGGGTACTCTACTATTTTGTCTGGGCCATTTAGTCTTGGACTATCTTGACAGGGTAGCATATTGAACACAGCATATTCAGTCATTCAGAATGAATTAAATTAATGATTTAATTTGCTGTATTTAAAAAAAATTAAGAATTGTTTACTTAAATTATGTCAAAATTGCAAAAAAAATCCACATACACACACCCATACATAATGTGTGTTGTTCGGAAACTAATATAACGTATCAAAATCGATATCGACATGAGTGTGGTGATAGAAACATTTAAATCAATAACGAGGTTAAAATTGGTATCTGTGTCAATTCGTGTACATAATATTTGAGAATATAAACAGATTTTAAAAACTACAGAAATCGGTTGACGTAATTGCCTATTTGGAATGTTAAGACCGAAAATTTTGAAGAAATTAACACTCTGTTTTTTTTTCCTTCTGTCGGAGAAATAAAAAACTTCCTGAAAAGAAAACAAAAGACAGGAAAATTTCTTTTTTCATTCACCAACATTTTGTCGCTTCATTTTTTTTTTTAAATGATGTACGCCACCTCCTCGTTAGTACTTATGAAGATTTAAAAAACAAAATACGAGCATGTAAAGTGAAAAATTACCCTACAAATGCTTTGAAAGATTATGACAAAGCTAGACAATTCTTCTTTGATTTAAACCCTTCCTGATTTAAACTATACTAGGGTGACAGAATAAAATAGACACCAGGTAAAGCGGTATAAATATGTAAACAGCTAAATTCTAAGAACGAATTAAGAACTTTCTCTTGTCATTAGGGGCAGATGTATCGGAAGGAATTCGTCATAGTTTAGTATCGTTACAACTATGCTTCGCTTACAAGGTTCGAGTGATATTAGCGACTTCACCCGGGGTTGCATCGTTGGCCAGAGTGAACGCGGCTTCACAGAAAAGTCAGCGCACCGTTCTGCGATACCTCCACAGTGTGGGGATGTATAGAAGGGTGGCAAAGAAAAAACCTCTCCTTATGGCGTTTCAAAAACGGCGCCGAATGGCTTTGGCAATCGAAATGCGAACGAAGCCCGAAGAGTTTTGGCGGTCTGTCATTTCTTCAGACGAAAGCAGATAGTGCCAATTCAGTGGTAGTGGTCGTACGAAGGTATGGAGACGTTCGTCACAGCAACTGGACGACAAATTTTTACATCAGACGGTGAAATACGGCGGTGTGAACATCATGGTGTGGGACGCGATATGGTATGGTGGAAGATCGCAATTAGTAATCTGCGACGGAAATATAAATGCGGCAAAATATATCCGAATATTAACAGAAGGACTGCTACCGATATTCGATAACGCCATTTTATCTAAAGAAGACGCCACTTTTATGGAGGATGGAGCACCCTGCCACAAAGCAAGAACAACAACCATATGGAAAGAGGAACAGGGGATTCGGATTTTACCATGGCCAGGCCAATCACCAGACATGAATCCGATAGAGAATGTTTGGCACATAATCCCGACAAATATGGCGAAACCACCCCGAAAACCCAGCATTAAGGAAGAACTCGTGGCAGCTGTTGGCAGAAGAGTGGTTAAATATTCCAGAAGACACCATTAATCATTTAATAGATTCTATGACACGACGACTCGCAGCACTTCACGCAAGTAAAGGTGGATCGACAAAATATTAGTCTAATTTAGAAATTTTAAAATAATTTGTATATTAAACGAAAATAGAATCTTTTTCTTAATTAGTGGGTGTCTATTTTATTCTGTCACCCTAGTGTATATCCCAATAAAGGTTACACCATTTGTATAGATTCCTTTCTTTTAAGTATTTATCTTTCTAAATAACGACAATACCGTCTGTTAACCGAAATCTTGCAACACCCGATATACAAAAGACATGAAACCGTTATACATGCAGGATTTACGTCTCAATATGCATTCGATCTTTTTGCAAGCAATCGGCTACGTCGCTCGGCACCATTTTGAAACGAAACTAAAAGTGGCAGCCTGACCCAGTGAACTGGACCACTTCTGTTGGATCACCTCGGGCCCAAAACCATATACAACACGTAACAAGACCGCAAACTGACGACATGCACGATGACAACAGCGGTATCATAACGACATTACGTTATTTCACGTTACCAAAACGACTCGCGCCCAATATAAGCGTAATATGTGTTAATACGCGATTATGTAAGGAAAGACCGCTGCGTCTAAATAAAGAGCAAATATTAAGAACGGTAGAATGCGTGGTGGTAACCTTATTGCATTTTAATCGGTGATGATTTAGGATGGTCGCGATTTCGCTACTGGTAACAGCGGTAAAAAGTTTAGAGAGTGAAATGCGAGGCTTTTATATTAGAAATGGTCGAGCTTTGTTTATAGAGCTTAATAACTCGTTCGTTTGTTTATTGAAATTAGGTCAAGGTGAAATGTATTCGATCCTTTTTCGATTCGGAGTAAATAACTTTTACCGGTATTAAATTTTTTGACATACACATTGTGTAATTGGATATAACGTATAAGTATGTTGTAGCTGTAGTGTTTAAGCCAGTGGGACAATGGCAATTATTTTCCAAGGTAATAAATACAATCCCTGTGCATTTTATTAGGGCCACCATATAAATTTAAGCTTTTATATGTTTCCAGTATAAGATTCATGAATACTATTTACAATACCTATCTAAATACATTCCCCAAATACCTTTCTAAGATTCACAGGTATAGCAGTAAACTCCACTCACACAAATTTCAATCAACCGTGATGAATCTGTTGGAATTAGTTTCTTTTCTGTAGATGTCTATTTCTAATTTATTGTTGTCGTGTATGACTAGAGTATCTAGAAACGGAAGGCGATTTTTCACTTCTTCTTCAGTAGTAAACTTGATCGTGGTAAATTTTGAGTTCAGTGCTGCTAGAAAATCTTGTATGTTTCCTTTGTTGGTATCAAACACCGCGAAAATATCATCTACGTACCTAAGCCAAATTCTCGGGAAATATTTGGTTTCTTTTTTCAGGTTCGTTTCAAATTTGCTCATGAAAAGGTTCGCAATAAAAGGAGATAAAGGATTACCCATCGCCGTGCCTTCCACCGGTTCGAACCATTTTCTCATGGAATTACCTGGTTTGTGAATTTTTGGAAGACAATACATTTTTGGAATGGCAGCGTTTGAACTTGTTATTTTGAATTTCAGGTTATTATTGATTAAGTTGGGACAGTCCTTAATAGTATCTTTAGTGATTCTAATCATTGACGGTAGGGGGGTTTTCTTTAATTCTCTGTACGGTCCTGATGCTAACATAGTGTTGACGCGATTATAATAATCCGGTTTGTCCAGAATGACTATTTTATTTCCTTTATCTGCTTTAAGGTAAAAACAATTTTTATTTCTGAGACTTTTAATAATTCCTAAATTCCTCCTATCTTGGCCGCAATTTTTATCATTTTCTAAATTCCTAGAAATCTGAATTTTGCACGCGTTACTAACGAAGTCCCTACCATTCCAAAAATTCCATGATGAGGTGAGCAAGTTATCAATGGCCAAAACGTCATCAACATATGTAAATCAAGCAAAATTTTTTTGTTTGAACAATGTCTTTGCGTTAAAGGTCATATCAAGCGAGTCAAAACTAGAAGCCATGACCGAAAGAGCTCAATTTATTAGACGACGTCCATCTGAACCTGTTTGGCGAAGCTAGTGTACTAAAAACGATGTGAAGACCCTCCGTTAGTTATGGTATGGTCCTGTATATCAGTCGAAGGTTCTGAACCAGTGTATTTTTGCCAAGGCACCATGAATCAACACCAATATAAGAGTGCATTGGAGGATGTCTTGATGCTGTATAACAATGATTTAGATCCGAATGGATGTCCTTATATATTCATGCGCGCTAAGGCACCATGCATTGTTTTGGAAACGCACGCTCTGTAAGTGTTACCTTGTTCGGGAAATTCTCCCGACCTCAATGCAATTGGGAACGTGTGGAGTGTTCTAAAATCACTCGTGTATTCGAAAAGAAATACTACAAAAGAGCAATTAGTAAGAAATATTGAGGATGTGTGGCAAAATGACGCTACAATTAGAGATACCATTAACGCTTGCATACACAGTATGCCAGAAAGAATAAGAACAATTATAAAAGCCATAGAAGGCTAGTTATATAGTTATGACAAAATATCTATTTTCGCAAGTGGCCCTAATAATAATTTGGACAGGGGCTGTATATTCAACTTATATAATAAACATTCCTCCGTAATATTTATTTGAAATTAAAAAAATCGATCAAAAACAAAGAACGCAACGTGTAAGACCTGTTCCATAAACAAATAACGGTACAGTTCTCCAGCAAATACACACTGCTACGTTCTCATAATTTTCGGAGACAACATTGTTGCATATTGCGATCACGCTCGCTATTCAGCTCATCATCGCGCGCCGTTTCGAAAATAGAATCCGGAAGGACCATCGCAAGCAATAAGGCGTTCGTTTCGAAGAGAGTCAACCCGAGTCAACAGCGTCTAGAGGTAGACGGCCGCCCGATGCCTAAGATTGCCTGCGTGTGGGTGATGCACATGTTTGCTTGCATCCTATTCTACGCGTCCCGTATGCGTGTGTATACATACATCTGCCTACCTTACAGAACCGCATGCGAGAGAACGTGTTCGATCGCACTTTTCAACGTGAAATGACGCTAGCCAGACGCTGTTCTAAGTTAGGTTCGCGTTTTTTCCTGTGCGTATGGGATATACGTGGAATGTCGTCGAATGTTCTGAAACGTATCGCACACCGACCTAATTGTAGCCGTGATGCAACTGAATCAGGAGGGCAGTTTACGTAGTACGAGGCCGACTTGAAATATTTCCGGAATCGACAAGGAAAACACGGTATTGGTGTCGTTTTTATTTTTCGATGTAGTCTCCTCGAAGATCAACATACTTTTTCAAACGCTGCTCCAATCCCTTCAAGCCGTCGGAAAAGTAGGAGTCTGCAAAATAGCCATCTGTAGCGGCGATGACTTCATTCGAAAGAAATCTCTTTCCTCCCTGTGATTTTTTTAGGTTTAGGAATACGAACATGTCGCTGGGGGCTAGGTCCGGTGAATATGGAGGATGAGACACTAATTCGTAGCGCAACTCCTTCAATTTGGACACGACGATGCAGGATGAATGAGCCGGTGTATTATCTTGGTGGAAAAGCACTTTTCTCCGCTGCAAACGAGGCCGTTTCTCCTTCAATATTGCATCGAATCGGGTAAATAAATCGCTGTCCCCATGACCTTTCCGACCGATGAAACGGTCTTTGCTTTCTTTGGAGCCGATTCGGCCAGAAAAGTCCACTGCTTCAACTGTTCCTTGGACTCCGGTATGTAGTAGTGGATCCAAGTCTCATCCACAGTTATGAAACGCATGAAGAAATCCCTTGGATTGTGTGAATCCTCTTTAACCTTCGTGCGCCATCTCTTGCCGATTCCGGCAACATTTTAGGTGTAGCTCTCGTAGAAATATTTCCAGAAGCTTTCGTGTAACAACGCCGTCGAAACCTCGTGCAAATCAGAACCTCCAATGATAAAATCGATAGCTCTCGGATGTTACGTGGGCGTATCTCGTGACGTCTCTCAAGAATAAAAAAATGGCAATAACACCGGCTATGGACAATATAACCCTGAGACTCTCGTAAAAGCGATAGCCGCATAGCCCTCTCAATGTTCGGACGATCATAAGAAAACTCGATCGTTCCTATTGTTCGATGGCGCGGCTCTCAGACGACCATGAACGCCAGGGCCATGAACGACCCCGTTCGCGCGGAATCTATCGCGTAGCCAGCCGCAGTGCACCAAAAGTGCACGTCGCACAGCTGCCGCAGACATCGCGCGATATCGTGCGAATGATAGAACGTTTCCTATTGCATGTTGGCGCAAGGTTATCGAAAAAATAATACTTCCTCTTTTAGGTTAAATACTCGGATATCGATTCGATGTCTGAAAGAATTTTAGACGGAACTCTCTTTATTATATTCGCTCTCTTGTTTATTTGAAGAGATTAAATGAAAATTCTGATATATTTGTGTTTACTTTGTAATTTCTGTTTTCGATCGTGTTATGAAAGAGTGCTTAGGTTCTTCAATTATAATATTTCCGATGTATTCACGTTTAAGATATCAAATAGGGTACTAAAAGCACAATCAAATTGGGTTGGCTTTTGAGGGATATGTGTCTTGATATATACTTTTTTTTCTAATTTTATTCACCCTCTTTTTTATGCCTTTTTTTTTGTAAAAATAATTCTGTGCATTTTGAACATCATTAGTGACTTCAAATCTGATGCTGCCTAATCCTCCTCGAAACATGTCGATTCCGGAAACATTTCAGGTCGCCCTCGTATAGTCTAGTCTTTCAATTGTCATATACACTTAACATTTGACATTTCTAACCTAGAATTCAGTTGACAATTCATGCTGATGTGAACTAGATTCGTTTATACAGCATGCACTTTTATTACTCATGTATCTAATACACTAGGGTGACAGAATAAAATAGACACCAGGTAAAGCGGTATAAATATGTGAACAGCTAAATTCTAGGAACGAATTAAGAACTTTCTCTTGTCATTAGGGTAGGGGTAGATGTATCGGAAAGAATTCGTCATAGTTTAGTATCGTTACAACTATGCCTCGCGTACAAGGTTCGAGTGATATTAGCGACTTCACCCGGGGTGTCACATCGTTGGCCAGAGTGAACGCGGTGCTTCGCAACGTGAAATAAGTAAATATTCCGTTGTCCACAGTTGACCGTGTGATTACACAATTTAAACGCAAGGAAAAAACAACAGTGGAGCCGAGACCAGGTCGTGCCGGACCTTCTGAAAGAAGTAAAAGGGTGCTTGTGCGCGAAGTGTTAAGAGAACCGCGAAAAAGTACAGCCGAGCTTGCGGCAACTTCACAGAAAAGTCAGCGCACTGTTCTGCGATACCTCCACAGTGTGGGGATTATAAAAGGGTGGCAAAGAAAAAACCTCTCCTTACGGCGTTTCAAAAACGGCGCCGAATGGCTTGGGCAATCGAAATGCGAACGAAGCTCTAAGAGTTTTGGCGGTCTGTCATTTTTTCAGACGAAAGCAGATAGTGCCAATTCAGTGATAGTGGTCGTACGTGGGTATGGAGACATTCGTCACAGCAACTGGACGACAAATTTTTACATCGGACGGTGAAATACGGCGGTGTGAACATCATGGTGTGGGGCGCGATATGGTATGGTGGAAGATCGCAATTAGTAATCTGCGACGGAAATATAAATGCGGCAAAATATATCCAAATATTAACAGAAGGACTACTACCGATATTCGACAACGCCATTTTGTCTAAAGAAGACGCCACTTTTATGGAGCACCCTGCCGCAAAACAAGAACAACAACCACATGGAAAGAGGAACAGGGGATTCGGATTTTACCATGGCCAGACCAATCACCAGACATGAATCCGATAGAGAATGTTTGGCACATAATCCAGACAAATATGGTGAAACGACCCCGATAACCCAGCAATAAGGAAGAACTCGTGGCAGCTGTTACAGAAGAGTGGTTAAATATTCCAGAAGACACCATTAATCATTTAATAGATTCTATGCCACGACGACTCGCAGAACTTCACGCAAGTGAAGGTGGATCGACAAAATATTAGTCTAATTTAAAAGGTTTAAAATATTTTGTATATATAACGAGAATAGAATCTTCTTTTCAACAATGATTAATATGAATTTTCAGCACGTTTAAGTTGTCTCAATACAGTGCTTAATGTAGTCATTTAAATAAATATTTGCTTCTATAATATTTGTTTTATTTGTTCATTGTTTACGTTAAAGATAATTGAAAAAATTGGGGGTGCCTAATAATTGTATCCCTGCCTGTATCTTCAATCTCGATTTATCGTTTCCCAATCACCTATTTCCAGAGTAGCTGCTACAGATAGACACCTACACGTTCGCAAGTCACTTTCAATAGATCACCTAAACTCGTGATTAACGTACGAAAACATCTATTTAATTTTGTTCGCAAGCCTGTTCCCAGTCGTGCGAAATTTCAACACGCATTTATGGAGTCAAGGCCGTGACTACTTTATATTTGAGAATATCTTAAATATTACTCACTGAGCGGGTAGAACGACATGCCGCGAATTACTCTTTTTATAGCATTAAATTCCGCCGAATTTTGTACGTAAGGCATTTACGAAAAGAATTGTACATTACGCCGCTATATGGCAAGGCATTTCCTGTTACTGTTATTCCTTCTTGTGTTTGCCTATCGACATAGGAAATCGACGTTTCTACTTCTCTATTCGTAGAAACGTAGAATTTGACGTAATCGCGTTTCTATTTATAAAATATGAGGCAATAAAAGTTATAGTTTATTGACCTTACGCTTGCGGGATCTTCTCGTTTATGTGGTGTTTGCTCTGTGTCCAGCGGAGATACACCCGGTATGTAAATAGCTTGCGCAAAAGTGATTTACGCGAAATTGAAGCATCTGTTTTCTATGCAGCGTCATTAGCCTTTTAATACTTTAAATACTCTTAAGGGTTCTTTTGTCCTCACTTAAACCGAGCGTTTGTAACATTCAAGTTCAAGTTCATTAAACTCTACCCATCTAAACGTCGAAAAGCGGCTTAATTGACACATATGGTTGTAAAAAAATTACGCTTACATCCATCCAAATCTATTATCATACTTCTATCTATTGTTTTATACGTATATATCTGTATATGAGCACGCAACAGCACTAATTACCAAGGTCGTACATTTTTACGGTCAGTTCGAATTCTTCAAACAAATAGAGGTATCAGGTTGCCAAACCGTGCGGTACACAGCCACGTAATATCTTTCAAGGTTTCGCTAAAGATACACGAACATAGATACACATATAAAATACGTATTACGTATATATAATAATACTTCTGCGTGATGAAATGGATTTTTCCGTTCGCGACTAAGTTGTGTGTATATAATATGTGTCAGGTTTATAGCTTTAGGTGTACAGCTAGGTATAAACAGATATCAAGCGCCAATGACAGAAATAGAACGCGCAAAAAGTCCATGTAAAAGAGGATTAAAACTGTTGACTCTCTTCGATACACTCTTTATTAAATTGTTGATAAATTTAATCGGAATCTTCTTCCATTATCCTTGCAGAACCTGAAACAGATCGTTTAGATTGATTAGTTTGACGATCTGTTGGAGTTTGTTCCGTCCAAAAAATCCCATACAACATATTCAAAATCTGGGCTTTGAGCTGGCCAAATCAGCGTTTTTCGCAGAGACCTTATTCTTCCCGTTCAAGAAGGTGGCGTTTCAACGACTGGAGCGCTATATTTACGAAAGAAATTTTACCTTTTTTTTCCAATAGAAACTTTTGTAGTAACTTGTACTATCTTCAGTTGCATTAGTTGTCAATTTGACAAGAGTATTCGTTTAGATGCGTAGTTGACAGGAACTTGCTGTAATTGTTTCAGTAACAAGCTAACAATTTCAAACGGCTACTTTGAGATAAAATTTATTTGAACGCATTACGTTATAAATGTAGATTTTACTGCAATGAACGTAACGCAAAACTAATTTTTTGTAGTTCAAGTTCTAGGAGAATTTATGAATGGGCAATGTAGCAATGAATGACATACTGCAGTAAAAAGAACATAGCACCTATAGACAGACAGTATTAGTGCTATTTGCACAGTAAAATAAAAATAAAAACGATCAAAAACTATTAGAGGAAATGTAACACATATTCTTATTGGAAAAGAAATTACTATATTCTAATTCTATAAAAACACAACAGATATTTACATTAAAGAATGAAGTCATTTCATCCTTTTATTTTAATTTATTACATAATTTAGGGATATGTATATATTATTGTAACTTACGAATTCTCACAAATTAATTAGATAAAAAAATGTTACTCCCTTAGAATCCATGAATAATCTCGAAAATTTTCAGCTAGGATGTAACACATGGGCTGAAAAGTCCCGGGCCTAACACATAGATGACGCTGGTTTTATTGCAGTCACCTTTCTCTCAGTTAGTACTAACCTTCAAAAGACAGCTGTTAAAATTTCATGATATTCTATTCATTAGTTTGTGAGTTATTGTGCTAAGAGTCACGCTACTTTTGTTATTTTCAAAACAATGGATCAAAAACAATTTCGTGTTTTAATTTTACACTGCTTCTTGATGGGACAAATACCGTTCAAGCGAAGCAATGGCTTGAAAAGTGTTATGGCGACTGCGCTCCGTCAGAAACAACAATAAAACGTTGGTTTGCTGAGTTCAAAGGTAGAGACACCGATGAATGCAGAACTCAGTGGACGTCCAAATGAGGCGGTAACACCAGAAAACATCAAAGAAATCCACAAAATCGTTTTGAATGATCGAAAAGTGAAATTGCGTGAGTTAGCTGACATCGTAAAGATATCAAAAGAACGTATTGGCTTTATATTGCATTAGCATTTGACTATGAGAAAGCTCTGTTCAAAGTGGGTGCCGCGTTTGCTCACTGTTGACCAAAGACAAGAACGTGTTGATGATTCTGAGCAGTGTTTGGCCACGTTTAAACGTAACAAACCGGAATTTTTGCGTCGATATGTGATAATGGATGAAACATGGATCCATCACTACACTCCGGAATCAGAACGATCGTCATCTGAGTGGACAGCAACTGGTGAACCTCGTCCAAAGCGCCCGAAACCACAACAATCTGCTGGAAAGGTTATGGCCTCGGTATTTTGGGATGTGCGTGGTGTAATATTCATCGACTATCTTGAGAAAGGAAATACCATCAACAGTGAATATTATATAGCGTTTGAAGGCCGAAATTGCAAAGAAACGACCGCATTATGCAAAGAAAAAAATTTTCATCAAGACAACGCACCGTGTCACAAGTCAATCAAAACAATGGCAAAACTACATGAATTGAACTTCGAATTGCTCCCACATCCACCGTATTCGCCAGATTTGGCTCACATTGGCTCTCAGCGACTACTGGCTGTTCGCAGACCTCAAAAAAATGCTCGCCGGTAAGAAATTTCGCATGAATGAGGAGGTTATCGCTGAAACTGAGGTCTATTATGAGGCAAAAGATAAATCGTTCTACAAAAGTGGTATTGATATGTTAGAGCGGCGCTGGAATGATTGCGTTGCTCTTGATCGAGATTACGTTGATGAATAAAGCTAATTTTGAAACAAAAAAACCGTGTTTTCTTTGTTAGGCCCGGGACTTTTCAGCCCATGTGTTATAAAGCATAAATATAGTCATGTTTTAAAGGAGTTTCGTTCATCTTCATATTAAAATTGTCGCAAAAGGGAAAGTTACAGTTACTTTCGGCATCTTACTGCAATTTAATTTTGAATGAGCTTGCGTGAACTTTTTCTATAAAATTTGCTCTTAGTTTTATTCTAGAAAATACTCTCACTAAAATAAAACCTAAATTACGTTGAAAAAGCTGTAATAAAAGTATTTTAACCTATGTTCTACGTTTAAACTTTATAAACATTGACCTAACTCTGTAAAACAGCTCCGTAATAATTCTAAGTAGACTCATAAAGCACATCTGTGAATACATGAACGTTTGCGGGGTCCATTCACCGGCAAGCGTCGTACCATCATACAATCCAAATTATTCTGTGATTTTAACTAACTGTGTTCCTATATTATTCGCTACAAAATTAATAATACACAGATGTTATACAATAACAGGACGTGTATATATATGTATATATATATATATATATATATATGTATATATATATATATATATAAATTATATCAGAAAATATCACTCAGAAAGGTGTAAAAGCTGATTAACTAATTTGTGCACAGTGCTGTACATATCAGTAACATTACAACATCGTAGAACATGTAGAAGATTGATGCAATTCCCCAAATTGTTGCATTTGATTACTTCATAATCAAAAAGTGTATGAAATTCACGTAAATTTATTTAATAGCAATGATGAAATTACAATTTCCTTATAATTAACCGACGTAATTAAATTACTGAAAAAATATGAGTCTCGGAAGCCTTTGGGCCCATGACCTCTGCGTTACCGTCACATTGTGCTACCATTACACCACGAGACCACTTGTGAATTCAAATCGCTTTTAATATCTGGATGTCACGATGTCTGTAGATATATCGTTGTATCTCACAGACACAATATTATTAAAGGCAAGTTCTTACCAATTAAATTAATATTAATATTAATATCAACATGAAATTCTTTAATAGCAATATCAAAACACACTTTTTATATTCAATAACTACTATGGATATTTGTCGAAAACATGGAAATTATCCTCACATTCATTTTTAATGTTGCACGATTTTATAAACGACAAAGAATGCATGCTTGAGAACATGGGTGCCTCAAAGTTCTACGTTTACATTCTTTTTAATAATTTCTACTTCATGTCTAAAATTGATTGTATTTCTTTTTTAGTAAGATTTCCTCGTTTTTAAATCCCAAAGTTTTAAAATCGCCACTTCTTCAGAACGAAACAATAACATTAGTTTCATCGAAAAAGAGTCCCGCGAAATACGCATATTCTAACGCTCCAACAACTCGTTTATAGTTCGTACGGAGGAGCAAACCTATATATCGGCCGCTATTTTTAGGGACGCTAATTTACCACGGCAGCGTTCCGTGCTCCCGCTAGATCCGTAGATAAAATGACGTGCGTGGTGTTAATGTATTGTACGGACGCGTATACATACGTCGGCAAAAGGTCGACGAACTAAATTTGGAGTGCATTAGAGAAAATGCGTATGTATACTAGTTATATTATTCGTACCTGTGCACATACTTAATCCGCACAATTACGAAACATTATAAAATTGCATCATTTATTTAGGTTAATTTTACGTTTTGTACGGGTATATGTATATAATTGTTTGTCGGAAATAACCTTCTCAGGCATCGTTATTTATTATCATTATTAGGGGTGGTAAGATCGATAGAATGGTACGTGTATCTAAATGCGTCGTCTATAAAAGCACCCGTTTTCCGAACCGTCCCACAGCGTAAATTTCCCCCGCCTCGTATGCGGTGACAAATTTATTCATAGTCTGCACGATCCGAAAACACGATAAATATGAGAAAGTTAACGAAGTTAGATTTGCATAAGTATTGGGTCTATTATGTAAATATTAAAGGGGGCTATTATATATAGATATAGAATGTCATACACTGTAAAACACGAAACCAAACGAGAGTTCGATAAGTTAGATCTTAAAAGCAAAATAGTTGTTACGTGTATATGTCTAACTAACCCATCTGTTCTTCCGATTATAGTACGGAGTTGAATTCATATTATGTTTGCTTCTGTAGCGATTTCAAATCAAGTGAAATAAATAGTATTCGTGCATGTAAAAGCTCAAATTCTAACTATTAATAAAAATTAATTTCTAACCATTTATTAATAGTTGCATCAGTTTGAAGATTATAATCCAAGATCAGTCATACACAACCGCATTGTTATACTGCGAAGTAATAAGTGCTGTTGCAGATTTTCTGTATATATCTTCACGTGTAATAAATATGTATTTCTGCGTCAGCATTTAGGGTTTACTTCCGTTTTTGATTACCATTTATGGTGTTTGAATATAAGGTAAATCTGTTGTTTTTTTTTTCTAGAGTTTATGGTACAGTACGAAATATAATAGCTTGCTATGAATAGCCAAAATAAGGAAAGCGCATATGAAGGTTATGATTTAATTTTTGATAATTTATAGTCTTTTAAAGAAAAAAAGAACACAATTCAATTTTTTGTAACAAAAATAATATTCTAAATTTATTTACACAAGCATTAATATCTTAGCACACCATTTTAGCATTGCCTCTATCAAATTGAGTAGAATGTCCAAATCAATTTGTTGCCACTGTGTTGATAATGCATCAAACAATTCAACGGCGCTTTTATACTTTTTATTATCCATTATTTTCCTAATTACAATCTCCCACAAGTTCTCAATAGGATTGTGATCGAGAAATTTACTTGACCAAGAAATAACACTAACTCCTTGCTTAGTATGCTTAAAGTCATTATCATGCTGAAAATGCCATCGGAGTAGCATATTTCATTTAGCAAATGACAGCATTACGTCTCGCAATATATTTTGGTACACAAATCGGTCCATAATACCGTTCATGCTATGTAGAGGGCCCACTCCATTACCAGAAACAAAACCTCCCCACACCATCACTCCACCGTGCTTTACAATGATTTTCATCCATTGAATACACCTTTGGCGGCATGATTGGTACAAATATTTACAAATTCGTTAAGCACGTACACTAGCATACCGACATTATAAAGTTATTCAAAGAGTTAGTTATTGTGTAAGTAATCTGTTGCCGCAAGTGATTACCTGGCCAAATTGTAACGGGAAAACAGTTGACTGATACGGGGCATTTCCCAGAGACAAGATAAGGTTAATACTGAATATCCGTACTTAACGCTGTATCAAGCTCATACGAAATTAAGTAGAAAACAAATGCAATAGAGATTGTAACAACGTAGTTATCGCAGGGCCTTAGTTCCTAGAACAACTCCAAAAAGCTCGTGTTTGACGTTGCTTCAATCTTTGGGATGTTAGATCGTTAGATTGGTTTAGCGAAAATTTAGATGTACAGAAAATTATGGAAATTTATAGAAAATGTTTATTAAAATCCACAGTTTGAGATAATGATATTAAACATCGAAGCCATCCGTGAACGTCTTGAAAACATTCAAAAATAGAAATCACAGTCGCTAGATGCTAGTCAAATCGAAATCTTGCGAGTCTACATGAAGACCAAGGTTATTTAGCAATGATCATTTCAGATTCAAATAATTTGGCGCCCCATAAGTCAACAATATGCTGAAAAGTTTGACACAATTGATATTATGCTCTTTTTGTTCTTTGCATTAAAAAAAAATACCCAAACTAAAAAAATCGCATTCTGCAACATTCTTATTTATACGGAAATCCATCTTATACTTGAAACGATACAAATTTGTAAGAATTCTCGGGATATCCCAAATATTCGTCGTTTTCAAGAAAGACCTAATTTAAAACCAGATCGCAACACATCGCGCGTGAGCTATTACATCAAATGCGTATGTACGCCTCCTACTATAACATAAAGTTTGTTCGGCGTTTGTATGTGTGTTACATAAGATGGCGTAAAACTTGTTTAAATCGCAGTTTAATGTCATGGTTGTAACACCGCCACATTTTACTGCCGAACCCATCGTTTATAAATGGCAACAGGGTACCAATGGTTACGCAGAAGACGCATTTTTTCCTTTGGAAAACAACTTTCGTCAGGCCGCCCGAATGTCCTTTTTTTTTAATATTTATTGGTCAAAGGGTGGCTTGTATTATATTATTTTGAATATCACTCTAGATGCTCTCTCCCTATATAGAGCGCAATAAAATTCCAAATTGCTACGCCACTGCTTGCCTGCCGTCCCTTTATGGCGAAGGGTGGAAGAACACAGAGAGGAAGATAATTATGGGCGTGGTGTTTGTATGAAATCGCACCTACGTAGGGTCATATCGAACGCTCTGGAAAAACTGCTAGGGCAAGCGGAATATAACCACTTTTACGTTCCGTAAAGCAACGATACTGGATGAAAACATGCCTATACCGTGTTTGTTCCAATTAAAATTATGTTACATCTATAGAAAAAGGTTTTCTAGTACAAAGACTGGATTAATTGTGTCTAATTTAAGAGCAGCCGCCCTTAGTTCAATTGCTTCAGTTTACGTCCAGTTCTCGTTCTATTAACAGTGCCGTTAGGGCACTAATCGTTGTAAGTAAGCAGTATAGTTGCTGTTAATTGTTTAAACTGCCACTAATTTCATAAAGCTTGATTAATATATCTATCTAACTAAAGAGATGTTAAAAAAATAAGGAACACTGTTACTTGTAGGTTGTTTTGGTGATATATGTCATGAGAGAAATAAGTGTAATGAGAAATGTGTTAAATTAAAAAGAAAAAAGGCAGCTTGGAAGTTTACGATTGTAAAATCTTGAGAAGATGTCATTAGAATTCGAAAGTAAACACAGAAACTTTAATTGTTTTAAAATAGTAAAATCTAAAGTATGTTGATTCATCTCTTTTTTTAATTGTAACGTCTTATATATCTTTATCAAAATTTAGCACGAAATTTCAAGATGTCTTACCGGTAGTAAATGCTTCAAAATTTACTTTAAGCAAAAATTTAATAGATAGGGATTTGTGTACTTGATACGGAGGCATGGAGTTGGCGTTATATACTACAGTTCGTTCTATGTATCCTGCTCCTCCATAACATAATTCTCCTGCTCACAAACTGCTCCTCTATAACATCGTTTTTTTTTCTTTTTGAAAAAGGAATGATTTCTAGAGACAAGTGTAAGGAAACTAGAAGTTTTAAATGAACTCCCACTGAAGTAAAACAAATGAACTTAGAAGTTTTATTGTTATAACAAACAAGCAAATTGTATGCCACTAAGAGCCGCTTTATTCACAATCTGATAAAGTTGCAGATAGCGCCATCTAACGGATAAACACAAACATGTGTTTATTCACCTTCTGACAGATAAAAAACAGTTTTTAAGATCTGATAGATGCATCAGCAAGCATCACAAATTTAATATTAGTTTGTTCTTTAGGTTTTTCTATCGGTAATTTTTTGGAAACAAGCTTTTCGGTATTCAATTATTCTATTTCATAATTCGCAAAATTAGATGGTCGATCCTTTTCTTTGTAATACCATTTTGCGATCGAATCCAAACTGTAATTGTGTGTTTGTCTTTCTCATTACAACGGACATAAGTCTGTCTTTCATTTTTATCCATTGCTATACTGACCGTCTAAAAACATTAGACAGTCCTGGTTTGTTACCTCTCAGATAAAATTTGGTGGATATACCAAAATGAGATATCTGCTACGTGATAAATTTATCTTGCTGGCGGTTATCTACCACTTTATCAGAATGTGAATAAACCGGCCCTTAAAAGAAAGAATTTTGTAAGAATTTCCACGGTCATCTTCTAGAACTTTAAGGATATTTAATAATGCTAGGACTACAAGGAATTTTTGTGAAGCAAACATTTATTATAACCATAAAGAGGTTATAATAACCCTATCAAGAACGCGATGTAGAACCCACACTGCGATTTAAAAGTATTCAAGATGGCGACCGTGCTCGAAATAATCGAAAAACACTCCTCAATATTCGCCCGCGCAAAATTTTAAAACCAGCCGGACGCTTTAGGACGCTGAGCACTTTCTGCTAACCCTGTACACGTATCTAACGATGACCGGTCATACGAGGACGATGGCAATGACTCGTTCTCTCCTCGTCTATCTCTCTTACGCGCATACAAACCCGTATCGAACATGAGAGAACTACCGGGGTCGACGGCTGCGTCGCGGCGCGTTTCGCCGGGACCTCGAACCGGGTCACAGACGGGGCGCGGGGGTGCACTGCACCGGGGTCACGTGACGTCTGCAACCCCCACTACGCGCTGCAGCAGTTTCCCTGGTTACGCGCGCCGCTGACTTTCCATTTATCGAGATAGCCGGGATTCTGTGCGTGGAGCAACCCTCTTTATACATATATAGATATATGTAGATACAATATATACATATATACTCTCTCGGTATACATATGTACGAGAAATAGATACTCGCCGCGATAGCTAATTTTATTTCGCCATATATAAGATACTTTTCCATGGGGTAGAAGTATTTTTAATATTCCTTACACAGTTGGCTGTGAATTAGCCTTCTACGCTTCGAATTATTTGAATCGGGCTTGTCGTTTCACGTCTGGCGCTCTGTAGCGGGAGTATAGAGATATACAGTCTGCGGGAGCGGAGAAGAAAATCAATAGCACGAGGGGAAACACCCTTAAAGACATACAGAGATGGAACTCGATTCGGAACCGTTCGGAAATATGCTCACACGTATAAATTGTACAGGGTTATTTAAATGTATTGGAACAATTACTAAACCATACGAAATTTTAAATAAATTTCACTACTATAATATAAATAAAATAGAAGTTAATATCTAAATAGAGTAATTTTTAATTTTCCCACGAAATATTTATAGCAAATCTCACCTAAAGGATTGAAAGCAAAGCATTTGTATCAATCTGATCTTCTAGATCACTGGAGTAACACAGGGTTTTGGGTCATAAGTTTTTCTAATATAGATTTTTCAATTGGGACGGATCGATGTTGGCAGCCTGTGGAGTGTGAGAAAATCTGAATCCTTGTCTCAACAACACTTTAAAGTTTTCGTATTACTTTCATTTTCTCATTTCAAATGATTTCTCCAATCATACAGAATATGATTTTAAAATCAGAATTGGCACAAGAGATCTAATTTGGACGGAATTCGTAACTAAAGATTTGAAAACATGTGAAAATCCTTCTCTAAATTTAGGATATTATTTCACCACGATGGATAATTTTCCCACAATCTACTCATCAAAATCTTCAGTTGCATACGAATCTTGATATATTTCAGATGACCTCGATTTTTCACAAAAAAACTTCGTCAAAATTTCACTCATCCTAAATTTGGTTCAAGGCTCGCCGAATGATATTTTTCAATCATACCAAATACGATTTTAGTACTAAAAACTGGCATAAGAGAACTAATCTGGACGGAATTCATTTCTAAATATTTTTAAAACAAGCGAGATGTGTAATGACTATTGCTAAGTAATTTACAACGATGAATAGTTATCCAACAATCTAGTCATCGAAATTTTCATGTTCAGTTGTATATGCATTTTGACACGTTGTTCTTCGCACGGCGCTGAAACTTGCTCCTCTTTGCCGAGACTAACGATTTGTGTTTCTTTAGCTTATTTCGAGCACGTATTTGTATATTACCGTGTCTCTGCGAACAGTTTAAAGAATTAATTCTAACTGAACCACAGAGTTTTATTTTGAAGAAGAAACAGGTTGAGAAAAATTTTCATAGCAACACAAGCAACGTGTGCATTAAAAACACGTTCTAATTGTGATCTGCCTTACTATTTTTTTTAATTTTATACGATTTATAATTAATTCAACAAAAACAAAATTTAACCTAACCACATTCACAGCAATTAAAACTAAAACAAAATCAGACAGAAATAAATTTGAGAAACACATTGGTACAAATACTATACTTTCTCACACTATGTCGCTTATATGAAACATACGTATGTTGAGTATCGGACGCGGTTATTAAGAGTTGCACGTCCTCTCAAGGCCGGCTGACTGCTGAGCTGAAGTCGCTTAAATGTATGCTTCGATTCGCGTATTATTGTAGAGCGAGTTTTCGAATGTCGGTAATTATACTATAGCAGAGAGGTTAGTTTATATTATGAGAAGATGCGCGTTTCCATAAAGTCAATGAACCTGTCAACCTAAAGGAAAAAAACAAACATATGCTGTTGTGTATGTGTGAATGAGCATCATCGCGTTGATATTGAAGGAAAAAATTAATATACATAGTCCAGATCATCTCGCGAATGGTCTTCACAATTAAATGTAAGTTGCCGGTTAGGGATTACGTGTAGCGTATTCTTATAACTTCCTCAATTCGATTACAATGATGTGTTAATGTTTTTTTTCTTCTCAGTATTACAAGCTCGCCCTCTTAAGTTCATTCCTAACAATAGCCTTCAAAACTTATGTGCATGCACCTAGAAATGAGGTACAAATCACTAACAACAAAGAAGTGACAGTGGCTTCAATTTCTGATAAACTGATTTGCAAAAGAGGAAAAGCTAAGTAGCCAACTTCTTGAAAACGGTGCAATAACTTTACAGCTTGTGCACGCTTTACGTTTCGATGTATACACGCCATATGAACTTACTGAACCGAAGAATATTTGGTTTTCTTATTATGCATCGAAGTTAATGGATGCGGGTCTGCACGCTGAAATAGGAATATCATTCCAACACCACGTTATCGTAAATTTTACACTCTCTGCCCATTTTATTAGGGTCACCTTATAAATTTAAGCTTTTGAGTGTTTCCAACGCGATAATTTACAAATACAAGTAATTCATGAATAGGGCTTACAATATCTATCTAAATACATTCTCTAATTGTCTTTATATTATTTTCGTTTTGGAAACGCAGGCTCTGCCAGTGTTACCTTGGCCGGCAAATTCTCCCGACCTCAATGCAATTGAGAACGTGTGGAGTGTTCTAAATTCACGCGTGTATTCGAGAAGAAACACTACAAAAGACCAATTACTGAGAAATATTGAGGATGTGTGGCGAAATGACGCTAGAATTAGATTAGTATGACAAAAAGAATAAGAGCAATTATAGAAGGCAAAGGAAGCATTACAAAATATTAGTTATATACAGTGGAACTACCCCAACTCGAACTCCCCTAACTCGTTATCTATTAAATTTATATGCATATGACTGTCCTTAACTCGAATTTCTCTAACTCGAATTTATCCCTAGCTCGAAAAAAAATCAACCAAATTTAAGACGTAGAATCTCTGTAACTCGAAATTTTCACTAGAAGTACGTGATACGCCATCTGTTAGCGGATATAACGTAATATCTTTCGAAGGAATTCGGGGAAGTACCAATGACAACGGGTTTTATCATTCTTATTCATCTGCGTGTTGTGCTATATATTCAGTCATATTCGTTAGTGTTTGTCATCAACATGCCCCAGCAACAAAAACTTAAAAGTTTAACAGTGCAACAGAAATTAGAAATATTAAAAAAAAGTGGACAATGGAATAAAAACGAAGGTAATAGCTGCGGAATATGACATACCAGCGAGTACATTGTCAACTATAATTAAAAACAAGGAACATATTCGAAGTTTCGCGAGGAAACTTACAAAACCTGCCAATTTCAAACGAAACCGAGTTTCAAACAAAAATGTAAACAGTGCGGTGTTTAAGTGGTTTGTGTCTACTAGAGAAAAAAACATTCCGGTGTCGGGGCCACTTCTACAGGAGAAAGCACTGGAATACAGTCAACATTTAGGAACAACAAATTTAAAGGCCAACACCGGCGGGCTTCATAAATTTTAAAAAAAGGTAAAATTTACGTTATTGTATTAGACATACGTATACACATATGAAATTTATATTTTATTTTTTAAATTTAGACATGACATATCGCATAAGAATATCTGTGGTGAAAGTGTCACAGTGGATGATCGTCAGGTTAGTGATTGGATTCGAAATGTATTGCCGGGGATTTTGGGGCGGTATAGCGAAGATGATACTTTCAATGCTGACGAGACAGGGTTATTTTTCAAATGTCTACCTAAGAAAACTTTAGCCATTAGAGACGACAAATGCTATGGTGGAAAACTTAGTAAAGATCGGGTCACATGCCTTCTAGCAACGAATATGAGTGGCACTGAAAAACTAAAACCTCTCATAATTGGCAGAAGTGCAAAGCCACGATGTTTTAAAGGGGTAAAATGGCTTCCTGTAGATTACGAGAACAATGTAAAGGCATGGATGACCTCTGAAATTTTTGAAAAATGGTTGGTTAAATTGGACAAGCAATTTTCACACGAGAATCGAAAAATAATAATGTTTAAAGACAACTGCCCCGCTCATTCTGCAATACAACAGAAGCTGAAGGCCATCAAATTGCAATATTTACCACCAAACGGAACTTCCAAACTGCAACCTTTAGATCAGGGCATCATTAAAAGTTTCAAAGATCATTACAAAGGGAGAATCCTTAAAAAAACTTTATATACATTAGAGAATAACGGTTCTCCTAGCATATCACTTCTCGACTGTGTAAGAGAGGTTGCCATGACATGGCATGTGGATGTTAAACAAGAAACCATTCAAAACTGTTTTAACAAGGCTGGTTTTGGTAATGAAGACGAGGACGATGACGAAATTCCCCTTGCTCAACTAAAAGAACGACTGCAAAATTCAGAAGATAAAGAATTTCCTGTTGAAGTAAGGCAAGATTTTGAAAACTATGTTGAGTTGCTAAATGTCGAGAATGTATCTCTTGACACTTATCTTGAAATTGATAGTAACCTCTTAACTACTGACTATCCGACAGACGAAGACATTCTAAGGAGTATATCAAGCATTATAGATGAAGAAACCTCCAAAGAAAGCGATGAAGAAATTGTGGAGCAACCATCACACAAACAAGTTTTACAAGCATTCGAGACACTAAAGAATTATTTTATGTCTCATGAACAAACATCCGATAAGACATGTATGTTCATTAATAAAATTCAAAAATCGTACGAACACATCCGAGCGGCCAATGTTCGGCAACGGTTGATAACGGATTTCTTAAAAAAAAAAATTCATTATGCAATTGCTTTATGTTCCCATGTACAAGTACACATTTAATACCTATGTATATAGGACATTTTTGTTTAATTTCATACATATACATATAGTACATATATATATATATATATATATATATATATATATATATATATATATATATATCCTAATGCATGTAGTTTGTATTTTCAGTTTGTTTTTAAATCATTTTTTATTTATTTTATATAATATTGTTATTACATATTATGCTTTATAAATATGTACATATAATGAAAAGTAAATTGTGAATTTTCTGTAACGCAAATTTTCTCTAACTCGAATTTTATTTGGGGATTTAGGTGGTTCGAGTTAGGGAGTTCCGCTATAGTTGTGACGATGTCTATAAACAGTTCTCATTAAACTTACGCTTGTACAATACGGTTGTCGTTATATATTTCAACAAAATTGCTTTTCTAATAAGTGGCCCTACTAAACTGAACAGGGACTGTAGTTCTCCTATATATCTAACAGTTGTGATATTGACAAAATAATGTCTCTGCTATTTCTTTGAGTTCAGAAACGTAATTTTAGGTAATTCCCAATTCATGCCGCTGGATATTTATTTATAGAGGGAACTACAAACTTGTACAGAATTATAGAAATTTTGCTGAGTGTACTTAGCATTTTTGCATTTCGAAAGATCAAATCTCTTTGAAATTTGCCGCCAATTCAGCGAATTGCAAGTACAATAGATCAATTATAAATAAGGACCTTAGCTTTTTAACATTTTCTATTTCCTAATTTTTCATATTGAACTGTCAGATTATACTAAACACAACATTTATGAACGTTAAATCCATACTCTTAAAACTTCCTTATAAAATCTCTGAAACGGTCCAAAATATGATTATCAAGACATTAAACCTAAATGAAAAAAAAAAAAATAATGACGACATCCGATCTTAATAAGTATTTTTAGCGTTCTTCCTAACGATAACAAACCATCATCTTACAACAATAACAACAACGCTTCTCTTTTCTTCATATCCGACATAAATAAACAACGAAGACCGGTAGTCTAGCGAAACAAGCCTACACACAAAAAAAAAGGAGGAAGATAAAAAAACGAATGAGGAGGAAACGCGGCACGCTGCGATACTCGTAAATAAATATTTCAAAATTCTCATCATACAGGCTGAAAGCTCAACGTTCTCGCAGCTTGCGTAGCATGACGCTAGCCGTTACCACCGCTACCGACATATAAAGTTAATAAACCTGGAAGGTAGAGAGTCGTATTCTTGGTACTAGTAAAAGGGGGGCGCTAAGGTAAACGTATAAATAATTTCAAACGCGGAGATTACAAAAGGGTGGCCGTATCGCTGAAACGGGAGCAGAGAAGATAAATGCGTGAAATTTTGATTTTCAGATTGAATTTTTAACGCGCTACAAAACAGCGCCTCATTTCTTCGGGATTATCTACGCGTAACAACTGTAAGTAATTGTTAATCCTAGCGAAATCGAACACCACAACGTACGACAGACACCTTCGCATCGTTTCGAAGAATTTATCATCAGCATGCGCATGCAAATTAGCCAGTAACTGCTTTATCAACACGTACGAATGCATATTTTTACGATTTTCTTCTTAGTAATTTCTTGAGGTTTTATTGTTTCCTATTTACAGTATTATTTACAGAAAATATCTCGCAAAAGACGTAGATAAGATCACGCATTTACTTACCACTTTGAATATTTTCTAAGAAACGGATTGAGGGAAAATATCGCAAACTCACCTGCAAGAAAAGAAAAGAAAATGTTAATTATAATGCTCACATTCCTGCTTGCTGGATGTCACCAATTTAATAAAATCAATAAAATCTGATTCATAATTAATCATTCTATCGGAATTACACTACCATCCACAGAAATTTAACCAAGTAACGAAAATTTAAAAAATCAAGTGTATTACTCTAAAAAATAACAACTACCAAAATCTAATGAAGAATTTTATGTTTTCCTATTCATTGTTAACAAAATTCTTAAACATTCGATTAACTTTTTGAGGCTTTCGCGTGAGATTTTCTTCCATTCCTTTTGAAGGATATTCCAAAGCTGTTTCTTGGAAGTGGGACCGATACCTCGAACTCTTTTAGCAAGTTCACCCCACAGTAATTCTGTAGGGTTGACATCTGGACTCTGTGGTAGCCAGGTCTTAACTAAAATATCTGTTTGATTTTGCTCATTCATCGGATGCATCAGATTTTGTTGCATATCCTGGCTGTATGTTTCGGATCAGTATCACGCATTGCCGATTAGTCACAACCCGGAAAGGCATGAGTATTATTCCTTCGACTCGATGTAATGTTTCTGGACCTGAGTAAGAAAAGCAACCCCAAACTGTAACTGAAGCGCCACCGTATTTTATTGTCGGTACAATGCATTCGGGAAGCATCCTTTCATTAACGGAACACCTAACAAACACTGTTCTACCGTCCAATCCCGAAGTTCACGGGCCCACTGTAACCTTTTCAGTCGGTTACCTCAGCGATGGTTACGAGTTGCCATGCGACCATGTAAATTTCATTATCATCGTTAAATGCGATAAAGCTTCTTAAATTAAAGTATTGTAAAACTTTCTCCCTTGCCCAAACTTCTATGGACGGTAGTGTACATCTTTCGTAATACATATTTTACGTTAAAATACCTTACGAACACCTATTTAACAAAAGTATTCTCCTAAAACCTTCCACAGAAGTCATATTATGAGCTAGACGTTTTCATAAGCGTCCCCCTCTTAATTCAGTCTAACAAGTCGTCTCAAATATAATGTACTACTATTAAGCTCGGCAATATGTACAACGCATTAAAGGCAGCGGACTATAATCCTCTGTCGTTACCAAGGTGACAGATCCCCTCGGATTTTCGTGTAGACAATCTCGTTAGAAACCAGCGAAAGCTCGAAGATAGACTCTTCGTAACCATGACAACAGAAAACAAATAAAATTTCGATATAGACGTGTAATAACACGTCGTAAAGGGAGGAAATAATATACTGGGTATACTATATTATCCCGTTAGGCTATCTATGAAGCGTTATCTTCGTTGTATATAATCATAAAAGGACGTTAATGGGTTGTTCATTTTTCATCTGAATTAAACTCGAATTAGTCGACTTTCGATGAATTCGAAATTTGTAAGAAAATCAGAAAAAAGGCGATGATTCACCACACGAGGCTGGGTCAAAGGCTATTATCATTTCTGTTCTAGAACTGGCTGCATGTCGGCGAAATCTACAGAGACGTATCAGAAATACAACGCTGAATATCTCCCACAGCCGAAATGTGTAGGATGTGATGCAATTTGGCTAATCAATCAATGATACCAAATAAACTTAAAAGGCGCTTGAAAGGAAATCATCAGCACGTTGCCCAGAAATCAGTTGAATATTTTAGGCATCCTTTGTCCAGCTGCGAAAATGAAAATCCGACAAAGGTGTTATTGCTTACTACCAAATGGCAGAATTATAGGTGTACAGCTGTATTTTCCTCCTTTTTTAAAGGATGAGTGGATTGTTAGTACTTTTTTATTGTTGATACCACCAACACGCACCAACAAGAATGCACAATGTATCTAATATTAACCGTATTTTTGTATTTTGAAGTTTAAGCCGCATTAATTTACATTTATTTTTATCTTCTAAGTAGCAAATAGAAGAAAAAAGTATGTTATATTGTTTTGGGTGGCAATGTAATTTCTCTGTTTTTTAAAGTAGCTTCTTCTATCTATAGAGATTCGTTAAAATCTACAAATTCTAGAAATTCTTATGACTACGCAATTATTACGAGTATAAGTGGAAATGGTCAGGCAGAAGATTGTCGCCTGTGTGCAATAAACATTTATACTTATACAGCCAAGTAATGCTCTAAAGAGATAAAATAGCCCTGGCAATTCCAAATCTCCCTGAAGAATGCATAGAGTGAACAATACTTATTCCGGGTGTTGAATGCTATTTGTAAAATAAACTAAAATTAAGGTAGAATTAGAAGATATATATCTACACACTTCGGCTTTTAGACACTTTGCCTGTTACGATACCGATCTACAGCTCCAAATCGCTAGAGCGATGTGTATCCATTTATCGCGATAAATGGGTAAAATTTTTATCGTCTATCTGAACTTATTTCTGAGAATTTGCTCAATATTTGAGTAATTGATATTGTGTCCAACTACCCTTTTGGTTTTAAAACCACTTACCTCCCCCTATTTTAGTAAAACATTGAAATGATGTTTCTCTTTATACTGCGAAGAAAAATGGTAACTTTTCGTATGCAAAACTACATTTTTCTCTCAAACGTCGTCAAACGTACTTCTTTTCGTTCCACATCTTTCTTCTAACTCGTCAGCATATAAGATAGAATTTAGGGTGGTATTCTGGCATAAATGTATCGCTCACATATGTATATAATATGAGAGAATAAAGACAACAAATTCGCTCTACAATTAGATGAGTCGGTTGATGGAAGTAGTAAAGCTTGGGGGTGAGACTGAAGTCGTTGAAGAGTTTCTATTTTGCAATGAACTTATTACGTCCACAATCGCAGACGTATCTTCTTTGGTCAATACATATTTCCCACAGAAGCAATTAGAATATTGTTGCGCAATATGACAGGTTGCATGAGAAAGGCGCATTAGACAAATTATTCAAAGATGTTAGTTCCATGCTTCATTATACAAAAATATATCCGGTAAAGTGCCGTATATTCGAAAAACTCGGATATGACGAACATACTGCTATCTTTGTTGAAGATAAGATGAAGGAAATTGTTGAGGTGAAGTACTAAGACCGAGAAAATTGTCTGGTTAATCTTGTCGATGTTTTAGAAATATCAGTATAAACCGCATTTACCTGACCATCTCTCCTGAATGCTAGCATCCATTCCACAATGGAAATGTAACTTCGATTATAAATGATAAGATGAATGGTTCTTCAAAAGAAAATTGGAGCTTTAGACATTGGCAGTAGAAGGTGGAGATTGTTGGTGTGTCGTGAAAAAATTACATGTGTCAAGGATGGAAAAATATTTATAACCGCTGCTATAGGAAATTGCATCTGACAGTGAATATATTTGACAACGAAAAAGTTTTACAAAAATAAAAAAATCCGTGAAAAACCTAAGATGAAGTGGTAATGGGTCGATTTCCACATTATTTAACAAACTTTCCCCTAAAACCTCTAGTTTTTAAGACATATTCAAGCTAAACAGTTCATCTTATACAACGTACGGCATATAAATTCTCGAAAATTTTCGAAAACAAAGCAGGTTAATAATCCGATGCAAGAGCAGTATTATATTTTCCGCATGTTTGTTTATCCGCCTGAAATCTCCAATCCTAAACGAGAAACATCTTTCACGTCGGCCGAGTGTCGTGTCTACGTTACACAACAAGAGAATCCGAACCGAACACACCAACGACACCAGATTGAAGCCATTACGTAACCTATTACAGATACAACACTAGTAACGACGCCTTCTGTTTATTATCGTTGAGCGCGTAAATTAGGCTCCGAAACGGGCGAAAAAAACCCTCCCGATCGGGCCGTTGACGATGCCCAAAGTCTACGCAAGAGGAGCCATGAGAAAAACTCGGTCAGGGGTGTTTATCGCATGGGATATATTCTCGGCGAGTGTTGAAAGCCGGCGATAAACAGCCACCCGAAAAACGTAAATAAATTCCGAACGAAACGAAAAACGAACATAGTAAACCGGCAGGATTTTTAATGCGTGCGTGTATGCGTTTATACAGGGAGGTGCAAAAGTAACGCATAATGTTTATTTTGTATTTCGCGACTTAAGGTATTTCGACGCTTTCAGCGACTTTTTTTACTTTAGTTATTTATTAGATTTGTTCCAACTATCGATTTTTATACGATACGCGTATGAATTCATACGAGGGCGACATGAAATGTTCCTGAATCGACAAGAAAAATACGGTATTGGTGTGGTTTTTATTTTTAATAAATTATAATTATAAAAAATAAAATAATAAAAAAAGTTATAGAAAACAAGAATGCGACAGGCCGAGGGAGAAGGTATTTTGAATAACAATATAAAGTAAACAAAATACTAGGGAAAAGTAAGACAGTTGATACTGAGCTGTTAGTGTCCACTGAAACCGTCGCTATACCACATGACACAGAAAATGTAGATATCTGCAGTGGTGTTGTTTCTCAAAAAGAAAAAAAAATGGGATAACAGAAGACGAGACTTCATATAGATGGGGAATAAAAAAAAAACAAAAAGCATCAGTTTTTAAAAGAATATGGCAGAATCGAAAGACTTATTTCAAATTAAAAGCTTAAACTGAAAAGGAAAAGGCTTCAGGAAATGTGAGAATTGAATAAGTTTATAAGCGAAAAAATGCACTATTGCAACAGAAAATTGTCAGTCAATTTTTGATGCAGAAGGCACATAATTATACTTTCAGCATATACAAAGATATTTAATCTTTTTTTTTTTTTTGAAAACAGTTACCTTCGCCAATGAAATATGTTATAACAACCCAGGTGTCTTACGGATAATCTAGCTTTTTTCTTTAAATTTTGAAATGAGTGTAAAGAAGTGAAGTTATTGTTACGCAGAAAATGCATAATTAAACAAGCGTCCTACATACTTTAACAAAAATGACTTAACACAAATCCACATGCGTATTCTTTATTCTAATTAAAATGAGTGTACAGAGAAAGAAAGATATTTTTACATCTGGAACATGAAACTAAAACAGGTGATGGTAAAGTAGGGAAGTTATAAATAATAAAATACGTCGCCAGCTCGACCAACTATTACGAGATAAAAATGTCAAGGTTCAATGTACTAGAAACCTAAATTACCTTATTGCTCTATTAATTTCTGTCTTACTTTAATAATGTTGATATCTTTATTTGGATTTTACTATAGAATAGACAATTATTTTAATCATTTCTTTTCTTGAACGGAATATATGTACACTACCGCTCAAAAGTGTTTAGGCACTGTCCTGACAGCAAACATGTATAAAAACTCAGCAAAAATGTTAATAGTATTTATTTTTTATGTACAGATACACGTACATGAATAAAAATATATTAAATAAATGTGAAAATTAAAACGTTTAATTTAAATTTTGCTTTCATCTATGTGACCTCCTCTTGATTTAATAATTGCAGCACACAATCGAGGCATTTTCGCAATAAGTTTTGCCAGAGACTCTTGTGTTATTGAGGTCCAACTCGATTGCAATTTATTCCACGCGTCAGTAGCTGATGTCGGAGCCGATTTCCGTACTTCCCGATCTAGTTCGTCCCATAGTAACTCGATTGGATTCAAGTCGGGGCACTGGGGAGGCCATTCCATAATTTAGAGAGTTCCTTCCTCTTCTAAATGGCGTAAATAGTCTTTACATAATTTAGAGGAATGTTTTGCGTCATTATCTTGCTGGAAGATAAAATTTTTACCCAAAAGTCAAATTCCGGAAGGTATTGCGTGGTTCTCCAAAATTTCGCACTAGCCTTCTTTTTTTAATATACCGTCAATTTTCACAATGTCCCCTATACTAGTGCCCGCAAAACAGCCCCAAATGGTGATAGAACCTTCACCATGCTTCACGGTAGCAGCAATACACTCTTCTCTGGCACGTTCACCCACGAACCACCCACGTACGAATATGCGTCTTCGGGTTCCGAACAGCTCAAATTTGGACTCATCCGTCCATAGGACGTTGTTCCAGTCTTCTATGGTCCAGTGTTGGTGTTCACGAGCCCATTTAAGTCGCTTTTGCTTGTTTTGTTTGCGTAGTAATGGCTTTTTCGTCGCAATACGTCCATGGGGGCCAATGTTATGTGGACGGACGTAAGTAATACATAATTATTGTATTTGCGGTATTCTGTATTCAATTCCTGGTATCTACAGTGTTTTTATTCTTTTTAATGGGTTCCAAAATGTAACAGTATTCATGTTTTTGTTGGTAGCTTTGTGGTAAAGCTGGGCCTCAATACGTGCGACGCAGGCGAGGAGAGGTCTTCCATCCAGACTGTATCATCCCGACTGTCAAGTTTGGGGGTGGTAGCATAATGGTTTGGGGTTCCATGAGTGCAACAGGCGACGGAGAACTGTTCGTCTGCGAGGGCCGAATGAACAGTCGGACGTACATCGACATGTTGGAAGAAGTTCTGGAACGGTGTGCGTTAAAATTATTCGATAATGATGAGCCAGAGTATTACTTCCAACAAGATAATGCACCGTGCCATAAATCTCGCGAAGTAATGCGCTGGTTCGAGGAAAATAACGTGCGGGTCCTGGAATGGCACAATCCCCGGACTTATCGCCAATTGAGCATTTATGGTACATTTTAAAGCGAAATGTAGCTAAATACTCATCAACCACAAAGCAATGGTTAAAAACAAAAACATTCGAAGAGTGGAATAAAATCACCCCCGAACAGTGCTACAACTTAGTGAGCAGTATGTCCCGACGAATTCGTGCGGTGAAAAAGCCCAGGGAGGAGCTACCAAATATTAAGCAATATCTGTATATATCTGTACACACTCACAATGAAACATTTTCATCGATCAATTTTCTTTTATTTCTTATATATTTCTCGGAATAAAAAACAAAAAAGGGTGGCGAATACATATGGCCACAGCTGTATATATGTGGAACATTCTGCATTTGTGGAAAAACTTACCAATTAATTTTATCAGAATCTTGCCAAACTGTGTTCGTTAAAAGAAAGATTCCTCATGTATAATTTCTATAGACCCGTTAAAGATGAAAAAAAAACACAAGTACTTAATGAATAGGAGATACCATTTCATATAGGCACTAGCCGACCTATCGGACACTTGACATTGGTCCCTCTTTACGTATGGCTAAAGGCAGCGACATTAAACGTTTCTCGCACTCAGGAAGTGAACAACCAAGTGGCGGCACTTGTCTATGATTGTCGCCCGTCATTCATCACGGTATTACGTCATTAATTCCTGTGTGTAATGCTCAAGAATATACATACATACTATTTCCTATCGGTCGTCGTTATGAATGAATATTGTTTTCTTTTTTTTATGTATTCCAGAGTCGATATATCCGTCGTTGCTATACGAACAACAAGATCAGACCGTGTGTATTGGTTAGCGTTTGTAATTAAGACTAAATAATGAGAGCGTCGTACTTAACTACGTATCGTAGCATTATTCAAATTAAACAATGCAAATCGAGACGATTATCGTTTTAATTGCATATTTAGTTCGCCCGAAGTGCAGGTCGTACATATACCTACGTTTTTACTGGATAAAATCGTACGTACCTTGGCATAATTACATTGTTTCGCGTTTGTAGTATTTTTACGAGGTTTCAATGGACAAATGTTATACCGTGAACGCTATGGGTATTTGGCTTTTGTGTTTGATGTTAGACAGAATGTAAAAAAGACGAGATGTTCTTTTCTTACAGAAGTATCTTTCTTTGTTTATAAATACGGTAGTCAAGTTAAAATAAAATATTAATTTTATTCCAAATGCGTATCCTTTTTTTTTAATTTTTCAATTCTTATTTCGTAGGGAAGAACTTGTGGAGTGCTAGAAGACTATAAAACACACTTTTTATTTCTGTGAAAACTAGTACAAGAATTAAGACCAGTTTTTGATTGTAAGAGGCGCCAAATGTAACAGGACTAATTACAGCGCTATCTTTTGTAAATATACTAAATCTATATCTCTTCTTTTTTAATCCTCTGTCCTTTATACCTTGCGGTGTCGCACTATTTATTTCTTATTTTTATCTGCCACAGGTTCCTGTTCGGAGCCAGTTGTTTGGCTTCAATCCATCCCATACTTCTCTTTTCCAATATTCTATACATCTGTTCCTTCCAGGTGTTTCGGGGTCTACCTATTCTGTTTTTGCCCTCTGTTTTGGCTTCAAATATCCTCTTTGTGATTCGATCTTCTTCCATTCTGTGCAGATGATCAAGCCATCCCAGTTGTCTCTCTTCTATGACCACTTCTACTGGTTTGATACCCAGACTATTAATGATTGTCGTGTTTCTGATTCTGTCTCTTCTCGTTACTCCTTCTATTCTTCTTAGGAATCTCATTTCCATGGCCGTAACTCTGCTTTTGATTCTATTCGTAGTTATCCATGACTCACTACCATATGTTAATGTTGGTCTGACGAGTCTTTTATACATCTGTCTTTATTTTTTTTGGTATTTCTTTTTTATCCAGAAACGAATTTCTCAATATGTTATATATTTTTGCGGATTTCCCTATCCTCTCATTTATCTCCTTCTCTATTGTCCCATTGTCTTCAATGATTGTTCCTAAGTAGTTGTAACTTTTAACTTGTTCCAATGCTTTTTCCCCGATTTTGATGCTATGTTTTCTTTCTTCTGCTGCTATTATCATTGTGTTTGTTTTCCTCGTGTTTATCTCCATGTTTATCTTTGTTAGTTCTTCTTGGTATATCTTCAAGTTTTGCTGTAATGTCTCTTCCGAGTGTGCTATCAGTACCATATCATCTGCAAACATTAGTTCCTGTACGTTAAATGCATTCATTTTCCAGTTTCCTACTTTCATATTTTTTCCTTTTTGTTTAGCTTTTTTAACAGCGTCGTCTATTAATATAGAGAATAACAATGGGCTCAATACGAATCCCTGTTTTAATCCAATCTGCGATTCGAATTCAGCTGATTCTGCATTGGAAGTTCTCACATTATTCGTATTGCTTTTATACAATGCCTTAATCAGCTTAATCATTCCTTTCTCTAAACCTCTCCTTTCCAAGCTCTGCCATACATCTTCTCTTCTTACCCTATCAAAAGCTTTTTTAAGATCTATAAAACATATATGTATTTCCTTTCCTTTCCCTATTAGTTTTTCTCCTAATTGTCTGATTACAAATATTAAGTCCTGGGTGCTTCTTCCTTTTCTAAATCCATGTTCAGTATCTTCTAGTGTTGTTTCCAGTTTCTCTCGGAGTCTTTTTTCTAGTATTCTTGTCAATACTTTTCCTGGAATGCTAGTTAATGTTATTCCTCTATAGTTTGAGCATTCCTTAGAGTCTCCCTTTTTGTATATGGGCATAATTATTCCCATATTCCATTCCTTAGGTATTTCTTTTTTTATTACAATGTTGTTTAAGAGGTCAAGTAGTTCTTCGTTACCTTTGTCTCCCATATATTTTATCATTTCAGCTGTGATTCCATCCTCCCCGGCCGCCTTTCCTAGTTTTAGTTTGCTAACTGCTTCTCTGACTTCTTCGTCGCTTATTGGTGTGATACGTTCATCGTCGTTTATATATATATATTCGCATTTAAAATCTCAATATCAGCGTTTGACTATATCATAAGAAACTGCAGACTCACCAATAGTTGCCATAAGGTCTTTATGAATAGGAGTTGGGATCATGCCCTGTTTCTGGAGGCATTTTATTACGGCTCTTTCTTCTACAGGATCTATTTTTATGAACAACCACGACACACAATTCAAGAATTAGTCGCAGCAGAAGAACACTTTGAGATACAAACTTGATATTATGTAGATATGATGTAAAAACATTAATCAAACAAGCAACTAGAAGTTTTTTAAATTGTTGACTGCAATACTAAGAAATATGAATAAGACCCTACCTGCGGATGGTAATGTTACGGACGTTATTTCTAAACCTAACTCTTAACGTAATATTATTGACAATTGATTATAATTGGGGTTGTTTGAGGTATTTTCATTAATTTGCAACGATGGAAATAGTCCAAAAAACAACTCTTAATCCTGAACCTAAACAATGCTCGGACCAGTATCGCAATTTTCTTAACAATTCAAGAACATAATGTTTACAACAATTAATAAAGCATTTCGATAGTAATGACCGAGAAAGATTGTCAAAAGTGCAAGCTTCAAGGAGGCATAACCTCTCCTAAGACGATCGACCCCTCCGATTATTGCATCAAGCAGGCCAAGATGAATGAATAATAATATCGAAATGAAACGCACTTTGGTACCAAGAACCTACATAGGCAAAGCGAGCAATAAGATTTTGTCGGCGGTTTGGTCTCGTCTTTGTTCTTTGTGTTTGTTGGAAGACGTCGACAACGACGATGCAGCATTCCGAAAACGTACATATATATACACCTCTAGTATTTATATATATAATGCTATGGCTCTCTCCTTTTCTAGCGCGCGCTCCAACTCCGTCGCGTAGCGTTTCCTGTCGTCTCTCGGGCTCGAGGCCTTGAGACAGACCTAGTTCAACATCCGCGGTCGCACTCGGCCCGAAGGAGTACAGCCGGTTTTCACTACTCATTTCACTTTCATTCAATCTTCTTGTTCTTCCATATACCGATGATGGGTTAAGTTTAAGAGTATTTCTGCTTCTTCTTCTTCTTCTTCTTCTTCTTCCTCTGCTATACCGACCGACAGAACAAGGGGAGAGGGGAGGGAAATTTTCGTAAGCGTTCGTCGCGGCAGATGCATCCACCTCATAACAAGGTTAATTGCTGCGATTACGAAGAAGCCATCACGGTAACAAAAAAAAAAGAAGGCGAAACAAACGCAGGCGAAATACAAGAAAAAGAAAGTAAAGCCATTTAAATTTCGATACGATTAATGACACCTGCGGAATGCCGAAGTACAACGCAAATTTCACGCGGTCAATATTTCTACTTATATGATATAATTCATAAATACTAAGAACAAAATATTTTTTTTTGCGTAAAGATTATAGCGCATTAATGGTTCTATATGGTCTTTTAAAACGTCGCACTGTGGTAAAGCAAAGAATAATTAAAGTTTAGAGAGTAGACAATAAAATTCGCAATCCCCTTTGTGAGAGTAACGTTACTCAAAATATTTAAATAATTAATGCATCTGACGCTTTGTCCACTCATTCCATACGTTACCAATATAAAAACCACACCGTAACATCAATGAACGCATAGTCATATCCATAACTATATTAGAAACAAAAGAATTGTTTATGTTTCGATGCATATACACAGACATATGGTGGGATTTTATTGGATCGTATGATGGCCGGTTATTTGGAGATGGAAATTATTTATGCATAGCGTTTTCTTGGTATAGCGTCGGATTCGGTAACTGTCTAGGAATTTTTCGGTACGTTAGAGTCATTCAGCACAGCCGCGGTATCGTTAAACGAATGCAACGCCATAACAAAGAATGTTATTATTAAATCCGGACGTCATATCGTTTAATGGGTGCAAGATTAGAAAGGAATGGTTCCGCTCCTTTTAAGGCTATTATTCTTTGTTCTCTTCCTTGTTTGGAAGATTGATATTAGAGTGGAATATTATAGATTTTTATACTAAAGGTCTTCTACATAATCAAAAGAATTTTGGTTAGTTGTTAAACGATAATAAACATATAACCTTCTTGAAGTAGCTTGTGAAGATTTTTTAGTAAATGGAAGGTTTATAATACCTCTAACTCTATTCTAAAATCCAAACGTATAATATATTATCAAAAAATTTATTTCTAAAAGAATATTAACATTATTTACGTAGTATTCATGACCTTGCCTTGTCCATTATTAATTGAGCAAAACACCTTTTTCGAAATTCCCACAATTGCAGCAAGAAGTACGGTTATACGTATGCCAGATTTCATGCATTTCTTAGGCTGTACATAGTTACCAACATCAGACAGCAGTTTCGCAAAACTGTCATTAATAACGATGATTATAATTATTAATAGTAATTGCATCTGTTGCAACGCAGGCGAGACCTTTTGTACACACATACACATAAATGTGCATGTCTTTTTTTTCTTCTTAAACCGCATGGTGCAGAAACAAAAGAGCATCTTACGTAAAAAAAATTCGCATAACGTGAGTATAACGTCGTCGGTGCGATTCTTTTTTTTTGCTTGTATAATATAAAGTGTTAGGTAAAGTAATTGCAGTCATTGTTATTCAAAACGCCGTTTTCTTTTGAAATGTTTAAAATATGATTTAAACGAATTAAATTAGCCTCCTTGCGGATTGAAAATTTACTGGGTGAGACCTGGAATTTCGATCAATTTTTGGAATTTCCTTTAGAGAAACTGCGTCGATTAGTGATATTTTCCATGATTTGTTTATTTTATTACTTCGTAAAACAGTGAAAAAAAAAGAAAAAAAAAGTTATTTTAGCTTTACTTTTTCGAATCAGAATAGTCTAATTACTTGTTCTACCCAGCAAGTTTTGTCATTTGCAATCCACATTTCATCAATGGAGCCCGTCACAGGACAAAATGTGCATCCCAGGAAGTCTTAATTTCCCCACATTCACAATTATGTGATGATGATCTTCTTCAGTTTTCCAGTTGAATTTGTTAATTTTTACGGGTGCCAGACCGGTTCGTATTCTGTTTAGTGTTCTCCACATCTTCCAGTTCAAGTTTGAGACTGCACAAGGGTTTTCATTAATAGGGTAGTTGTCAGGCGTTTTTCGACATATTCTATACCCTTCCTTCTTTCGCTCGGTTCTGCTGCTAAAGCCGTTCCTTTGTACAGTTTGACCTGGGTTGATTTCATACAGCCGGTGATAATTTTGCAAGTTTGGTTTACAGCGATATCAATTTATTTTGGACACGGATACCCTGCGGTGGAGAAATAAGGTGCTTGTACGACTGTTCGTAGGATATGGGGTTTTGCTCTCCATCTGCTTCCAGCTAGCTTTTTGCAGAATGCTATTCCTAGCTACCATTTATTGTCTGGTTTTATGACAGTGTTATTTGTAGGTGAGTGTTCTAACACATGGGCTGAAAAGTCTCGGGCCTAACACTTTTATTGCTTAATATGTTTTGCATTTTTGGAACTGATTCGCTGCTTTAGGCATCACTATATGGCACTAAATTTCATCTACTTTCTTAATGAAAAACTCACTCCAACGTTGAGGAGTATTTCCATCCCGTTAAGGTGTTTTTTCGCCGATAAAAAATCTAGTTTGTTCCATACCTTGCTGTCTCAATTTAAAAGTTTAAACTTTCGGTTTGAGAAGTTAAACTTCTCTCAGAGGCGATTTTCTATCTCTTTGTACTCTTTCAGAAAACGTTCACAACAAAAAATAAAGTCGGCTTGTTAAGTTTTCGATTAAACGAGATGAATATATAAAACTAAGTCGATTATACATTTACTTTATCGAAAGCCGAAGCCACAGAAAAACTCCGATAGGAGATAAGCTAATTCCGAACTTAAAAAATTCCTTCTTTAATTAGTAAGTAATCTCGAAAAGAACCGGTGCTTTCTTCTTATACATACGCGCCCGTCCATGTACACAGTATATCATGCCGATGTGTTCGAGATGAACGCGCTTTTATGCTCCATAAAATCGGTTCATCTACAAGTTCAAGGAAAACGGTGAACTGCATCCGTAGAGATAACGCCGATACACTCTAACTTTGAAAGCGTAATTCTTAACGTATCCCGGCCGTCTTTATCGATTCGGTTTCATAAGTAGATTGGGGTGTTACGGCGTGAGAGTTTAGTCGAAATTCGCCGATTTACTCCTCTCTAACTTGCCAAAACGCATAAAACAGCGGGAGTAGGCGGTCCGCGTGCACAACAATCAACAACGACGAGTTGTGCGCGATGTGCTGGCCTCGCTGCCCGCTAGTAGTAGTCGTTGAACAATGTCCTAGGTCATGTTTGGCGCGTTAAAACTTCTCGCGCACTGTCGAGCTACGACGTACGTACTTACGAGGCCTGTGTAGGTACGTAGAACGACGGGAGTCACGACTTAAAAGTTTCCGTGTATAAAAATCAAGTTCGAAACAGAGAAAGAGAGAGAGTGTATGCGTGAGAGAGAAAACCGAAGGAATTGCTCAAAAATCTCAGATGGGATTTAAATTTACTTTTTGTATTAGAAATTCCCATTTTTTCTTCACCTTCCGTCTCTGTTGTCTATTATCGTTATCGAGGTTCACAATCTGGATCAAAAGAAAAGTACTATCAGGCAGCACCATTCTATTCGATGAATTTCAATATATCCAAAAAGTAAAAATTAACTAATAATTTGTGTACTTTATTGAGTGTTAATTAAAAATCATTTTCTGAATACAAAAGATGTGAAACCAACTGAAATTCACCGCCACATTTAGAAAGTTTACGGACAAAATGCTGGGGGGTGATTCCAATAGTGAGATGATGGGTGAAACAATTTAGTGAAGGTCGTCCTAATAATAGTAATATTTTACTGTCCAAAAGCTAAAGTAACTATCCAATTACAAGGCAACTTGAAAAAATGTGTCACATGTAAAACTAGTCAGCTAGGAGTACGTACAAAACTAACCAATGAAAGAAAGATTGATCAAATCGCAATATGCATACTCCACGTTAGCTGGGACGAATTCCATCAACTTCTAACACATGGGCTGAAAAGTCCCGGGCCTAACACATAGATGACGCTAGTTTTATTGCAATCACCTTTCTCTCAGTTAGTACTAACCTTCAAAAGACAGCTGTTAAAATTTCATGATATTCTATTCATTAGTTTGTGAGTTATTGTGCTAAGAGTCACGCTACTTTTGTTATTTTCAAAACAATGGATCAAAAACAATTTCGTGTTTTAATTTTACACTGCTTCTTGATGGGAAAAAATACCGTTCAAGCGAAGCAATGGCTTGAAAAGTGTTATGGGGACTCCGCTCCATCAGAAACAACAATAAAACGTTGGTTTGCTGACCTCAAACGTGGTCGTAGAGACACCGATGATGCAGAACGCAGTGGACGTCCAAATGAGGCGGTAACACCAGAAAATATCAAAAAAATCCACAAAATCGTTTTGAATGATCGAAGGGTGAAGTTGCGTGAGTTAGCTGACATCGTAAAAATATCAAAAGAACGTATTGGCTTTATATTGCACGAGCATTTGACTATGAGAAAGCTCTGTTCAAAGTGGGTGCCGCGTTTGCTCACTGTTGACCAAAAACAAGAACGTGTTGATGATTCTGAGCAGTGTTTGGCCATGTTTAAACGTAACAAACCGGAATTTTTGCGTCGATATGTGACAATGGATGAAACGTGGATCCATCACTTCACTCCGGAATCAAAACGATCGTCATCTAAGTGGATAGCAACTGGTGAACCTCGTCCAAAGCGCCCTAAAGCACAACAATCGGCTGGAAAGGTTATGGCCTCGGTATTTTGGGATGTGCGTGGTGTAATATTCATCGAGTATCTTGAGAAAGGAAACACCACCAACAGTCAATATTATATAGTTATTGGAGCGTTTGAAGGCCGAAATTGCAAAGAAACGACCGCATATGGCAAAGAAAAAAATTTTGGTTTCATCAAGACAACGCACCGTGTCACAAGTCAGTTAAAACAATGGCAAAACTACATGAATTGAACTTCGAATTGCTCCCACATCCACCGTATTCGCCAGATTTGGCTCCCAGCGACTACTGGCTGTTCGCAGACCTCAAAAAAAAAGCTCGCCGGTAAGAAATTTCGCGCGAATGAAGAGGTGAAACTGAGGCCTATTTTGAGGCAAAAGATAAATCGTTCTAAAAAAGTGGTATTGAAATGTTAGAGCGGCGCTGGAATGATTGCGTTGCTCTTGATGGAGATTACGTTGATGAATAACGCTAATTTTGAACCAAGAAAACCGTGCTTTCTTTGTTAGGCCCGGGACTTTTCAGCCCATGTGTTAAGACTCAAACCTTACACCTTCTTATCTGTTTTAAATCTTTCCGATTTCGCCAGCAATTCTATGATGACAACGAGATGAGGTGTTAACTCCGCCGTGCTACATCGTTCTATGGTGGGGAAATTTTAAAAAAGTGATACCATGCTGAGGCAAATGCATGAGCAATAATAATAACACGTAGAAAACAAGATTGTTTTTCAATCTTGCTTTCTGGAGATAGCGCGTATTAACTTTTGTGAAAATTAGGTCATTGTGTTAAAGAAAAACGACCAATTCTTCTTGTTTATTTTGATTTCAAATGAAACGTTTCGTTGGGTAGTGGTCAACATTTTCTAGCAAGTCTAGAAAGAAAATTCTGAATTTAAGGAAGTAATTTACATTTACTTCAGTTTGCCATACCTACGTAATTACTCTTTCCACTTCCTCACCAAACGGTATAATTCCTGTACTTTCCTTTTTACTTCTTCCTTTTTTTTCCTAATCATTTATTGTTTGGGTTTTATTTCTACTTCTTTAAATGTTTGTTTTCTTTATGTAGTATTTCTAATTCTTTCTGCTAATAAAGATGTTAATTTATTTTCTATTGTGAATTTTAATGTTACCATTGTTTTTAATTTTTTGTTTTCGTTTGATACCCTTGGTCAATGTAAATTGAATTAATGGGATCTAGTCAGTGCAATATGCCTGTTCCACAGAAGTTGTTTGCCTAGGGTTATTCCTATATTTGACTTCTAATTTACATTCGATCCATGTTGGGTCCAGGCGGATGTTCGAAATTTTCCTCTTCCTAGTGAAAGGCGAAACATTGCGTTTTAAACTAAATCGAAACTATGGCTTTTCTTTAAAACAATGACCTCATTTCGCCAAACAAAAACTCGAGGTTGAGAATAAAATCGAGAAGTTAAAAATTTAACGATTTTCTTTGTTTTTCGTCTTTGTAGACGTTGTCTTATTGCAGTCTCAACACGACTACGTTTAATCGAAGCGTTTGAAATATTTTCTTTACATAAGCACTAACACATATGGCATTATCACGCTAGAGGCTGATTAAACTCATCGAAGATGTAAAATTGACTGTTCAGTCGCATATTCCGCGAGCTTTACATCGATAGAAGATAAGCAATAAGCTGTACGCGGCGCTTCAGGTAATAGGTCAACGAATTCGCGGCGAGACCTCGCTTGATTGCTGCGGAGAATCGCGTCAAACCTACGATCGATTGCCTCAAACAGCGAGTGAAACGGAAGATAGAGTCCCTTCGCTCCGAAGCATTAGAAAGTGATGAAGAGAACGTTCCTCTTCTTGCCGCACAGGAATGCAGTCAACCTGTGCACACATACGCTCGTGTACATGTACGAAGATTGCTAAGGTACTACGGTGACCACTCTACTCTCTAAGCGTCTTACACGTTCTTCGCGAGACGATACAGGCACTTTATGAAGGTGGAAAGCTTCGTGTGAGGATATCTATGAGGAGTTTCGATTGAAATTTTTTAAATGGATGAAATTAATTATATACAAAGCTCAATAAATCTAGATATTTTCGATCTGCCGTAATACTAGTGTTAAAAATGTATAACAACTAGTAGTAAGCCTTACTTATTTTTCTGGATTATACACTAGGGTGACAGAATAAAATAGACACCAGGTAAAGCGGTATAAATATGTAAACAGCTAAATTCCAAGAACGAATTATGAACTCTCTCTTGTCATTAGGGTAGGGGTAGATGTATCGGAAGGAATTCGTCATAGTTTAGTATCGTTACAACTATGCCTCGCTAACAAGTGTGATATTAGCGACTTCACTCGGGGTCGCATTGTTAGTCAGAGTGAACGCGACGCTTCGCAACGTGAAATTAGTAAATTTTTAAACATTCCGTTATCCCCACAGTTAACCGTGTGATTACACAATTTAAACGCAAGGAAAAAACAACAGTGGAGCCGAGACCAGGTCGTGCCGGACCTTCTGAAGGAAGTAAAAGGGTGCTTGTGCGCGAAGTGTTAAGAGAACCGCGAAAAAATACAGCTGAGCTTGCGGCAACTTCACAGAAAAGTCAGCGCACCGTTCTGCGATACCTCCACAGTGCGGGGATGTATAAAAGGGTGGCAAGGAAAAAACCTCTCCTTACGGCGTTTCAAAAACGGCGCCGAATGACTTGGGCAATCGAAATGCGAACGAAGCCCGAAGAATGTTGGTGGTCTGTAATTTTCTCAGACGAAAGCAGATACCGCCAATTCAGTGATGGTGGTCGTACGTGGGTATGGAGGCGTTCGTAACAGCAACTGGACGACAAATTTTTGCATGACACATTGAAATACGGCGGTGTGAACATCATGGTGTGGGGCGCGATATGGTATGGTGGAAGATCGCAATTAGTAATCTGCGACGGAAATATAAATGCGGCAAAATACATCCAAATATTAAACAGAAGGACTAATACCGATATTCGACAACGCCATTTTTATCTAAAGAAGACGCCACTTTTATGGAGGATGGAGCACCCTGCCACAAAGCAAGAACAACAACCACATGGAAAGAGGAACAGGGGATTCGGATTTTACCATGGCCAGGCCAATCACCAGACATGAATCCGATAGAGAATATTTGGCACATAATCCCGACAAATATGGCGAAACAACCCCGAAAACCCAGCATTACGGAAGAACTCGTGGCACCTGTTACAGAAGAGTGGTTAAATATTCCAGAAGACACCATTAATCATTTAATAGATTCTATGCCACGACGACTCGCAGCACTTCACGCAAGTAAAGGTGGATCGACAAAATATTAGTCTAATTTAAGAATATTTTGTATATATATAACGAGAATAGAATCTTTTTTTTAATTAGTAGGTGTCTATTTTATTCTGTCACCCTAGTGTACTACTTTCGATTTGTTTCATGTTAATTACTTGTATTACAAAATTTTAATTCTTATTTCTTATAAGCCTTTTATTAAATCTATAAATACAAGATGTAGTTCACGTCCGCGTGCTATACTATTTTTAGTTAGTTGCTTTAGACAGAAAATATTATTGATACAAGATCTACCAGGTCTGAAACCACTCTGTTCCTTTGAGTCTTTTACTTGTTCCTCTATGTTTGATTTTATTATTCGTCCCTTCTTCACCTAGAAGACGTAACACTAATTTACCCTATAATTTTCACATTTCATTTTGCTGCCTTCTTGGGGATAGAACTTATATATGCGATTTTCCATTCTTCCAGGACTTAACTACCCTGTGAACAGGATGTAAACAATCTGGCAATTGCTTTTAATGTTACGATTGGGGAATTCTTAATAAGTTCCATGAGCATACCTGCTGGACCTGCCGCTATCTTTCATAATTTTCATCGCCTCTATAACCTCCTTCACTCTTACTTTTACTTTACCTGTTTGACCGATGCATTTGTGTAATATACTTCACTAAAATTATTTCTTTCTTCAATTTAATAAAGATTTTCTATGCTTGCCTATATTTTGTTCCTCCTATTAGACTATCCACGTCATCACATTTCTTTTCCCAACAACTATTTATGGCATTCATTGATACAAAGTTTAATTTGATTCTAAATCTTCTGTTATAAGAATAGTAGTAAGTTAACGTCAAAAAGTTGTCAATCATTGCTAAAATTACATTATTACATATACATAAACCAATACTCTACAGATATCTTAAAAGAAATCAGGTGCAACTCTAGAAATTCCATCCTGTTTTCGTCTGCGAACCTTCTTTCTCTTATACACTTCATATAAAATAAAAGAATATAATCGCCTTCTTCATACACAAAACGCGTCAATTTTTCATGCTGCATATTAATGCGGCTAGCTTTACGGCCGCATAAAACGCGACGAAAAGGAAAGAGCATCAATAAATAATTACCGCCGGCAAGAAGGACGCATATTATCAGATTCCCAGAAATATGTTAAGCAGGGTAGCAACATCCTCGGTTTCGAGAAACGTATCGAACAAACGCATAACAGGCACAGTTGATGACCCTCGGGGTATGCAATGACCGACCAAACCAAACGAAAATAGCTCCCCGCTGAAGAAGGAGAGAAGAAGGTATTCACAGACTCATTTCCTTCATGAATTGCTATCGTATTTCAAAATTTGATGAAAGTTTTTGAGATGCTAGAAGGATATTAAAAGCATCGGATTACGTTTGAATGCGACAAAGAAGTAATTTAATGAATTATAGCGGATTAAAGGCTATAAAATACGGAATTGTTAAGTTAATTAAATGTCTTTTATTTGGTGAAATTAATAAGCAGAGGCAGGTGTTGTATGAAATCTTTTCGAAAGGACGTGTACAGATAAAACAGAAAACCTGTGGTCGATTCTTTTGGTTGAACTAGTAAAATATCTTTTGCTTTAAGAGGACTAAATGCTAGTACGATTCTAAACTGAAGTAAAATAAATATAAAATACAGTGAAACGTATATATACTGTCGTTATATACAAGTGCCACTGCATATACTTATTTTATTAAATACCCAATAATCTTTTTTTTTTAATTCGGAGGAGTGTTTTTAATTAAACCGCCAAAAAGAAAGCTAATTGTTGACAAGTTTTCAGCCAAAATTACACTGGCGATATTCGATAGATATATTGCCGGCCGCTATATTGTTACGCTGATTGAGTATTTTTCTGAGTGTGTTTGTATTCAGTTTTCTTTCTAAATTCGCGTTGGTGTAATAAAAAAAAGTTCTTTTGAGAACTAATCGGCTGGCATATTCTTCGTGTAAAATATTTTGACACCGTTTTTCGTGGATATGGAGGAGGTAGCAACTACTTCTGGAACCAAAATATCTCTGTCGAGAAAGCGAAATTATCTGAGCTTGGGACATCTATCTTTCATAGAGAAGCAAAATATATCAAATACAGTGGAACTCGAAAATTTCTCTAACTCGAATATTTTTTTATCCCGTGCGTTATCTATTAAATTTATATGCATATGACTGTCCTTAACTCGAATTTCTCTAACTCGAATTTATCCCTAACTCGAAAAAAATTTAACCAAATTGAAGACGTAGAATCTCTGTAACTCGAAATTTTCACTAAAGGCACGTGATACGCCATCTGTTAGCGGATATAACGTAATATCTATCGAAGGAATTACATATAGTACATATATATATATATATCCTAATGCATGTAGTTTGTATTTTCAGTTTGTTCTTAAATCATTTTTTTATTTATTTTATATAGTATTATTACATATTATGCTTTATAAATCTATACATATAATGAAAAGTCAATTGAGAATTTTCTGTAACTCAAATTTTCTCTAACTCGAATTTTATTTGGGGATTTAGGTGGTTCGAGTTAAGGGAGTTCCACTGTATATTCAAAAAACTTCGTACTGATAAGCCGCGAATGAGAATTACTGCTACTGTTCCAAGAATATCAAGCATGACAGGTTGATGTTATATTACATTGCCATCATTATACATATTATATAGTTATCTTATTTTTAGGAGTGGCACAGTCTACTGAATCATATTAAAATAAGAATTATAGTAGCAACATTTAGAAACTTCCATTAAGAAAGGTATGTGGGATGTATAAAGTTGAAATCTAGTATGGTGTGTATTTGATCAATAAATATTACTCTGCAGTAAATAGTATCTCTGATTTTCGAACAATTGCGGAGGTACCTTTGAAAAATATTTAATTGATTAATTATTTTTGTAATGAGTAATGAATATATAATTAATCACGTAACTACAATCTATACCAAATCCTAGCTAGTTTTAAAACTGCCGCCAAAAAGTAACTTTGAAAAATTCCATCGTGTAAACGCGTCTTCTCATTTTACTTCTCCGAATTAAAAAATGAAACATAGTCCTTAGTTACCTAGAAATCGGAAATTAAATAAAAATAATTTAAAAAAAATGCATTTCACTTGATTAAATGATACGTCAAAACGATTTAACCAACGAAGTAAAATACTGTATACTCTCGACCACAGATCCGCTGTTTACACTGTATATCTTCCATTTCAAGTTTGTCGTTTAAAACGTTCCCAAACCTCGAAATCACACAATATACTCTATCTATTTATTTTCTTCCTTTTCACGGTCGGCCAATTCATTCGCCCAAATCTTATCTAATCTCCTCTTCACTTCGTTTTAAAGAGGTTCGTCACCGAAAGTCTCGGTGAAAGACGGGAGAGAGCCTAAAGCGCCTAGCGTTTATCGTACGTATCTTTCTTTCTCTCTAGCTGGACCGCTGCGATCTGGCACTACACGGCTCTATATAATCTGACAGGTAAACACGTTACGTTACAGAATAAGAATCCAGGTAGTTTGGACCTTTCGGTGTTGAGCGATGAGATTTCTGGCATGAGCCGAGGCGCATATCTTTTGTATGCACTAGAGGCTACGGGCTGCGGTTGGTTCGACTCGCTGCAGCCGATATTTCCGAGAAAATACATTTTACGGTTTAAGCTGGCACAATAAAATCTATTGTGTTAAAATAGGGGGAGCTCTCACTTAAAGTACAATTCCGAATTTTGTAATACCCAAGGATAAGTAAGTGAATGGGTTGAGAGTAAGTGGTCCGGTGCTTATAAATTTCGGCTTTTGAAGTGCGGTAGGTTTTATTGGTATTTAAGGATATAAGGATTTTCACTGGCTAAGCATTCCTGTTTATTTAAACTAGCTGTACTTCTAATAATTTACGCGATAACTAGAATTGTCCAATTGAGTGGCACAGTCATAGGCGTACGGTATTGTAGTGTGTAGAGGATAGCAGGTCATGAGAAGTAATATGTGTTAATAGCACTCGGCCAAAAATTTTATACAAAGGAAAACAACATTTGAAGTCTAAAGAAATAATATTAGCATAGATACAAGGGGAGGTCCAGAAGTTCGTGGAATGAAAGGGTTTTAAATAAAATAAAACAATAAATCTATCTTTCCTTTTCAATATAATCACCCTTAAGCACAATACATTTATTAGATCTATGAATTAATTTTTGTAAACCATCATAAAAATATGTTTTATCTTTCGCCTCGAAATGGGCCAAAATTGCCTCCTTTATCTCATTGTCGTCGGAAAACTTTCTTCCACCTAAATCTTTTTTTAGATTGGGGAACAAATAAAAATCACTAGGTGCCAGGTCTGGACTGTAGGGTGGATGGACTATTGATTGAAAGCCATGCTTGTGCAGAGCAGCCATTGCAACTTTGCTCTTGTGAACCGGCGCATTGTCTTGCAAGAGCAACACACCCTTGGTCAATTTCCTCGACGTTTTTCCTTGATGGCCTCCTTTAATTTTTCTAATATCGCTGCGTAATATTCTCCGGTTATGCTCCTACCTTTTCCTTTGTAATCAATCAATAATATCCCCTCACAATCCCAAAAAACAGTAGCCATCAACTTTCCAGCCGATTCTGAAACTTTGAATTTCTTTGGCCGTGGTGTCCCCTCTTTATGCCATTCCATGGGCTCCTGTTTGGACTCAGGCTCAATGTGATGAACCCATGTTTCGTCTCCGGTAACAATCCGCTCCAAAATCTGTGCAGGTTTGTCTCCACACAGCTCCAAAAATTGTTTGGACGCACACACGCGCTGCTGTATTTGCAGCGGCGTGAGCATTCTCGGTACCCATCTTGCACTGACTTTTGTCACACCCAGGTGGTCATGTAGGATGTGCGAAATGGTGGTACCTGATACTCAAACTAATGCAGATAATTGTTTTTTATTCAGACGGGCATCTTGCAATACAAATTTTTGCACTTTTTCGACGATGTCTGATGTGGTGGCCTCAAGTGGCCGTCCTGAGCGGGGGTCGTCTTCAATCGACATGGTTAAAAAGACCATGCCACTTATAAATCATTGATTTACTAGGGCACTGTTCCCCATAAACGATTTCCATTTCATTCAATATCGTTTGAGCGTTCTTTCCTTGCTTTGTAAGGAACTGTATCACAGCACGGTGTTCAATTTCCTCCATAGTTTCAGTTTTTTTTTCGGATTGACTTGTTTTGCAGGCAACTATTCGTAAACGACTGATGCTATAAGGCTGCAACTTAACTTATATACTAATGATGAGTCGCCAATTAGAATGACACCTAGCGAGCGCCCCTATACCCACGCCATCGCCTCCATTCCACGAACTTCTGGACCTCCCCTCGTAAAATAAATTTAAAAGTACAATAGTATAACTTTGTCCCTTAAAATGTTCAACTATGGATGTACAGTGATGATCTTAATTAATGTATCTCCCCCGTGACGAACAGAATATCAAAACTACTTTCTTCTATCGGTTATTGGAGGTATAAATCTTATTTATCTTTTTCTATTGTAACTTTCGAAAGATTTTATGGCCGATTAGGGGATTACAGAGATATTGGAAGACAATTGAAATTAAGTCGCCGAACTGACGACTATAACGTTAAAAAATGTCAAGATGCTGACTCATTACTAAATAGCAAACGAACAGAATGACGACAGAAAATAACAACGCGAACAGAAGAACGTCCAAAAATTATGACGAACTACGAAATAGACTAGAAACCGGACCTGAAATTGGATAAAAGGTCGAAAAGGGCATTTCTGTCAAACATTTGATGCTTGTAACTCAAATAAATTATATTATTGAATGAATGTTATCAATTTCATTGTTTAGGAATATTTTATTAAATGCAATACCACAGTTTCTTTTTGAGATAGCCTTTCCTTTATTTATAGATTATTTGTTAAAGTGGGTAAATAATTTTGACCGGTAGTGTATGTAAATGATAATATACGTAGGTTTGTAGGTTTTATTCATGTATGTGCTTCTGTACATAAAAAATAAATATTATTAACAATTCTGCTGAGTTTTTATACATTTTTGCTGTCGGTGAGAGTGCCTAAACACTTTTGAGCGGTAGTGTATATAGGACCGAGCTTTTCTAGTTGCAATCAATTCGCTGAATATTTTGAAATACTTTTTGAGAGGTGGAGTTTTACAATTTTGGAAATTATGTATGGGAATAAAGTTTCTTTTTTCGCAGTTGTTCTCACTGTTTAAATGACGAATAAATAATTTGCCTAACAATGTTTGCAATGATAAAAATATGTTGACGCCCTAAATATAAACTGAATCAAAAACCATCTTTTAATTCCTGTTTTGATTTGTTTAAAATATGAAGTGCAGTGTTTCCAGTGTAATTAGGATGTTAGGACGTTATGTATCAGATTTCATAACAGAACTCTTGCTATTTTCTATATTCTAATAAAACTGATCGTGATATACCATGTATAAAGTCAGTGCTAGCTAACTGATGAAATAAAAATGCGAAGAAATCGTCTAAGTTTTCTTTTTTAATTCTATCATCAGGAATGACATACTATTACGTATTCGTCTTTCGGAAGCTTGAAAATGAGGTGGTCACTCTTTTAAAAAATTACGACGCCTTTGAGCAAACAGTAATGACGTTATCAGTTTTATTTTTGCATCCAAACAACATTTATCTTTGTTGGACGAAAGTTGCAAATATTTTCGAGATATAAAACATTCTTTTAAGAACTTTATTTAGAGAAAAGTAGACTGAATTCCAAACTAACGAAAACATCTCTGAGCGAAAACAATTCATCTACCACTAATACTCATCTATCTGGAAATAAATCTTTTAATATTATTAGGAGAAGACGGTCTCGAATACGTCCAAATCTGTGTGTAGAAGAGACTTGTACGCGTTACACACGCAGGCAACGCAGCGCAAGATAAATATTTACAAGAACCTACCGTCGGTAAACATTGCGTTGAACTTTTTTAGGTACATTGACTTTTAAGTTGGTCCTAGAAGAACAAACAGTTACGATATATTAGGATATACATACGTACATGCGCTTGTTACTTATAACTCTCGTTTCGAGGATTACAATGGAGCCACGATCGCGCACACATATGTGAAAGAGGCTGTAATAAAATGTATGTACGTACACTATCGTCCATATTAGTTCGCACACGCAAATAAATTTTAAAGAAAAAACGAGAAAATATTCAAATTAGTCTTTTTCCAAAATTTTTTATTAAAGTATAGAAGTAAAAAAAAAGTCATTCTAACGAAAAATTTTTCAAGGACTGTATTTGGCATATTAGTCCATTCCTCTTGTAAAATCTTCTACAGGTAGCCTACGGAGGTAGGGCATACTTTTTGGACCCTCCTGTACAACTCATCCCATAACAGCTCGATGGAGTTTAGATCGCGTCTTTGCGGCGGCCATGTCATTATTTGTAAAGCGCCATTATCCGTATTCTTCATTTAAAAAAAATTTACATATCACTGCTGAGTTTTTGAGGTCGTTGTCCTGCATGAAAATAAAATTTTCGCCGATTAGACGTTGCCCCGATGGTATTCCATTTTCTTGCCGCATTTCTAAATAAGGCTCCTTTCGTAAAATACCTTCGATTCGCTTCAAGTCTCCTGTACCGGCGTAGGGAAAGCAACCGCAAACAAGTACAGAACATTCGCGCGTTGATTGTCCAAACACCTCAAACTTTGACTCATCAGTCCACATCACCCTGTTTAATATCTATGTATCTCTGCCCACTGCAGCCATTTTTGCATGTTTTCCCGTCGAAGTACGGTCGTGAAGTTTCGCAGCTTTTAATTTTCTTTTCACTGTAGTAACAGAAATTTTTCTTGCACGGTCGCAATTCATTTCGTGCTGTTAGTCTCCTATTTCACTTGCTCAACAATCTTATACGTTCATCGTCGGTTTGCCTCTCGGTATTTTAATAACTTTAATCAGGTTCACACAAAAAGATACGCTCTTAACACTAACACACGGACGGGACATGTTTATTTAGAAACTAAAACATTTATCAATACATAATACACTTTCAAGAAAGAGTGTTGTAAATTTATTATCTGCAATATTGTCCCAAAAATAAATCCTATTTGTAGCGATGAGAATTATTCAGAAAATTACTATATTGGGTAATAAAATATAATAGCTTTTTAATCATTCTCTAATCGATATGCATGGAAGTTCACCTGATCAATTTATATATAAAAGCAAGTATCTTGTCTTTTAGTAGAGTTTTCATTTGACTGGGTGTCCGAACTAATATGGACGATAGTGTATGGTACGTATCTCCTACGATGAACCTCTCTTTTAAAGCTTACCGAGAGTTTAGGAATCACGGTCTAGTTAAGACGTCTTATCTTATCTGTGAGATTTCGGATCGAATAGCTTTCATACATTACAAGACGATTAAGTCGTCAAATTATTTGATCCGTTTAAAAAGTACGCAAATCGAAAAACACGTTAAATTATTATAGGAAACGTCTGCTTTTTGTTTTTCACATTCGGACGCAAATAAATATTTATTTTCGAGCAACTGCTACGTCTGCTGCCGTATAGCATCCTTGTTGTTTAAATCTTCGCTTTCTAGCTTCTCTAATTTTTCGTACTGAAAGGATTGATGATATCGTGTTAGATGGTGTTTAATGATTACTTTGTAGTAAGGAATGCTGCAAATAAACAGTTCCGTAATCTTTAAGCTGTGGAAAAAGTGAAGGCAGGATTCATTTTCACATATTAAAGGTGTTTTTTAATTTCAATATTTTTTTAGTCGTTTTGGGAAAAGTTTTCCATAGAATAACCCTATTATTTTGACAAAAATGTAATCAATCAATCAAAGTTCTCATAAATAAAATTGAATTACCATAGGCATTCAAGGAAAGGTCCATCAGTGTACCTTAGTTAATAAATTGTAATAATTTAGTTAATCTCTATCAAATAACACATGGGCTGAAATGTCCCGGGCCTAACACATAGATGACGCTAGTTTTATTGCACTCACCTTTCTCTCAGATAGTACTAACCTTCAAAAGACAGCTGTTAAAATTTCATGATATTCTATTCATTAGTTTGTGAGTTATTGTGCTAAGAGTCACGCTACTTTTGTTATTTTCAAAACAATGGATCAAAAACAATTTCGTGTTTTAATTTTACACTGCGCCTCTTGATGGGAAAAAATACCGTTCCAGCGAAGCAATGGCTTAAAAAGTATTATGAGGACTCCGCTCCATCAGAAACAACAATGAAACGTTGGTTTGCTGACTTCAAACGTGGTCGTAGAGACACCGATGATGCAGAACGCAGTGGACGTCCAAATGAGACGGTAACACCGGAAAGCATCAAAAAAATCCACAAAATCGTTTTGAATGATCGAAAAGTGAAGTTGCGTGAGTTAGCTGACATCGTAAAGATATCAAAAGAACGTATTGGCTTTATATTGCATGAGCATTGAATGAGAAAGCGCTGTTCAAAGTGGGTGCCGCGTTTGCTCACTGTTGACCAAAAACAAGAACGTGTTGGTGATTCTGAGCAGTGTTTGGCCATGTTTAAACGTAACAAACCGGAATTTTTGCGTCGATATGTGACAATGAATGAAACATGGATCCATCACTTCACTCCGGAATCAAAACGATCGTCATCTGAGTGGACAGCAACTGGTGAATCTCGTCCAAAGCGCCCGAAAGCACAACAATCGGCTGGAAAGATTATGGCCTCGGTATTTTGGGATGTGCGTGGTGTAATATTCATCGATTATCTTGAGAAAGGAAATACAATCAACAGTGAATATTATCTAGCGTTATTGGAGCGTTTGAAGGCCGAAATTGCAAAGAAACGACCGCATATGGCAAAGAAAAAAATTTGTTTCATCAAGACAACGCACCGTGTCACAAGTCAATCAAAACAATGTCAAAACTACATGAATTTAACTTTGAATTGCTCCCACATCCACCGTATTCGCCAGATTTGGCTCCCAGCGACTACTGGCTGTTCGCAGACCTCAAAAAAATGCTCGCCGGTAAGAAATTTCGCACGAATGAAGAGGTTATCGCTGAAACTGAGCCCTATTTTGAGGCAAAAGATAAATCGTTCTACAAAAGTGGTATTGAAATGTTAGAGCGGCGCTGGAATGATTGCGTTGCTCTTGATGGAGATTACGTTGATGAATAAAGCTAATTTTGAACCAAAAAAATCGTATTTTCTTTGTTAGGCCCGGGACTTTTCAGCCCATGTGTTACATATATTTCTGTGATTGCTACTCGGAGAAAGCAAAAAATTCATTCGTTAATTAATTTATTTCTCGTATTAAATTTCTGAACAAGATGCGTCCGCAATGAGTTGAACTGATTTGCATTTACCACTGGAGATATTAGATCTGTTTCATTCTTTATCAACATAATAAATAAAATTACCCCCTCCAATCTGTTGTATCCTAGCAACACCCTCATTATCGTCAAAACCTTCTACCGCACCCTTTATTTTCGCGGGTTAAGTAAATTTTGTGTGTATTTTACGTCACTCCAGAAATATTCCAGCTGCACTTGTATGTACTTCTTTGTACTTAGCCTTAACTTAATTCCACGTCCCCCACAAATTCCGGCAGATATTTTAAAGATCTTCGCACGTTCTAAACAATGAAAAAGCAAAACAAAAAAGTTTTACGAGCTCCTAAGAGATTATTTACATAAATTTTTAATAGCAGAACGCATGCCAAAAAGAAAAAAAAACGAAGATTATGTGTCATCGTCTTCTTGGCCTTGCGAAATTTGACGTATGTTGATTATTGGCAATTAACTCTTGGGGAGTTAATTTTAGCGCTGTTTAAACAATACGATCGATGTTCGAATGTTAGTATCTTTCTAACGATACGTTTTCGTAAAATTTCGTTTCAAAGGAAACAATCTAGATTGGATAATATACTCCGAATTCTAATACTGTTCGATAATGATTACACCTCGGCTAAATATGGTAGTACCAATCATTAAAACGTCGAAATATGGTAAGCTTACTCCACCCAGCGAAAAAAAAATCAACAAAAACGTATCGTTAACCAAAATAAACAAACGACAAGTGTCAGTATCGCAGATGGCTAACGTATATATAAGGGGGCTTAGTTCTAATCAATATCAAATACAGCGTGGAAAATCAAGGTTGCGGGCGCTGCGATCGTTTTCCCGATCTACCGAAAAATTGCGAAATTTCGTACGAACATAAGGTAATAACGTGTCGATCGTAAATAATCAAATATTTGCGTAAGATATATGTACGTATGGGATATATTAACTCAGGTACCTACGGTATCTGATGTAGCGCCTTGTGCACATAGAACGTTCGCAACCACATTACCTAATTGGCCAAAAATTTAGATGTCGAGCTTGTTATGCTGCTGCTGATGATAATGTTGACCTAGATGTTTGCGTTATACAAATCTCGAATCGATGTCCCAATATTTGATGTAAAATTTGAGACGCGAAAAAATTAAATTTGTAAATACCAGTTGCTATCAATAGCGCTATTGATTAGAATTAGTATTTGATGATGTAATCGTCTTTGATACGGGAAGAAGGCTTCGTATTGTTCTGATTAAATTATGTGCTATATTTGAGGCTTCTTTCCAGCAAGGAAAGGTATGACTATGAAGCTAAATCTGGAGGATAGTCAGTGAGGAAGAATTTTCCTGACAAGATAAAACGCAACTTTATCGTGGCCCTTTCTACATCCTTTTTCAAAAATTTCTTTCTTCAATCTCTATTTGAGACCCTTTATAAAGCATTGTATTAAAAGTACTCCCTGGAAATTAAAAAAAAATCTTTTAGATTCAAAAATTTGAGAGCATCATCAACCACAATAAGTTCCCGGAAAGAAATCAGCTTGTTCCTCGAAGAGTGTCGAGTTATTACTTGACACTCTCCATTTTATTTTGATTTGATTACATTATTCTGATCACAATTCAGAATTCATAGCAAGCACGTTATAAACAGCTTAGACGTATCCAATTCCAAAGTATGACGTATACGTTCAGTGGTTATGCCTATATTCCTTATGCTAATTCTTTAGTCATTCAAAACAATACCAAATTTGTTGAGTTGTTGGAAGCTTTTGATGGTCCTGTATATCAGCCGAAGATCCTGGACCAGTAGATTTTTGCTAAGGCACCGTGAATCAACACCAATACAAACGTGTATTGGTGATATATATATATCAATGATTTAGATCAGAATGAAGGTCCTAACACATTCATGTAAGATATGGCCAAATTATAATAAGAAATATTGAGGATGTGTAGCAAAATGAGACTACAATTAGACATACCATTAACGCTTGCATAGACAGGATGCCAAAAGAATAGGAGCAATTACAAAAGCCAAAGGAGGCAGAATTTGCTGTTTCTATAAACTGATTTCAATTAGCTGTTTACAGATCGAAAACATCCCACACAAAGGACGTGTTATACACAGTAAATCTTGCTAATACAGGTAAACATACGGGGTTAACAGAAAGTTAGAAAACAATGGTATTAACTTCTCTATAAGTTTGCTGTACTAAGCAAGCTTCGGTTGAGGTAAATATAATACAAATCTGTAACGTGGGCTAATGTATCTTCATTAAAATCGATTTTTTTGATCCTTTAACCAATTTAACCATTATGTATACACAATAGACAAACTGCCCCATATAACTAATTACTTTCAAAAAGCATAATACACCAACCGTCCCATCCTATTATTAACCCCGTTTAATGGAGCGCAAACTAGAGCTCTGCCCTGCGAATCAATACCACCGCACTCGCCACAACTAAAGCGAGATATTCCCCCAAAATCGATTCCCTCGAGGATATAATACGTATTAGAGAACGCGGCAACAACAAAAAAAAATACGAAAAAAAAAGGATGCTCGAATAATCTAGAAGAAAGGAAAAAGAAGATATCGGATGCGTCTAAACGGGGATGAAGCTAATGAATAGTCTACGTTGAATTTTCTTCTTTACCTTTTTCGTCTCCTTCTTCACGTGATTCTCGATAGCGCTTTTATTTGTAAAAGACCGCGCCGCAACCCGAGGGACCATCGGGGGGGCAAAAGAAGTCCGTCGAACCCTACTAATATGTGACGTGAAAATCCGAAGATGGTCTTTTTGTGGCGCGACTAACCAACCGACTTATTTCGGTGGTGGCTGGAAGTCCGTCGAAGACCACGCGAAAAGGTTCAGGTACGGTTTACGAAATCGTTCGAAAAAAAAAACTACGATAAAACAACGCAGACGTTGCCTGCGTTATACGGGCTGTGTATAGCGTCGAAAAAGAAAGCGACGAACTTGAGAAAAACGACCCGGTCGGCATCTTCGTCGATATATCGATAAATTGGACTTGCAAATGGATCGTTTGGCGCACGTTCGGGCCACCGTCACGACTTGAGCGATCTTTGTTAATTGGGAATGTTTAATGTCTTAAGCGGAGCGAAATTAACATAATAAGGATTAATTTTTCGCCAAGGTAAATGGATCGTATTCAAGATGAAGAGATTGCTGCTTAAGTAACATTTTTTTTAAGGCGAAAAAAGAAGATCGACATATGTGGTTGATGTTCTTGAAATGGAATTTAACAAATTTTATCATTTTAAAATCTAGAATATGCCGCGTATTATCTTCGTTGTGTTTATCGGGCGTCTTTATTATTAGTGGTCTCGGCAATGGGGGCAAGTTACAGTGCAGTGCGGAGAAGAACGTGGAGGGGACGAACGGCCGTATCGAGGCGTGTTGAGTAACGCTTACGTATTCACATCGTTTATAATCGTGGCCTTCTTGACAATATTCGTTTCTAAAGATTTGACTACTGCTAAATCCTTCTCCAATTTTAAAATATAATGTGTTTCACCGTGACGGATAATTTTTCTAAAATCTAGCCATGAAAATCTTCAGTTGCATACGCATTTTGACATATTTCAGATGACTTCGATTTTTTGTCATCGAATTTCTAAATTTGGTTCAAGGCTCACCGAATGATATTTCCAATCATACCGAATACGATTTTAATACTAAAAAGTGGCACAGGAGAACTAATCTGGACGGAATTCGTTTCTAAAAACATGTAAAAACTGTAATAGCTATTGCTCAATCTTGTGTCAAAAAATAAACTGTATCGCAATTAAAACTCAAACAATTACACCAGGCAGTAGTAGTATTGGGTTGTCCATGGTTACGGAGATAATATAGATTGAGAGAAGAACAAGTTTTCTATTGCTTCCGATTGACAAAGGGAACGAGAAGAATTACAACTGATAATATTAACTTTGATTACTGAATTCTCAATATATCCGGACTTTATTCCGTCTATATCATACGAGTCACATTTAATTATCCAGTTTGAATTCTAAATAAGAAGCATAACTTCTTTGGTAGCGACTACAGCGATGGAATTTTCTAGCGAAACGAATACGAACTTATATTATAGCATGGGCAGCTATTTCATCTACTGCAGCGACATTTATTTATTTATTGAAGCTTTCAGAATACACACTTTCTATATAGTTTCTTCCGTTTTCAAATCTCAAAATTATATATGGAGTTGGGATATTTTTTCCGCGTGCCAGGGTCGTAACAAGGTCGGTGTAGGAATAAGCAGGTGATCTTGCATTTAATCAGTTATTTATACCACATAAGCCTTATGTTCAATAAATAACACACTTACCTTATTCATAGCACAAAATGGATAAGACTGACAAAAAGTCTGCAGCATGACGTAAGTTTCTACATTTGTCTCTGACAGTAACGTACGCCGTGCTGAATAGATGTTCTTATATATAGAAAATGAACGCTCAACATCTACGGATGTAATACACGCATAATTAAAATAATCTTTAGAAATGGGTAAGGAATCTGTATATGTACCATCACAAATTTGTCTTAATCTAGTGAAATCGAAATCTTTGTTTATAACACTCTCGAACTTTTCTATAACACGCATATTTTTCCCGTCACTTGTAACACACAGTAGTGAGTGTACGTCATTTATAATTTGCATTGACTCCATCAACGATAACCTAGTGTTTTGAAATGCTTCTATTGCGTCCAATAACCCTGCATAATTGTCGTAAATTCTTTTTAAATCGATTTCAACGGAGGCATTCTCAAATATTTCCTGGCTTTCCTTAATCGCTACAGCTTCGTTCGGGTTAAATCGTAGAATCAGAGATTTTATTTGTTGGAAATTCTTACAATAATAGAAAGCCGCTTTCAACCATGTTCCCGCATGAGTGAAAATTTGTTCTGGTGGCTCAGGAATACCAGGGCACGCTCTGCGGAATTCTCGAATCCGTTGGGGAGATTTCAAAAACACTCTTTTGTTATTTGAAATCAATGCATCCACCTCTGGATAACACCGTCGAATACTTTCTGCTACAAGGTGTAAAGCATGGACTTTACACGTCACGTGTAAGAGACTCACACATTCTCCTTTAAGGGAACAGCCTACACTATACATTGTCGCTGCACCATCGCTCACAAACATCAACACTTGGTCAGTTGTAAGTTGGAATTTGTTTAGCGTCTCCAGCACCACCTTCATAATTGCTTCGTCACTGCGGTCATCTAATCTCTTGCAAGCTAATACAATGGGACATGTCGCTTTAACAGGATCTAGAACGCGCACTATAATGTTCAAAATGGAATGCTTTTTTCGATCGGTCGTTTCGTCGACGCATAACCACAACTGTTTATCTTTTACTACGGCTTTGATCATGTTTTCGATGTCGTTACGCACAGTTGGGATATGGTTCTGCAGCGCTCTGCGGGATGGTAGCTTCCAATTGCGATTGTATTTATTCCAGAAGTCGTGAAACGGTTGCTTATCGATTAGGTGAAGTCTTAAATCGCACGCGATTATCAGGAACAGTAAATCAAATATAAATTGCGTTTTAGGTGCGACGTTATTTTTCTTATTTTGATGTTGTATACTCTTGATATGATTTTTACAGTCGCGCTTGTCCCAGCACATTAACGGTTTATCGCAAACTTTACAGAATATCTTAGCACCGTTGTAATATAGATCGGGAAATTCGTTAATAAACTTTCGCACCGCGTTACCGAATGGTCTCGTTTTTCCTTTTCGCACGTCCGTCATAGTTAATAATTATACGTCCGCCTCATATAAAGATCCACTCGGTACTAGCTTCATCCGCTATATTACAATACACTGGTGGGGACGCTGCGTACTCAATACGAACCTGGTCCGCGGGACGACGTCCCAATTCTAATTATATCTCGATGCTATACGCTAATGCACCGCGTACAACTTATTTATCATCTTAAATAAATAGACCTCATGCTTAGAAAGACGGCAGATGGCTTTGATAAAACGGGGCCGCGCGTAAGACCATTTGGAAGAACACGCCGGACGTGTCGCCCCCTAGCGACAAAACCACGTCGCAAGACGCACCAAACGTTTCATTCATTAACCCATTAACCAGTAACGAGCTCGCGCGGGAGAAAAAACTCTTAAAATATTTCTAAGTAACGATTAGAGCTAGCACAAACAGATATGTAAAATGGAAAAAAAATCTGCCAAGGAACACATGTCAATGTATGTATATTATATGTACACAGATTATGTTTTTGTTGAAATAAATATGTGGAACGGATGTATCAACGGGCAGTTTTTTTTTTTTCGTTGAAAGGTTTTTTTCGTTAGAATTATGAGCACAAACGTAAATAACATAACGTACCGTATGAATTTGCATGGGCTATCTCGCCATAAAGATTGAATGGGAAAGCTTACCTGTAACAAAAGAAAATATGCTGATTTAATTAAAATGAAGATAACACAGAACACAGATTTATTATTAGGTGTATTATACCTTTTTGTAACATCTATTCATGAGTAAAAATGTATGGCATGAAGACATTTGAACAGAATGTTTACTAAATTTGTCAAAATTCCAGCCGAAATAAAATTAAAGTTATTATTCAAGACAATGAAAACCTAACTTAATATTAGACATGTTTTATGTTACTACATATTTGAAATTTAGATGATGTTTCTACTTAATCAGAAATTACATTTTTTTACAAACATGCGTATTAGTTAAAGGAGACATGATAATCTCATATTTACATTCCAAATTCTAAATAGTATGCGTTCTTACACTGTATTTTGATCGAATTACCTTCGCAAGACATTGTGTATTTATGGATATTGTTTAAAAATTATAAGCTTTGAAACGTTGCGGTTTATTCCGTCAATACAATTCTTTAACTATAAATTTTCTCAATACGATAATATAGGATACCATTCCGGTTGCATTTAACGTTATCTATAAAAAAACAACTAATGAAATTAGTATGTGAGAATAAATTGCCAAGTATCTTTATGACTAGATGGCTTAATTTTCTTCAGGACGATACTATAGGTTTCGTTGTAGTATCAAAAAACATACAATAACTACGAAATACTTTCCGTATTTACTGTTATCACCTAATTCGGTTAGATTGGTAAAAAGTTTACAGGATTACGTAGATTTCCGCATTTGTATCGGTGCATGATGTTCGCCGTGATGAAGATATGTTCTTATAATTTTGAGAAAGACCGTTAGGCATCTACGCTGCGTTCCGAATAATTATTAATTTTTGTGGAGTGGAATTTACTGTTTGTTTTTATTTTATTGCAAACTTTACCCACAATTTTACTATGATTGCAAAATAAATTGAAAAATTCACTGACATGCTTCTTCAGTGTGTTAACCAATGGTCGTTGTTTAACTTGCCTTACATTCGGTATGCTTAATTATACGTTTACAATACGCAAAGGAACACCGGTACCACGGTAAGACGATCAACAACCTGACGTACGAAAAGTATACTTTCAAAGTAATAATAATTGCTTTCGTTTATAATGGCTTCATTCCTTTATTATTTCTTTCCGATCTAAATTCTATTTAAGCTTTTATATCATATATACAGTAAACGCTCGATCATGTAAATACCCGGTAGAGGAAACGTCGGGGCCATGTAAACAGAAAATTGTTACTATAGGATAATTGGAATGCGCGGTAATGTAAACAAGCTTGCACCACCTACAATTCGATAATGTAAAATGTTTAGGGTACCGGTTATTTCCCGATTTACGTGCGTAATTAAATCGATCAAAAGAATGTTTACGTAAACGTTTTCAAAGCCGGCACCGGTTCTTCCCCGATTTATGCATGGGATTCCTGTAAACGTGCAATTTTTTTGTTAATTGCATTTAATCAACATAAATCCCCACTTAATATAAAGATAATATAAGTACCAAACTTACTTTTCTTCAAAGAAGTGAAAAGTATTATATAATATTACAGATGCGTACCTACACGTATTTAGAAGTGCATCCACTTACCAAGAACAAACAATCTTGTCCTTGATTTCAGTTAAAAAAATCGCTAGTAATAAACGAGAACTTATCTATCTTTACGCCTTATATTATCGGTGTATTGATTTACAATTACAACTTCCACATTGTTTAGGAATTTCGACAAAGAAAACTGAGAAAACGTTATTGTTACTATTAACTGGAGTTGTCGTACAACAGAAAGAATCGCAAAACGCAGCTCTCAACCGCCAAATTTAACGAATATTTTGTTCAAGAGGGGAAGCTTGTTACTCGACAAACTGGTGGTTATACCACGATCGAGAGACCACTCATATCAACCATCGCGGGTAAACGGCGACGGCTTGGAGGGTAGCAGCTGCAGAGCAGACCTCGGTCGAGGCCGAGGTAGTCCGTTTTCTTTGTACAAAACGCATCACATGGCGCGGCTTTCCGGCCAGCTGCTTTCCCGCCGACTAGAGGGGGAGCGCGGGGTACTCAGTATATACGATCAGGCAATTAAAACCCTAACGATCCCTCTTCATAAGAGAGTCTAGTTCCCATCAGAGGTTGGTGCCTCGTCTGCGATTTTTTTTTAGGTCATTAGCTCACCTATAGTGCTGCACGCTGCATATTCCGGGACGGTCTTCGAAATAAAACAAAAATAACGATAGAGGAAAAAGGTCGACGTTATTGTGTAGCTATGTGGGAAAAAATCAAGTTGACCTGGTCGAAGAATTTTTTACTTCAACTAAAAAAAGTCAACTAGGTTTCTTTGTTTTAAAATATTCGAATGGAATTTGACTAATTACTGGTAGTTCAAATGCAAAAGTCAAATATATCTACAAAACTTTATTAATAATCAAAGGAAGGAATTCCCACAAAGAAAAAGATTGAAAAACGCTGACGTATGCAATTAGTCTTACTCACACCGTATATTATAGAATTTTATCTTTTCAAAAATTGCCTATCTCAGCAAGCTATCGCATTCTTACGACACCCGACATTTGTTTAATTACCAACTCTATTGCGTGTCAAACCGACGTTTGTTTGCCTTAATGTAACGTCGAAGAGTTCCACCGCTGCAGCAGCATGTGCTTCTTACGCGAAGTATAAACGTGCATACGCGATCCCCAACAAATGAATTACTTAATCTCGCGTTTTCGCAATGCAATTGTTTCCTGTTCCCCCTCCATCGCCGCTTACAACCGGCAAATTGTCGCGTATTAGAGTTTGTTTAACAGGACTTTACTGCAAGGCATTTGTTTCATTGCTTATATAAATACGTTGGGTGTATACTTAGTCGAAAAAATAAAAGAAACGGTTGGTGTGTTGTACGTTAACATGTTTGCCGGGTAAAATGAGTCACTTACTAGTGAACAACGAACACTAATTGCGTGAAAGATTTAATTTCTCGTTAGGTCGCTTTTGAATAGATAAATACGACAAATTTAGCTCCCACAAAATAGTACACCCTTCTCCTAGACGTTCGTAGCTTAAAGATGATGTCATCGCGAACCTCTTTTTTTTTATATATATATAATCTCGTATAATGTGAGGACAACGACCACTGCGCATCTATATTCCGACATGAATCATTTGGAGGTACTAAAAAGAAGCTGTAAAGCAGTAATTAGACAGCGTAGTTGGAGATGTACAGTGCTAAAACCCGCCTAACGGTAGTCACTTTACTAGTTAATGAAGAATTCCTGTTTTTCTATTTTATTTCGATTTTTTTTCTGACGTGGAATAATCCGTGCGGTAACTGCTGCGGATCAAAATATTTAAACAAACTAACACATAATTTCTACTCATGATTGTGTAAATAAACTCTGTTATAAGTGTGGACAAATACACTACCGCTCAAAAGTGTTTAGGCACCCCTGTTTTCATGGATTATTCATATAGTATTAGGTTTGCCGAAAAAACATTATAATAAAATGAAATACGTATTTAAAATGTAGTTCAGTAAGATAAACACCCATTATATCGCATAAAGTTTACTATCATTTACCTGCACTTGGTTGTATTGGCATAAACTGTTTATTGCGGTGCAATTACAATAACAATCCCTCCGAATTTACTGGGTAAATTTAGTCATCTGTTAGATTGTAGGTAATAATGTTTAAATTACCTTCCTAGAAGATTATAGTGAAATCTGTAACCTATGGTCAGTTGCAGTGTGGTACTGGTTACTCTATTCATGTCGTGGGTGAAATATCGTGTGACAATTTTTTAAAATGCCTCCGCGAAGAGAAATTAGTACGGAAACACGTGGGCTTATAATAGCTTACCATAATAGTGCCATAATTAATCGACAAATTGCCGAAAAAAATGAAAATACACCACGCTACGGTTGACTATAACGTAAAAAAATTTCTCTAAATTACGTAAAGACATTTACGCCATTTGGAAGAGGAAGGAACTCTCAAAATTATGGAATGGCCTCCCCAGAGCCCCGACTTGAATCCAATCGAGTTACTATGGGAAGAACTAGATCGGGAAGTACGGAAATCGGCTCCGACGTCAGCTACTGACGTGCGGAACAAATTGCAATCGAGTTGGACCTCAATAATTCAAGAAACTCTGGCAAAACTTATTGCGAGAATGCCTCGATTGTGTGCTGCAATTATTAAATCAAGAGGAGGTCACATAGATGAAAGCAAAATTTAAATTAAACGTTTTAATTTTATTAACGAAAATTAAAAAAAAAAGAAAGGGACCAAAACCTATTCCTTGAGGGACTCCCGACGTATCTTCTTATACATTAGGTAGTGACGCCTACAATTGGGTGCAATTGCAATTATAGAAAAGCATGGCATGATCAATTCGCTCAAATACCTTAGGCATGTCGCTATAATAAATAACATCCACCTGTAAATTATTGGCGAAATTATTAAATAGATATTGAGTTGTAACAGTAAAATCAGTGACAGTCAAACGTTTGACTATAAAATAGTGTTGGCCATTAGATATAAACATGATACCAACACTTTAGCCCGCATTATTAATTATGGCAATTAGTCTGTAGATTCCGATGTCACCTTTTTTTAAATACTAGTGTCACCCTTGTAGTCTCCTAAATGTCCGGAAATGTTGATGTGCTCAAAAGTAAATTAAAAAGATTGCAGAAGGAACGAGGAAACACGTTAATGCAGTCTTTCAGAACAAAGGCAGGTACGTTATCATATCCCATAGTGGCAGTAGCCGTCAATCTTTAAATTCAAGAACAACTTCAGATTCTCGCAGATGGCATACGTATAAATTGACCGATAATTTGTATACGACGCTGCAGGCGTGGATTGTAAGATAACAGATTGAAAAAGATCCCGGAAATCGTTAACAATGGAAGATGAATCACTATTTGTGTTGGGAATAGCTTCGTTGTATTCTAGAAAACACACAAATTGTTCCCTTGTTATTCTTCAAAACTTTATACAGTTATTCCTCGAAACTTGGAACATTCATTAATATGATCAAAATCGAATCATGCAGGATAGTATAACCTATTAGCGTTTTTGATCAGGGTTTAGGGGATCTTGTTTTCTACAACTTCGACGCATATGAAATGCCTTTCCCCTGTAGAGTAAAGCTTGTCCTCGTACAGTATGGCCTGCACAATCTTCCCTACTTCTTCATTGTCGATATCTGGGATATTATGGGTAGAATAAAATTTACTCGACCTTCCCCGGCGTTAAAGACCTGATAATATGAGACATAACTCGCCTTAGATGCAATATCACAGAGAAGATATCCAGAATTGCATTCATCAGCGATATGGTGCTAGATATTATTAATTAATGGAAAAAATATACAATATCCTTGCTTAAAATCCTAACAAACGTAGGAATTTTCGTTGGAATTATATTACGTTTAGGAGATGGTACATTTTCAATGAAAAACAGTATATATACGAAACGTAGATTGGCCTTTTACTGCTGTGTACAATGTTTAAACACTTGAGTTAGCGTTTAAAAATTGTCAAAGGTAGGAATGTAGTTACCATACGGCGTATGCTACGTATCCATTGAAACGTTGTACGCTTACGAAATAAGGTTAATATACATTGTACCTATTATCTATTTTATTATATACGTTTATATATAGGTTCTATTATGGTGTGAATTAATAGCATGCATTGATGGAATATTAAATAGATTACATAAACCCATTCCTATTACGCTAGCACGTATCTCTATCGCCACGAATTTACTTTGTGTTTTTGTCTTCTTTTCGGCAAGGAATCTGTCAGTAGAAACCTGTGAAAGTCTTTCTTTCTTTGTCTCAAGTTATACGAAATACGAAACCTTCCAAATTCCCGAAAAATTACAAATTCCGCTTTCATCCCATTGTATTCCACGTGATAACTTTTAATTTTCACATCGAATGTCGACGCGTACGCAGTCGTAGCGGCCGCAAATTCGATTTTACAATAATAACGCGCAAACAGACAATAACAACAATGCGATATATAAACGGCAATACGTACTCCTACTCGAAAACCACCGCAACTTTCGCTCATTAATTATTACCGGAGCCCGGTCGCGGGGCATTATTGTAAACTGCCTACTAGTAGAATCGGTGGTACTATTAGTACTACTGCATAATGTGGCTAGCACTAGGCAGATCTAATGCCGTAACGTTATGCGCCAGCATTTACGTAATCGATTTGATATTTTGCGTGGACCTTTATGCTCGATTGAGGCTGTTTAGAAGATATTGGTTTTCACTAGGTAGTAGTACCAAGTTCCGCATTTGTGGGACGGGCAAAATCAAAAATTGAGTAATAGAGTAAAATTGTTCTACGGAAAAACTGCTGTAGTTCCTCCCAAAGAAAATGGGCAAAATTTTAGTTCTCAGTGTATGAAACTCAATGAATTTCTATATGTACATTGTGGTGGAAAATCTCAGGTTCATTACTTGCCGAATGCGTTCTTAGGTAAATTCTTGTTAGTTTTAAATTCAAATGTGTATATACTTTTTTAACATTTACCTAAAACAACCGCTGTCTAACTAAATTTGTAAATTATATAAACGAAATATAAAATGAGAACAAAAAAAAACAGTGAATTTTGATAATTTATTACAATTTTAAGACTTCAATTTCGAAATCGTACTCGCGCTTACACGTACTATATCGTATTCTAGACTTTCTGGTCTTCGGATTCCACCAATGTATCCGGAACTCCAAATTATTGCGAATATATTAGCTAATAAATAACTTTAAAGAATTTCAATAACTATATTTAATTGGGAAAAAAACAAATTTTTCTGTGGAGAGACAACTACGACATCTGTGACCTTGACATTGTCGTTACTTAATAATAGGACGTTTCCGGGGATGCACTCACTATACTCAGCTTGTTTGCCTATATGATAGGCCACACAGTAAACACACTCTTGATGGCATGAAATTATTAACAAGCCAAGGCGTGCCATCCATCCGCCACACGAGAAATTTTGAAGAGAGTGTGTCTTTATTTCGAGACGATACTTATTTTAATAATTTGATGTGTGAGTACGGAGCACATTATACGTCTTCTAGAGATAATTTGGAAGTAGAAGGAAAAAGGATATATATATATATATATATAGTTAAAGATAGTGGAGTTTGCATCTCCACTGTACATGTTTAAGGGACTCTGAACACTTCAGAACAACCAAAGTAGATATCTGTAATATTCGATACACAGAAATAAAACTGTACGGAATAAAAATTATAATAAAATTAAAGAAGAGGAACTCCAAACGGTACTTTGCCTCCAACAACAACAACAAAATAAGAGCGTGAACCATACACTATCGAGAAAAATCAAATATAGAAGTATGTATATAAAAATTTAGAAAAAAAATCATTAGTATTTTAAATGATAATATTACATATCATTATAGTATATACTTACTGTCTCAGTTTATGCATTTATTTTTATGAAACAGGGAGACACTTGAATTCAAAAAGGTTGCAGGATACCAGATGTCCATGTATAAGGTTTGCAATACATAGTGTGAGGGAAACAATTTAAATGAATTGCATCTAAGAATAGGTGATGCTTTTGCAAGCATTACTTTTGAAATGCTCTCTTTAGCACGTGTTTATTTTGCACTCATTACCATTTTCCAAAAAGAAAAGAAACATTATGGATGCTGTATAACAATTCTATAAATACTGTGTAACGTATAAAGTCTTCTAAAGTCGATATTGATGAGTTTTTAACCTCTAGCATTTCCAAGAATTGATTAACAGTTCTATGAGATGGATGAAGTACTCAAACAATTGAATTTCTTTCTACTATAACTTTGTCATCCTAGATTCTTCCTTCAAATGCTACCAGAACTTCATTTAACAGCTGCATGTGCGATTGTGACATCATTCAAGGACATTAATTTGACTGTAGGTGTCTTCCCTAGACAAAATGTCTTATGTAAGGCTCAAAGTCAGGTCTGGAATTTTAGAAAGTCTAACATACTTAACTACTAGGCTAGTCAGAGGGAAATTACTATAATTTCTTTCTCCTTGGTTAGCCGAGTCATCTATTGTGTTAAAATAAAGAAATTCGGAAATTCCGAGTTCTCCTCAGGCCTACGCTGATAACAGTAAATACTCAAATTAGTCTAAAAATCCTTTGGGTTTCCTCTCCCTTCATATTTTTTGCATGATCACTATCTAATTCTAGAGAATCAAGCACTAATCCTGTTTCAGTTTTCTTTTGCTGTTCTTCCGGCGTGAAAATAAATATAAAGATATAGAAATTGTTATAATAATTAAATTCCGCACAGTTCACTCCTTAGGCAGCATATTTCATTTAAATGAGTCAGGTTATCCACATTTATGTTAATAAATTCATATCTATGATATAACCGTTGCTTATGTGTATACATAATGTATCTGACCGTGTTTATCGTACTTATCGGTGAACGCCGCTTTATCTGGCCAAGATTTTAAGCCGACCAGATACACCGGGATTTCGAGATTATTCGTTAATATCACCGAAATGGCATCCCGACTCCTCTGTGTACAACACAAATTTTAATATGATTGAAATTATTTCCTACGTGCGAGGAAAAGGCTCTAACAGCTATTGTGTTTGATAAAGGAGCAACGAATGAATCATTTTTATTTTGAGCATTAACTAATTATATTAACGAATTTGTTCTTTGATAAACGCTAATGTCAATTTTACGTGACGCCAAAAATATCTTTATTTACACTGATTTCAGACAGCTTACAAAGGCGAAATTCTCGTTAATACGAGGGGACCGTTGGGAATATTTCTTAGAATCTACAATTCAGTTAACAGCACATATGTACTTACGCGAATTAGTTTGATTTATGCAACATTTAAAAGTAACTAGTTTTGCAATGAATTTTTGCGATTTCATGGGATGAAGAACGAATTTCACAAAAATCAGTTATCAACGTCTACCGTTGCTGTTAATATTAAGGTGTACAGAAAAGGATTGAATAGTGCCTTTGTAACATATACTGTGAGATTGAAGCATCTTTGGATATTGATGTGAAACTAATACACACGATTTTACATGAAGATCGAAGCATATAGAAGCTTAGCAATCGTTGGATCCCATAATTTGACAGACATTCAAAGAACGAAAAATAAACAACAATCCACCATCAACAAAAGCCGTACTATTCTTTCAGGTACTGCCGTGTTGTTGATTTTATTTGTAGATTAGCTTCCCCCAGAAGGTTTCTAAAAACTGACGTTGGTTCCTGCTCCTCATTATCTACTTTCTCTTCAAAATGGGTGCCCCGAATGTTAACCATTGATCAACAAAGAAATCGGCTGTTGATTTGTAAGCCGTCTTTTGGAAAGGTACCGAACAAACAAAGAGAACTTTCTTAGTCGCTATGTGACCATCGATAAGTCATGATGTCAACATCACGATTTTCCTCACCCATGCAAATTTAAGGTAGTGCCGTTTACTGGAAAGGTTTTCCTATCTGTGTTCTAGGATGCTCAAGGAATCATTCTGACTGATTATTTGCAAGAGGGATAAAGCATTACAAGGGCATACAACGCATTATTAATTTATAAATTACGAAACGCTACTAAAGAGAAACGCCGATGAAAGTTAATGCTCCCAGTCACACATCTGGTATTGCTATGGCTGCCATACATCAAGCGGGCTTTGAAATAGTGAAGCACCCGCCATATTCGCCGGATCTGGCTCCTAGTGGTTGCAGTCTGTTCCCCAAATTAAAAGAAATCTTACGTGGGGCAAAATTATGAAGCAAGCTGTAGAGAGGCGATTTGTAGAGGTCGGACAATAATTTCTCCAAGAGACTGTTGGGATGTTGGAGCATTGATGGACCAAGTGCATTGGTGTAGAGGGAGATAATGTCGAAAAATAAACAATACAATGTCACTGTAGTTTTACTGTAAGGGGGTCAGTGGTACAGCATAGAGATCCACCCTCGTATTCCTATCATGATATGGTTCTTGTCTTATATTTTCGGGGCCGAGATTGCTAGGATAATAGCTAAGCTAATACCTTCACGTTATTAGTCTATGGTCTGGTCTTTATTTTGAGAAAGGTGTTCAGCTACATCCAAAAGATTATTCTACAGCAGACAACAACAGTGGAAGCCTTACACTCTAACGAACAATGCAAAGGACAATTTGTTTCTTTGATTTTATTGGACATGTGGTAACTGTAACTTGTATTGTATCGAAGAAGCATGAACGTTGATTGGTAAACCGAATCTCATTACCAAAATTCATCGCTGAAATAAGAAGAAATAATCGTGCTAATGCCAGCTCCTCACATTCAAGACCCTTGATTCGTGGTATTTACCCGAAAACCTCTAAACGTTCAAGATAAAATATTAATAGTGCGAGATTTTCATGACCTAAACTTAAAAGAATCCAAACACTTTCAGAACGATCGGAATTGATTTATTTTTCTGGCATCATTTCGAGAGATATCACCTCGCAGCCCTCGTAGATACCTCGAACGGTAACATTCATAGCGTTATAGCTCTTAAACTTCACGTAAACTGCAACCTCACTCTCAATCAACTACATATTTATAAAGTAACTTTCTCCCTGTAATGCAATTATTACGTTATATCTGATTCGTATTGACTAACGACACTCGGAATTCTCCTCGACATACAACACATACTCTACGAGCGTATATGAGCCTAGGTATGTATTGGGCCATCTTTGTTTCGTATTAACACCGTTTAAAATGTCTGTAGGACGATGGAGCTGTCGTTGTCAAATGACGAAAACGTCTTGTCTGTGCAGCAAGCGAAGAAGAACTTATTTCGACAAAGGTCATTGTAATAGGCTCGTGGAATACGGCATGTACGGGCTCTGTTGCGTTATACGTACGGTATATACACGGTGTTACCTGAATAACTATAAATCACTATACCCTATTGGAATAATTCACACATCTGCAATATTTAGAAACGTCTAGTACCGTAAATGTTAACGAGATCTGGGATGGTAGATTATAACATCAATTCTTTTCTAATGGATTGTAAATATAACGATTGACAACTGTCTTGGTAGTAGATTGGTGACTTGAAACGAATCGTATTTACTACGGTTTTGCTTTTCCCTAAAGATAATTCATTGAGGATGGATTCAGTCACCAAAGCACCATGGCTATTGTATAGGCAAAGATTGTGCGTTTTATTTCTTCTGTACCAACACAAATTGTTTCAATAATAATTGGGAAATCTGTCCACTAAATTTCTCAGTTAGTGTTAAGTTAACTGACTTCTTCAGTGTATCGAAAGCATCTGATGTATAATAATAGTACTAATTTCTTTATTCAAATTCGAAGGGTGGATTCAAACTTCTAATATAGCTAGTGTTTACACAGGCCTCTTTCTTTTGAATGTAACAAAAATATAGCATACTTCTTAGTAATCATTATTAAAGCAAAAATTACTATTAGTAATGAATTGACGCTTGGTGTATACCAGCCATAGCAATAATGGATGTATGGCTGAGAACATTATCCTGATGGAACAGCACACCGTGTGTTAAGCTTCCTTGTCGTTTGAAATAAGGCTAAAGATTTTTATGCAAGCAATTATTTTTTTTTCATATACCAACTCCTAAAAATAATTTATTCTTTTATTGTCCCAGGAAGCTTACACGAGTCGTTCCTTCGATTTTATTACATACCGTCCGTTTCTAAAACGGAAAAAAGGTGACTGCCAACAAACAAAGCGAAAACCCTCCATTTAAAAATTCACCTCACACGCGTCATTACGAAATTCTACTTACAGCAGACGAACCGATCGTCTCTTCTGACGTGACCGTCGCCCAAAACGGATTTTTTATCATAATTCTCGCGGCAGCAGGACGGACCGCGATTTTTTGGCGTCTTCCTTTCGGAAAGAGGTCTCTCGAATCCCGCGGATTGGCGACCGCTAAAGAAATAATAAAATGCCGAAGTCCGATCGTAACTCGATCTTACACAACGCTTTGTTTACTTACTTGTTCTTTCTTTATCCTCTCGCTTTCTTATTTTGTTTTTCGGACCGAACGAGTAACCCTTTCTGCGGCGCAGAAAAAAGCAGACTCGATCGAACAACGCGCGTTGCTCGAATTTCAAGCTGCTTGTGTGGGCAGGTAGTTCGATGCTTTTGTTCCGCGAACCGCACGCATTTACCAGCCGGTTGGCTCGGCGACGATGTAAATTAAGATGTTGGATAAAAAGATTTAGCACGTAGGGTTTCTTGATTACGACAAGTGCGGGTGTAATCGAAGAAGTTCATTCGTTTTACTCTGTTTATCGGGTGAACTAGGCTGTGGCTTCATTAAAAATCGAATTTTTTTTTGGTATGCAGTACTAGCTTCCTTTTTACAATGCCTTGCCTCTCCATTGAATTTATAACAGTCAACAATCTCTACAACTAGCTCATCTAATTAGTAATAAACCTAAAAGCTGTGGCTCACCAATTACAAATTCAGATGCAAAATGCATCGGAGATATGAAGTGAAATTTCACCACAAAAATATTTGTTCAGTGATCAAAGTCAACAAACAAAAGTTTTATTGAGATGCCTTCACACCCATAAAAAAATTAGTGTTTGATGTGCTTGATGGGTTGATGGAGTCATTTGCCCATTACTTCTTCAAGAATGATGCTGGTCAGATCGTTACTTTCAATGGAAGGCGCTGTAGATCCATAACTACTGATTTTTTAGTTCTTTCCCCAATTTAATGGCATTAAGGAGGAAAAACCAATAAGAACTGCGCAATATGCAAAAATTTACTGCAGGTAATATTCGATGGGTCCATAATTTCAGGAATTGTGTCTGTACATTGGTCTCGACGATGGTGTGGTATCACATCTCCGGATTATTTTCTGAGGGGACTTTGGACCACTTGGCAGCCAACATTAGCCGTGTTATTTCCCAATATATATAGATAGTCGATGAATATTACACCACGCACATCCCAAAATACCGAGGCCATAACCTTTCCAGTCGATTGTTGTGCTTTCTCGGGCGCTTTGGACGAGGTTCACCAGTTGCTGTCCCCTCAGATGACGATCGTTTTGATTCCGGAGTGAAGTGATGGATCCATGTTTCATCCATTGTCACATATCGACGCAAAAATTCCGGTTTGTTACGTTTAAACATGGCCAAACACTGCTCAGAACCATCAACACGTTCTTGTTTTTGGTCAACAGTGAGCAAACGCGGCACCCACTTTGAACAGAGCTTTCTCATAGTCAAATGCTCATGCAATATAAAGCCAATACGTTCTTTTGATATCTTTACGATGTCAGCTAACTCACGCAACTTCACTTTTCGATCATTCAAAACGATTTTGTGGATTTTTTTGATGTTTTCTGGTGTTACCGCCTCATTTGGACGTCCACTGCGTTCTGCATCATCGGTGTCTCTACGACCAACGTTTTATTGTTGTTTCTGATGGAGCTGAGTCCCCATAACACTTTTCAAGCCATTGCTTCGCTTGAACGGCATTTTTTCCCATCAAGAAGCAGTGTAAAAGTAAAACACGAAATTGTTTTTGATCCATTGTTATGAAAATAACAAAAGTAGCGTGACTCTTAGCACAATAACGCACAAACTAATGAATAGAATATCATGAAATTTTAACAGCTGTCTTTTGAAGGTTAGTACTAACTGAGAGAAAGGTGACTGCAATAAAACTAGCGTCATCTATGTGTTAGACCCGGGACTTCTCAGCCCATGTGTTACTTAACAGTAAGAAGTGCTTCATATTCTGTACTAATCTGCTCACAAAATGGCAGCTTTTTCTCTGTATTCATATTTTCTAATCGTCTTTATCACGGCTATGCCGCATCTAATGTTAGTATCGCATCTACCGTTTTAAAATAAATATGTTTCCTGTCATATCCGCATTCTATATGCAATATAGATTCGCACATGTGTGCAAATGCATAAAAAACGTTAGTGCAGTCGCCAGTACATGCGGCTGGCGTCACCGTTCTGGCGACTGTTCTAGCTGTGGGAGCTTCTTTTAATCTTCTAAGCCGCTATAGCGTGCATATCCGTACACACGGAAACCGACGTCTTACCGTAGTAAAAAAAAAAAGATATTCACATGTAGAACTAAGCTCTAAAGGCAGATTGATTGAGTTATAATGATGTACTAGTTTAGTTACCTTCGCTTATGTTGTAATTGCAGTAGATATAGTGGTAATTAAACCGTTTAAAAGTTGTTTCTGCGATAGCGATCGAAGTGCTTGGGAGGAGTTGCCAGTTTAATGAAGCATGTCCTTATTCGATTAGTAAATGTTGAATTATGAAAATAATGTTATAGTAGAAAATCAATTGTTGATATGCTTCATTATAAAAGCTGCGATTAAAGTGGAAAATAGTGTTTACGATGGTAAATCAGCCCAAAAACTATTGGAACAGATAAATGCTAAGGATGACGTGAGAACTGTTCATTCCATTAATCACACGCAGTGTTCCCTATGGCAAAATTATTGCTGGTTGGATTGTGATATTTACTTTTAAATAGAATTTTAAATTCTATCAGCAAGAGGCAAATTCTAATAAAAAAAGTAATAGCAGCCGTATTTTTTGCTTGTTGAAATACTCTTAAATGTTAAAGGATTTAAAAGAAGCTGTAGACTTTCCTTACTTATCCATCTATCCATCTAAATCCCATCGCTTTTAATAACAATGAGATCGAATCGAAAACGTCTCTCGAATTCCATCAATCCTTCCCTTCTTCTCTATCCTTTTTTTCTTCTTTCTTCTTCTTTTCCATCAACATCAGCATCGGCGTTATATAACAATAACGAATAACATGGAAGGAATGAAAGCACATTGAGTCGTGCGCTTCTAATGCATTATCTGGGCGTGTGTTTGTGTGAGAAGAGGCATTGCCGAGCGTAACAGTTTCCTTGACCTTGCTTTTCAATTTCAAGGACTCGTCGAGAACATGAGGTAGTTCTCGTTCCCCTAGCGGTGTCGTAAAAAGTATGCATGCGTATAAGCTGTACGCATTAAAACGTCTTTTGAAGAAATGGACTTCTTTTCCCAAGTGGGTCGCCTACGGGGTCCGTACAAAAATTGCTTAAGAGATCCTGCGTTAATAATAATAACTTTATCGACACATCAACACATAAGTAATAACGAACAAAAGAGATACCGCAAACACAGGGAAGCCTGCTCTAACCATTCGCCCTGAATAGAATTGATTATTTAAAATAAAGCGTGCCACGGTTAGTAGAGAAGTTTCCAAGAAGTACAAAGCTACAAAACAGTGGTTCCCTCACCTTACTGTGGTTGCAGCCACTAACCCGACTACGAAACAAATAGTTGATGATTTTATAAAATCTAGTGGTGTCCAGAACATAATGCCTAAAGACGCAGTGTCTACGTCAAAATAAATTTCAAACATCAGTTTTGAATTCAAGCATTTAGACTGATTTGACAATAAGAGTTATTAGACACCGAAATTTTCGTCTATCTTCCATACTGGACCATCCAACAGCTGCCAATTTGTATGATATATGTTCAAGCTTTCATATGCCATATACATACCCCAAACAAGAATTTTTAATAAATGCTTCACATAAACTTTTCAATTAAAACAGACTTCTTCAAATTACTAGAAGCATCTTTTAAATAATTAATAATATGATCAGGACTTTTCCTCGACTTAGGCAATGATATATTATTAATTTTTAGTTGAGATACATTAGATCAGTTATTACAAACGCGACCAGTACCAAATATTAGTTTAGATTTACTAGAATTAAACGATCAATGATGTTCGCGAGATGCCACAAGTCGTTCCGGATTAACCTTATTCATAACGGTGTTCCAATTAGAAAAGAGAAATAGAGTTGAATTTCCATTGGAACTGTATAATAGGAATAAAATTGGTCCTAAAACCGATACCTGCGGCGCATTCACTGGCGAAGAACAAAGTGTTTAGAATACCTCAAATAACCTCGCAATAAAGATATAACTTTATAGTTGTCGAGACCAATAAATTCAAATAAACATTAATATAGCACAATTTCAGCGCTATAGTTCTTGAAGAGATGTATTAATTTATTTGAAAAGCAACACATTTTTCAGAAATTTCGGACAACGTAGGAAGTACACTGATCGGCTTTAAGTTTTTTAGAGTTAAGTAGCTGTGAAGTATACAGTTTTTATATTAATGAAGAACTAATTGTAGCAGAACCTAAACAGCGAATCGGTTTTTCAAGGTATCTTATTCCACATTTACGTGTTGGTTCCAAAAATAACCGATCGAAGAAACCATACTGTATTTAAATGGGATTTACCTTATATCTAGACAAAACTCTCTAAAATAATCATCATAAAACTCTAATAAATGTCACCGCGACTTTCTGATGAAGACAAAGTTCGCTAACAGTCAAATGACTGAAAGACGTAGGTTTACCGTACTCGAAATATCTTCTGTATTATGCATGTCTGGCAATACTTCAATATGCACATACGTTATACGTGCGTATTTCATCGAGACCGCATTTAAAATTTTAATTTTGCAACCTCCGTAACGATACGTATTGTGTGTTACAAGCTATACTACAAAGCCTATAACTGTCGCGGTCGAATTTAATCTCTTTGAACTTGAACACTGTGTTCCGTATATGAAAAATACATCGTTCGCATACAATATCTTCGAGAGAAGAGGGTAGGTAGACGACTTGACTAGTACACTCCACTCGAATTTGTGTATGTATATTCGAGAGGAATGTAAGCATGTTATCTCGTCTTGTCGGTTGTGTTTCTGTTTGGTTTCTTTTGGATTTGTTGAAAATAAACGATAAAGATACAAATAAGGAGTTGACTAGACTCAATCTCATTGCTAAATAGATATAATAAATTTTGTTTGGGAGAAAGAATTGCTGCCATCTAGTCGAAAGATCAAAACCTTTCCCCCACTGAATGTTTTTCACTTTCTGTGAATTAGAATATTACTACAGAACAGATTACTTTATATCATTTACCACCAGGAATTTTTTAAGGATGGTCGAAATTAACGTTTCGAAAGATGTAGAAAATTTTTTTTTTTGAAATTAGAAGTTGTAAGGAATTTACGGGCGCTGCTACAACTAACACTTATTATCAGCAAACTTGAATATTTCCAGTTTAATTTGGTTCCACACATCCTCAAAATCTGGAGCAAATTCATCGGAGATTTTTTGAAGTTCACTGCTTACAAAATAACAAGTGTTTACCCCGAACATGGTTCAAATCTTATTGATATTATGGAACAATTTGCAGTCGTTGTCAATTAGAAGAGAAAAGTAGAGTGCGGAATTTCTTGCCAAACTATTGACGAATAATATAGATTGTCCACATCTTACCACAAAGATTTATTTCCATATTCCGCGACTGGCGGTTCATTCATCTGTACCATTTTATTTACCTATAGCCAGTAAATAAGTGTCTCGAGTTAGAGTGATTCTGTTCTTGTATAATGATTCTTTATATTATTGTGTTTATATCTCTTTAGTTATGTTAGCATTTTTATATAAGTTGGTTGTAGTTTAATTGTAATTTTTTTTGTTCTGTAATTAGGTTCTCCTATTGGACAACAACGTGACAGAAGATAGAATGAGTATAGAATAAGAAGTTGGCTAATCTACAGTTTTAAATTTTTAACTTCACTGAAATATTTTGTAAAAAGGGTCAACATGATCGGGAGCTTTCTAGTTGACAATACGCAAATATATACGGAGATAATAAATTTTATGTAGTGGGTGGTCTTACAAATCTAGAGATTTCACAAAAGATAGGTTAGTACCTCTAATTCTTAACACCATTACTCGATCTAAAACATGTGAATATATTTGACGATTGCAACGTTGTCCTGTAAGTTTCTTTCCCGAATTCCTCACAGTTTTTGGGTGCGTTCGAAAACAATATTCAATTAAATACAGATTTCTCGCATCAATCACATCGTGTCACATCTGTCCACGTACTTCATCGTTTTCAGATAATTCATTCATTAAGCGAATCAAAACAGAACGTAATATTATCTCGTTTTGGCATTCTATTTATGTAGACCTTGTACCCGCAACAAATTTAGAATGAACTATGATATAATAATATGTACTTATGCCGTATATACGTGGTGTAGAAAACAATGAGTTTGAATATATATCTATTCAGCTATGCGTGTTTTCCTTCTGTATTTACATACGTAAAACTGAACTTTCGCTCGGGATTGTTTAAAGCGTTAAAATTTTATTTACCCAGCCTCGTTGATGCGTGTTTGATCTTTCGAAAATCAATTCGTTTAAACGAGAAAGCAATAAAAATAAGTAACAATTTCCACGGATTGTAAGTATAGGTTACGTTTATATACTTATACATGTATACGTCACTCCGAATCGGAAAGGTGCGTTGGTGTCCCAACGCCTACTTCGATCCTGTTTGATTGACATGAAACAGAAGAAGTCATTTAGTCATTGGCTAACCTGTAATACTGTTAAGGAGAAAATGGGAAACCTACTAGAGAACGATATTGTGTAACGTAGCTTTGGTATTTGATTAGAAGTTTGGGAGGAACGAAAATCCACACCTGTTTAATACCCAACCTACTGTTAGCTTTATTTTAAGAATCGAGATCGTACTTTTCCCGATTTTCAATCTTTCTAACCGGGAATTTACACGGAATAAATTCAAAAATTACGACGTACGTGTGCATTAGAAAGGTCCGTCATGGCACATAAGCGGCCTTCGAGACAGTCTTCGCCACAGTAATTAAATCCTCATCTAATTCGTCCATTAAGGCAGCTGTTTCGTAATTACAACGTCCAGAGAGTACGTTATATCCCTCCGTCTGACACCATACACGAGATAATAATAAATAAGTAAGGAGGAAGAAGAAGGAACGAAGAAAAGCGAGAGAGAGAGAGAGGGACAACGTCGGACTTAACGCGGTTCAAAAACCGGAAAAAATAACTTGTAAGAGCATCCGAGACTTCTTTAGTCGAGGAATCGAACTATGCGGCTAGAAAGGCAATGGTCGGGCGACCAAGATGGAAAGATGCATACAATACTTCACACGGATCCTAAAAACGTAAACTAGTATAACATAAAGGACCGCCAAACGAGTTCCTTCGCCTCAATTATAAATGAATGCGTATTAATAACCTTGACATAACTTTACGCGTCCGTTTGTATTTTTTTCCCAAGTACGAGTTCTGTTTTGGATAGCCCCGGTTGATTTAACATTAAAAGTATAATAGAATTTGATTAGGTAAACCAGCAGATACGAGGGCGAATCAATAAGTAGGTCACAAAAATCTATTATAAGAATAATTAGCCAAAAACAAGTTCCATTTCTTTCCAACAAAGTCTCAATCTACATTAATACACTTATCGCATGGCTCTGTCAATGCCCCAGCTGCATAAAAGTGTTTGGGTTGCCGTGCGAAGCACGTCCTTCTTGTTGAACATCGTTATCACCCTCCAAACGCTTACTGCTAATAATATGCTTTTCGAGTGGACCAAATGGATGATAAGTCACTTGGATGTACAAGAAGTTCCCACCCTAATTCTGCAATTCTCATGTAGGTCTAGTGATGCAGCAATATTCCTCTCATCAGTAGGTCTGGACGTTTTCATCGAATTGCATGCCGAAGCAATAACAAAACTCTTTAATATGATTCAGCACGTTCTCATTTCTATTCTGGAAATGGGCTAAGGGCACTCCTTAAAAATCCCAGGACATGGTAAGCATAAGCTGAGCAGCTGAAGGCACAATCTCGAAATTTCTTTGTTGACGGCGAAGAAGGATGTTTCCATTACGTTGAAGTATATTATTTTTTCGGGTTAGTAGTGGTGCATCCATGACTCATCACCAGTTCCTCTGCGCACTGAGACAAGGACAAACCCATTTAAATCCCTCTGTGCTCCTTGGTCAATTGTCTAGGTATCCACTACGAGCAAACCTTTCGAAGATTCAAACGAATGTCCATCAATTCGTAAGCTAAACCATGAGAACACTTTATTACAGTAGGTATACTGTCTATTGTTACCCACCTCTCAGTACGAATCATCTCTTCAACCCGTTGAAGTGTTAATTTTGTCGCAATCTACACGGGGTAGCAACTTATCTAATCGTCAACAACTTTCGAGCGCCCTCGAGAGAATTTTTCGTCCCAGTAATACAGGGCTTTACGCGACAAACACTGTTCACCGGAAGCAGGAGACATTTCCTTATTGGTATCTTTTGAAGGAACTCCTTTTGTCCTGAAAAAATGTGCAATCGCACGTTGCTTTTCAACTATTACCTGAATATCACAAAGTTGGATTGTGCTGACACCTAATGAGAGATGTGACTTATTTAATGACCCTCCCTCGTATTAAAAGAAGAAACGAAGGCTCTTGATTATCTGATTTGAATTTTATGTTCTTTTTCCGATTCTCGTGTAGTTTGTGTCATCTCATGACTATTCTGCGAACTACAGAATAGTACCTTAGGAGCGTTTGTATAAATGAAAAAATAAAACTCTGTGACGATGCCACCTTAATCTCTAATCAATCTAATTAATTAACCAGTTTTTCAGTTCGAATCTATACGTCATACAGTGGACCAAATTAAATATTTATCTGAATAGAAGCACGTTTCTGGCATTTTTTGATCATATTACGTGATTAACAAATAAAGGATGTTTCAATTTAAGATTGCTTTTTGAAGCTTGCGGCTATTTATATTTCCAGTAGTAAAATACCATGTATTATTTGATAGATAACTGCGGCTAATAAAAATGGAAAGTTTATTGTTAAAAAATACTTTAAGTGTGGCGAAAGTTATGGATAAGTTTGAAGAGAATTCCCGTACAAGATATCGAAAAGAAAATGTTGAACCCTGAATCTTGGCTCTATGCGTATGAGCCTGAAAATAAACTGCATCAACTGTATGGGTCTTCCAAGGTGAGCCAAACCCGACAAAAGTTGTTCGCACCAGAAGCATCTCGAAGCAAATGGCCACCAATTCTGAATGACACACACCCATTTGTTCTCACACATCGACCAAATAACTCTATTTAAGTGATCAAAACAGCGAATTAATAGGTCATCTGCCATATTGTCCCGATTTGACATCCAATGTTTTGGAGATACCTCAATCGAAATGGAAAAAGTGTGATAAAAATTGTTTTAAATATGTATAAAGGTGAATAATAATAATAATAATAATAATAATAATAATAATAATAATAATAATAATAATAATAATAATAATAATAATAATAATAATAATAATAATCCTTTATTGCCCAACAGCCCACGGGCCAATTACAGGACAAATTACAATACAATTCTTATTTAAAATAAAATAATTAAAATTGTGTTGCCTACAATAATAACATGCTGAAAATGTATATAATAATGAAAAAAAAAAAAGGAAGACTCACAAGAATGGCTCTAGATCCCGTTTGTTTGCGTTCCTCACCATGTGACTGAGAGGTGCCTTAAGCAAAATGTTGGTATTAGCTCTAGGTACTTTAAATATATTATAGTAGCGAGTATGATGAGTAGGTACGGTAAAGTTTATTTGCCCTAGAAGGGCTGGCGAGTCGATAGTATTTTTCAGGATCCTGCAAAGAAACTCCACACTGTTACGCTCGCGGCGGTCAGCAAGAGATAGAAAACCATGCTCAACAAGTAAGCTATAATACTCGATACCTCTTGCAGGATACACGTTGTCCATTCGAAAGGAGAGATACTTTAGAAATTTCTTTTGAACGCGTTCGATCATAAGCTCTTGGTGTAAATAACGGGGATACCAAACAATGGAGGCGTATTCAAGCTTAGAACGAACGTAGGCATAATATAAACGTCTCATTACACCTAAGTCTGAGAAATGCCTGCAAGAACGCATGACAAAACCGAGAGTTTTGGAAGCAGATGAACACATGGACGAAATATGTTCCGTAAATGACAGTCTATTATCAAACAAAACACCAAGATCCAAAGTTTTTATATTGCGTGGTATGGCTGCATCATTAATCTGGTAGTTATAGTGTAAAGTAGTGTGAGTGTTATTGTAGGAAACCACAGTACACTTGTTGATGTTCAGAGGGAGATAATTGACCTTGCTCCAAGTATTAATGCGAAGAAGATTGTCTTGTAAATGTTTACAATCGAAAATGCTACCAACAGTATTAAATATCTTTACGTCATCTGCGTATGCTAAGACGTGACACGTAAACAGAGATAGTAAATCATTTATATAAAAATTGAAGAGAAGTGGTCCAAGATTTAAACCTTGAGGAACACCTGATGGAGAAAACGGCGTAGAGGAATAACCATTGTAGCAGACATAACACTCCCTTCCAGTAAGGTAAGACTCAATCAACGTCAGGAAACCCACACCAAAACCAAATTTATCCATTTTTTGTAGTAGCATCTCGTGGTTAATGCAGTCGAAAGCTTTAGAAAAATCTACGTAAATAACATCCACCTGCTTTCGCTTATCAAGCGCTTCACTAAGGTATTGGCCAATGCATGCTAAATTAGTGATCGTCGACCTACCTGCAACAAAACCGTGCTGATGCTCAGATATGAAAGGAGTTATGCAGGTAGATATTTCTTTGTAAAGCAAATGTTCAAATACCTTAGCGAAATTGGGCAGTATACTTATAGGCCTATAATCAGCAATGTTAGATCGGTTTCCTTTCTTAAATACGGGGGTAATTCTGCTAATTTTCTAAACCTTTGGAAAAGTTGACGTGCTTAGCGCTAGGTGGAATATAGTTGACAGTAGATAGGACAGAACAGAAGCACAATCACGTACAAAGAAGCTCGGTATTCCATCATCTCCAGTTGTCATATTAGATTTAAGTCTCTTGATACTGTTCTCCACGTCCAATTCAGAGAAGGCATGAACACAAAAATTATTATAATTGAGAAAAGAGTTGAAAGATATATTATGAACACTAGGTTTATACACACTCGCAAAGACACTGGAAAAGGCATCCACGATTTCGTTTGGCTGGGTAAATTCTCTGCCGTCATACATCGATCATTGCGGATAATTTGAAGAACAATAAAAACATTTCCAATGACAAATATTTACTTTACGTTTTTCATAGTATATATTGTCAAGTTGCTTATTTAAGATAGTATATTTTCATAAAACTTAATGTCTCCCACTAAAGGGCATTGTTTTTAAAACATGATGCAATTCTATACGTATTAAATAGCAGGTTTTTCATGTCTATAAAATTAATATTTTTGCTCTGCAATTACCGGCTGGTTACATGTGGATACATACACAGTAAGTGTAAAGGAATGTGAGCCGTTTTGAGTCGTTGGACTTTATTGATTTATTGGCAACGTTAAAGAGTTATTTGTTAAAAGATAGTTGAATAATACGCAATGCCATAACGATATATGCGGTCCGATCTAATAAAGCATACAACACGATATGCAGTTGCTAAATTAGGTCCGGCCGAGAAAGAGATAAGGCGCACAGCAACTCGGTAGTGAGTTTATACAGATACAGATAGATCTTTTTCTGCTAGTCTATGTGGACATACATAATTGAAACGTACTTTCGTTTTCGCCTCAAAATGGGCCCAGTACCGCCACCAGTCTAGCACGCGTTCGCCTTCCGAAAACAAAAATCCTAAAATTATTGTTGCTCTGTTACAACACGACCGCTTCTACGCGAGTAGGGGCACGGCCGCGCTTATATTCTAATCTTGTAATTGTCCCACATTTATCAATTTTTTTTCGACAATGTTCCGTAGGTGCCGCGTTGTTGCGCTTACGACTCGGATAACAACGGCGAAACCGAATAGAGAATTCGTTCTTGCGTCGAATATTTCGGAGTACTATTTCAAAAAGTACCGTTCTCACGACGACAATACCTCTCCATTGTTTATACAGCGATTAATTTTCGTGTGTATCTCGTTAGAGTTACATAGGCGCTATGACGGATACCTGGCGAGAGATGTTATTGAACTGACCGATTGATGCTGGTCGAATATACGCGGATATATACGTATATACGGCCATAGAAGTACAATGTAACGTAAGTACGACGTAACATGACGAATGCTTTCGAAAGGTGATTCAACTTCTATGACTTTTAGCACGAAGAACACGAGACGCTGAAAGGCGGCGAGGAATACGAAACAGAAGAGGTATTATTATAAAAGGTACGAGATAGTGAGTGTGTCGATGATTCGATGCATAAAAGAATAGGATGGAATTTGTTTTATGCGGTATTGAGAAGTTATGCAACGTGTATTCTATATACATTTTAATCGGGAAATATTTTTGTTAAACCTTACTAAAATACGAAGCAGCAAGCAACACACACATGCAGAGAATAGAGATATTTTAGTACGCATTTATATTAAAGTATGTAACTAGACAGCAGTCCATCCATATTTACTAAAAATAAATCTCCTAATCAATTTTGTTTAATACGAACAACAACAAAGCCCATCAAAATCGATATTGACATGAATGCGGTGATAAAGACGTAAAACTAAGTAACGCAATTAAGTTGCTGTCGAATCTATATAACTAAATAAATATATAAATAAAATATATACACTACCCCTCAAAAGTGTTTAGGCACTCTCACTGACAGCCAAAATGTATAAAAACTCAGCAAAAATGTTAATAATATTTATTTTCTATGTACAGATACGCGTACATGAATAAAAATATATTAAATAAATGTGAAAATTAAAACGTTTAATTTAAATTTTGCTTTCATCTATGTGACCTCCTCTTGATTTAAATAATTGCAGCACACAATCGAGGCATTCTCGCAATAAGTTTTGCCAGAGACTCTTGTGTTATTGAGGTCCAACTCGATTGCAATTTGTTCCACGCGTCAGTAGCTGATTTCCGTACTTCCCGATCTAGTTCGTCCCATAGTAACTCGATTGGATTCAAGTCGGGGCTCTGGGGAGACCATTCCATAATTTTGAGAGTTCTTTCCTCTTCTAAATGGCGTAAATAGTCTTTACATAATTTAGAGGAATGTTTTAGGTCATTATCTTGCTGGAAGATAAAATTTTGACCCATAAGTCGAATTCCGGAAGGTATTGCGTGGTTCTCCAAAATTTCGCGGTAGCCTTCTTTTTTTAATATAATTTTCACAATGTCCCCTACACTAGTGCCAGCAAAACAGCCCCAAATGATGATAGAACCTCCACCATGCTTCACGGTAGCAGCAATACACTCTTCTCTGGCACGTTCACCCACAGATCTTCTTACGAATATGCGTCCTCGGGTTCCAAACAGCACAAATTTGGATTCATCCGTCCATAGGACGTTGTTCCACTCTTCTATGGTTCAGTGTTGGTGTTCACGAGCCCATTTAAGTCGCTTTTGCTTGTTTTGTTTGCGTAGTAATGGCTTTTTCATCGCAATACGTCCATGGAGCCCGGCTTTCTGTTGGCGACGTTTGACTGTAGAAACACTGGCTAGTTTTTGGCGACCAACATTTAATTCTGCGGTGATTTCCGGGGCTGTTTTGTGTCTATTTAACTTGCTGGTAACCACTATTCTGCGATCATCTGCAGATGTTGTCGCTTTTGGCCTTCCACTCCGTCTTTTATTAAGAAAACTGCCAGTTTTCCGATATTTTTTTACTTTATAGTCAACCGTAGCGTGGTGTATTTTCATTTTTTTGGCAATTTGTCGATTACTTATGCCACTTTTATGGTAAGCTATTATAAGCGCACGTGTTTCCGTACAAATTTTTCTTCGCGGGGGCATTTTAAAAAAATGTCACACAATATTTCGCTCACGACGTGAATAGAGTAAATACCACACTGCAACTGACCATAAGTTACAGATTTCACTATAATCTTCTAGGAATATAATTTAAACATTATTACCTATAATCTAACACATGACTAAATTTACCCAGTAAATTCAGAGGGATTGTTATTGTAATTCCACCGCAATAAACAGTTTATGGTAATCCGACCAAGTGCAGGTAAATGATGATAGTAAACCTTATGCGATATAATGGGTGTTTATCTTACTGAACTACATTTTAAATACGTATTTCATTTTATTATAATGTTTTTTTGGTAAACATAATACTATATGAATAATCCATGAAAACAGGGGTGCCTAAACGCTTTTGAACGGTAGTGTATATGGAAATGAAAAAGCTCTTCAGCACAACATAAACGTATGGAACAACACACTCACTGATTATACAATGAAAATTAATACAAACAAAACAAAACTAATGGTTATAATAAGAGACGAAAAAGAAATACACATACAACCTCGAAAAACACAAATACCACAAGTTAGAGATTTTCAGTGCTTGGGAATTACAATACACGAGAAAGGAAGATAAGAAGACGAACATAATAACAGAATACAGAGAGCCAACAAGGTATACTATGCTATGAACTGAGGATAGTGTAATAATGTCTCAAAGACAACTTAATTATTTCATTAATTTTTAAGAGTTTCTTCTACTTTTACTGTAACCAGAATTCTGCGTTAAAAAATAGAATCTGCTTTCACTAAAACATTCACCCAAACATGAGTGTAATTTCAAAGGTCGTTCCAATTTCCGTAAAACGCGTTTCACCTTCGTGAAATACTCATCCAGAACAAGTCAAATGTTCCTGCAGTTTTGCCTTGCAAATACACCAATAAAGTCCGGTCATGACATATTCGTATATCTATACGGTATACCTGTATGGTTGAAACAAACGCCCCAGACAATCGAAATTAACGGAAACTTCATTCTCGGGCGACTTCCAGTCGTCCAGGAAGACTTGGCGTTCATATACGTATGCACGTATAGAAGACGCTGAGATAACATTATAATTCAACCTCTGTGTACAGACACGATGCGGTAACCTAACGGATGAGGTATGGCGACTTGGCCGTCTCGCGGGAAAAACGCCGCACTTTTCTAGACGATATCTGCTCTAGCCAGGCGCCTATAGTCGCTGCCTATTATAGACCCGTATATTACATATAATTCAGAAACGTGAGGCGAGGAAGCATGTGTTTAATTGGAGATAAATTCAAGACGATCGTACTATGTAGTAGTTTGGTGTATAAACCATTTGCAGGACTATTTTTTTATGTATCTGTGATACTGTTGTGTTAAAACGACATTGTAATGGTTTGCATTAGAATTCTCTCTTTATTTTACATATTAACAATTTTATTCTCCTAACTCTTCCAGGACAGAAGCTAGAATTTTTTGGTTTGGTGGTAATATAATTTCATCTCCATTCTTACAGGGTCAAAAACTTATTATTTAACATTTCATATAGCTGAAAATAATTTGAAAATAATATGCCCTTACAACAGACTACGAGGTAAAATTGTTTGATTTTCACTTTGAATTTGAACCGATCTATAACAGGATAACTAATTTTCAATAAATTCTTATCTTTTTTCAGTTTTAGTGGGAATTAAAACCACCAAACAAACAAAAGTGGTCCACTGTTCGACACCTGCGGCATGCCGTATGGAACATAATATTATATAAGTCTCTCCATCTATCTATAATCTGAGATACGTTCGTCGAATGTTTAAAACACCAACGTTAGCGATTCTGATCCCTAAACATTACCTCGGTAAGTGCGAGAGTTGGGAACGTGAGGTTAACCTCGCGAGAGGTTCCGTCGTTGTTTTATTATTACTTACTCCGTCTCTATCTTCGTCTTCTTCTTCGCGCTAGGTTCCCAGAGTTATCGCTTCTTCCTGTTAACGCTAGGATCGTAGCAGACATTGACCACCGGACATGCTAGTCATTACACTCGCAGCGGTCATGTGTCACTGCCTATGACTTATTATATGTAAGTTGTGGGTAATATACCTTTCGGGCTTGACGGCGGGTAATGCTCTGTGGTATCGCAGAGAGGATTGTCTTCTATGTACTAGAGAGTAAAGAGCGTGTTATGTCATACAACACGTGATACGATGATAAAACTTTAACACAAAGCGTAGAAACGAAGGTGTAAAAAACGTCGTGGTGATTAGAAATGAACGGATGAAACCGCATTTTTGTAATCGTATATGTGTAGAATTACAAGGTCGCTGTACAACTTTTTTATATAACTTTTCGTAAAATGAAACAAACAAATTAAATATATGCTTATTACAAAGTACATGGAATTACAAAATGTTATAGTGATGCAATTTTGTGCAAAGGTACGGTTTTCTTCTAGTTTCTATTTTATGAAATGCCTACGAATTTTCAAAATGATTTAGTATGTATAGTGCCTGTCCATCTTATTAGGTCCATCTTATAAATTTAAGCTTTTGTGTTTCCAACACGAGAATTTAGAAATACAAGTATAAAATTCATGAATATGGTTTATAATACACCATCCGCCAGTTATGGTATGGTCCTGTATATCAGCCGAAGATCCTGAACCACTGTATTTTTATCAAGGCACCATGAATCAACACCAATACAATGGCAAACGATATACCCAACATGTCTGTACGGAAAAACTGAAAGGCAGAAATGAATGCAAAGTACAAATATATGAATTGTAATATTAGGAAGATATTAAATATGTAAAATGCAAAATAGAAACTCGTTCGGTTGTACTCGCACAAACATATTCAAAAGCATACAACTTTTTCGTCGAAACTTCAGTCCTTGAACCAGTAGGATTTATAAATGCCGTTGAAAACAGTAACTCTATTGTTATTAAGAATGCATTGCAACTTGTTTCTAAATTGGCAAAAGTATGGATCTCTGAGGTAATAAGCATTGCCTCGCAAAAGCTGGATCCTCCAAACTAAAGAAGCCGAAAAATATGAAGCCGCTTTCTGACCTATACAATTCTTGAATAGCACTGCAAACGTCTGGACATATTGATATCAGCACTACCCTTAAAGATTATCATATTATTGATTGAAGATATTGTTACAACTGAATACAATCTACTTATTCAGAACTATCACTTATAACCAACGAATCGAAATAGCAAAGAATTAGATGATGGCGGAGAAAATAAATGGGATTATCAAAGCTTTTGAAACAATTTGTCATGGGTTACAATACTATGAAAATGTCCCCACTTCGAATACCATTACCATTCTCTTAAAGAGAAAATTATTGACTCTTTTGTAATTAATGTATGGTATATATGAATACGGTGTATTATAAATTATTGCACAATGTTAAATACACTAGGGTGACAGAATAAAATAGACACCTACTAATTAAAAAAAAGATTCTATTCTTGTTATATATAAAAAATATTTTAAAATTTTTAAATTGGACTAATATTTTGTCGATCCACCTTTACTTGCGTGAAGTTCTGCGAGTCGTCGTGGCATAGAATCTATTAAATGATTAATGATGTCTTCTGGAATATTTAACCATTCTTCTGTAACAGCTGCCACGAGTTCTTCCTTATTGCTGGGTTTTCGGGGTCGTTTCGCCATATTTGTCTGGATTATGTGCCAAACATTCTCTATCGGATTCATGTCTGGTGATTGGCCTGGTCATGGTAAAATCCGAATCTCCCGTTCCTCTTTCCACGTGGTTGTTGTGCTTGCTTTGTGGCAGGGTGCTCCATCCTCCATAAAAGTGGCGTCTTCTTTAGATAAAATGGCGTTGTCGAATATCGGTAGTAGTCCTTCTGTTAATATTTGGATATATTTTGCCGCATTTATATTTCAGTCGCAGATTACTAACAGCGATCTTCCACCATACCATATCGCGCCCCACACCATGATGTTCACACCGCCGTATTTCACCGTCTGATGCAAAAGTTGTCGTCCAATTGCTGTGACGAACGTCTCCATACCCACGTACGACCACTATCACTGAATTGGCAGTATCTGCTTTCGTCTGAAAAAATGACAGACCGCCAAAACTCTTCGGGCTTCGTTCGCATTTCGATTGCCCAAGCCATTCGGCGCCGTTTTTGAAACGCCGTAAGGAGAGGTTTTTTCTTTGCCACCCTTTTATACATCACCACACTGTGGAGGTATCGCAGAACGGTGCGCTGACTTTTCTGTGAAGTTGCCGCAAGCTCAGCGGTTCTCTTAACACAGCCCAAGCACCCTTTTGCTTCTTTCAAAAGGTCCGGCACGACCTGGCCTCGGCTCCACTGTTGTTTTTTCCTTGCGTTTAAATTGTGTAATCACAGGGTTAACTGTGGACAACGGAATATTTAAAAATTTAATTATTTCACGTTGCGAAGCGCCGCGTTCTCTCCGGCCAACGATGCGACACCTCGGGTGAAGTCGCTAATATCACTCGAACCTTGTAAGCGAGGCATAGTTGTAACGATACTAAACTATGATGAATTCTGTCCGATACATCTAGCCCTACCCTAATGACAAGAAAAAGTTCTTAATTCGTTCTTAGAATTTAGCTGTTTACATATTTATACCGCTTTACCTGGTGTCTATTTTATTCTGTCATCCTAGTGTAGAAGATCGACCATGTATTGGAATATGAACCATTGGAATTTTTGATCTAACTTTATTAGAAATAGAAAGTCTTTGAGATTATTAAAACGTTGCATTGATGAAAAGAATTTATAAAGAACAAAATTTCTGAGTGGATTAATTTTTTATAGAATTCAGTACATTTGTTTTGTTCTCAATTTTAAAAAGAAGATACTTCATATTCATATCAGTTTAACAAATATCTACGTTACTGATAAACTAAACTTTACTGGACTTTTTACATCAAAAGTCCGAACCAAGATATTGTTCAATTGTTTAAAAATAGAAGAGCCAGACTGTAAATATATGCAAATCTCGAATTATACCAAAAATAAACATCATATTCCGACAGCCAAAAAAAAAACAATATTTAAACGCGTATGTGACTTACATCGTTAATAATGTTTTTTTCACCCGTACACGTACATAAATGGTTAAAAATAATTTTTTTCAACAATAAAACGATACGTTTATACAATACGTATACACAACAGCAGATCTATAGGAACATCACGCATCTATACGGCCATAAAAATCGATGCTCGAAGCCACCTCTACGACTAAGCGTTTTTAAGTTCATGGCCACCTTAGTACGATTCCGTACGTTGTCATCTATTCTCTATTATCTCTGGTGCTTTGATTTTCCCAACGCAATTATATGTATTACTATATCCTCTCTCTTCGTGCATATAACGCGAGTCTCTCGTTTTCTCGGAGGTATGCGGCTACTTTCGTTGGCGCGGTGTCTTGGTCTACGCTGAAGTGCAGTTCGTGCGTACTAAAACATAACTGCAAACTGTCTATTGGAGGATTACATATGTGCTTGGTGCAATAGATCGTATTCAGTGCTGATGTAATTAGTTTGAAATCTTGTATTAAATTTTTTTCACGAAGTATGTAAGGTATCTTAATAAAAATACGTACGTTGTGTACTCGAATAGAAATCTGCGACATATTTTCGGATCCCCGGCGAAATGATAAGGTTTTTATCGGGTATAAGCCGCCGATATCAAAAGATCCCTAGTAAAGCTCCGCTAAAATTATTCCTAAGTCGATCCACAACAAAAAAAACGATGTATTGTTAATTCTTTTTGTACGATATTTTTATTATATAATTATGAATATATTTAGTATGATTGCAAGGACTGGGTAGAGTTGTGTCGTATAATAAACACCAAAATCTTGGTATAGATCATACAAAGCTCTTTCATACACAAAATTTCGTGTAGGATATAGCCAACGCGTTCTTCTGAGATGCCTGTTGTCTCTACTATCTCCTTCAGCTTTAATCGGCGATCGGGTAACACGACATCATGAATCTTGTCAACCATTTCATCGTTGGTAGCGGTTTTTGAGCGTCCGCTGCTGTGCTTGTGCGATCACGTTTGAACTCGCTCACCCAGAAGCTGATGGTCGGGAGTACGTCCGCCATGAACCTCTGACAGAATATTTCGATTTTCCGTAGGCGTTTTCCCAGCCATCCAGAGGTGTTTTATCACTGCACGTAATTCGATTTTATCGATTTTTGCGAAACCGCCTGACTTGCTACACAAAACACACTCTTAAACAAGAACTATTGACAGCAGACAACTGAAATTTTGACAGCAGACAACTGAAATTTTGACAGCTGCCACAAAAAAGGTTGCCCTTGCCGACCAATGACTCCACAGCAACCTTCGTGCGCCATCTTTTGCCGTTTCCGGAAACAAATCTTATTAAAATATTTTCCGTTAGAATTGAAGATTATTTTCAAAGAAATTGATCACGCGCTATTATTTAATTAATATTAAGTTTTGGCAGTGTAATACGGACGCCGATAGCAGCGCTATCTACTGCGTTCTTAAAGTGAATGGACTATAGCTAGTATTAAAATTAAGTATCTGCCTTAGTTTTTCCGATGTTAAAAAAAAACAATTCGACATTTAAGAATTTAAGAAAAAAAGATCTTAGTCTACACATATTAAAAATATCTGAATGTCCATATGCAATCCCTTTATAAGAAAATTTTTCAAGAAATACGGTTGCCGTACAAGGCGAAATATGTAATACGTATTCCGCATAGAGTTCAGGGACGTAGAAACCTCGTCCACTCAACGGCAGAGCACGCATTTGGAGAGAACTCGACAGCTTATACCGCAACCGTTTCCGCAGCTATTGATTTTTCCTTTTGCCAACAACTCAACGCGTCGTATATCTATATACATTCATATATATATGCTTCACGTATGGGGGTTTAGCTTCTCCTCTTCTACGTGATAAATTGTTCGCAGGGACGTACGTACGTGATGACGTAACTTCTTATATGTGAGGGGTTCGCAGAGCTTTTATATGTCGTGCATAAAGGAGAACGGTGCGGTGGTTAGCTATTCTTTCGCGAAAGCCAAGGGAGGGTTAGAAGAATGTTGTTGTTGTTGGGAGCGAAAAACTGGGATGAAAGAAGGGGGGTGAACAGGAAGGGTACGGGGAGAAAAAGAGGGTAAAGTGAAGAGGGGGCGCTTTTGTGCTACGTCTACATCGTTAATATTAATAAAATCCTTTTGATGATGACGTCAATTGCACGGTATTAAATAATACGCACTGCGTGGATATTTTAATCATGCAGGGCGGGTTGAGACAATCAGACGTATTGGATTCGCTTTGATGTTGCCGGTAACGCAGTTACGTTCGAACTAATGCCTAATGTTCGGGCGCGCCACTGAGTCTGTTAAACGTATTATGTCAGAAACAGTTACTAAAATCGTTGCCAATCCTCTTTGTACCTCCTGCGTACTGGCTAAGGATGAAGTATGAAACCATGGAAGCTTCTCTAAAGTAGGAATAATAATCAGGCCAAGTATGTATCTTTCCTGTTATAAAAAAATAATATGGATGTTATTTTCAAACATGTTGAGTTATAACGATGTTAATAATAACTTTAATAGTATGTATCCTTGTAAATCCTTGTTAGAATAAGAGGAACAAAGTTTTCTTTCCATAAAGAATAGCTACATATTTTAATTGATAGAAAACTAATCAGCTGATAACTTTCCTACGCCATATTTTACTCCTAACATACTTGTCATCTTCAACACCAAGTCTACCGACAATGTTCGGAAATTTATTACATTGAACTTAATTTTAACAAATCATAACCGGTCTGCTAAATCAGCATGGCAGGTAAAGGATACATACTTCAAAAATATGTTGGTACGTAACATAACATGTACATCTTACATATAATAGCTTTATAATAACACATGCTAAGGACACATACTTGGCATGAATATTAGATTAGGTTCAAATCGAAAGTGCAACTGTGTTTGTCTTTCTTATTACAACGTACATAAGTCTATCTTTCACTTTTATCCGTTGCTATACTAACCATCTAAAAACATTAGACAGTGCTGGTTTGTTACCTCCTAGATAAAATTTGGTGAATATAGCAAAGTGAGATATCTGTTACCTGATAAATTAATAAAAGAGGGGGAATACCTCGATTTCACAGCGATATACATTCTTGCAAAACTGAATAATTATTGGGAAAGGATTAAATTTATAGAAATGCTGCATAAATAACATCATACGCATTACTTTATCACCAGCAATAGAGATTAGTGTAATAGCAATTTCTCGAAGTTCTTATAAATGTCTTTCGGTTAAAGCTACTTATAATAATGATGTTTTAATGACATCGGAGAGAAACTGGATTATGGTTACCACTTCCCTTATCATTGGCATTGTAAAGATAACAGAAAAAGATTCTTTTCGCGGAAGAATGTCTATGCCTCATCGATTGTCCTATTGTAGCTTGCAAATTAGTAGTATTCTTAAATTTTTAAACGTTCATTAACATAATGTAGCAAAGCGATTTTAATTTATATTCTTCATATAAATAATAATATTAAAAAAATATTCATGCGTAAATAATTTTGCTTCGAAGAGGGTTCAAAAATTTTTACCGTACCTGTACACGTGCTATCTTTCGAAGAAATTCATATATGCAAACTTTATCTCCATTTTGAAAAAAATCAATATTATATCATTTAGGATACTCCCTGAATTACCTGAGTATATAAACTAATCGTATCATTATCTTGCCACTATCATACACTACCGCCCATATTAGTTCGACCACTTAAATAAATTTAACAAGCTTCAAGATACTCAAATTAAATGAAACCAAAATATAAAATTAATTCTTCGTCAATGTAAAATAAATTCCTAGATAACAGCTCAAGGAATAAAATCTTGGTTTCTTTATTTTTAATTCTACCACAGGTTATGAATATAAAATACATAAAATCTCTTAAAAATGCATACAGGATATTATAAAAAAAAAAACAAATCTTCTTGAATTCACAGTACTTATAAGCTTCAAATTTTAATATTTCATCTATTTTGACTGTATTCTTTAAGTGGAGCACCCTGTATATTGTTTCAAATTAAAGAGATCTTTTTATCGATATAAACGGTCGCTTTATGTAAGTGATAAAACGTTTTTGTTTAATAAAGACCTTTAAATAGAAATCGTAAATTGATATAAATTTGCATAAGCATGCAGCTGATTGCAATTTATTCAAAAAAAAAGAATCGTACATAGAATGTATTCGATAAAAATAATTCGGAAAGATTTGAATCAATGCCAACTTCTTCAAAACACGTATAAATCTACCGGCGAAGTTAAATCGGGAATAGCTTTTAGCGTTTAACTACCGCATCGTATCAAAGCAATATTCCGATACCGAAATCGTTTTTATTCTCGGAAAATTACCTACGACAATACGAACCATCGGCACAAAAGCAGCAAAGACATCATCTAGCCTTCTCCTAACGCATCATATTTATTCGTAAGACTAATTCACAACTTCCTGTTGTGCATGTACCCATCGTATACTACATTATTCTTGAGTCATGCACGCAGCACATATCCGTACGGAATACAAAGTTTTCCTCTGACCGACGTTTTGACTGCGTGTGTACACACGACGATGAGACTTTGAAACTAACAAAGAAGACGGCGTGCTGCGGGTAGATTCAACATCCTGTCCGGATGGGAAATATCGAATATCGATCAATATGATCCTTTTTTCCCTTAGGTGTGTGCGTGGGTATTCGGTAGGGGTCGGATGACCGTGTACTAGAAGAGGGTTGGGAGAGCTTTTGATTTTGCGGATTTCGAGTTTAATGTTATATAATAAATCGCAATAAAAACATCACCATTATTTCTAAAAAAAAAGGGACTAAGCTATTTTAGCTAAATATTGCTGTCAGGTAGATTTTATGGTATTTATTCAGGGGTTATCACTTGATTTATTTTCACAACGCACAATTTTATTTGCAAGTTAAATTGATAAGGAATTTATCGACGGTTTGGAGAACCCAATGGTTGTTAATCTTTTACCGTTTATTTACCTACAGTGACTTACAGTGATACAGCGGTATAATAATTTGGTAAGAAGCAGAAAATGTTAAGAAAAGTAAATTGAAGGTCCCTAGATGCAGGTGTACTTTACCTCTCCATCTGTTACAACTGTGAAGTGTGATTTTATCACAAGTACCTTATAATTTAATGTAGTTCAACATGGGTCAATAGAAATGATCTAAAATATGCTTGGTTACAAAAATGCAACAGTATTTCACCAGATTATACACATAAATTAGTAGAATCTGTTCCAAATAGATGATAATTATAAAATCTAAAGGAAACCCAACTAAATATTGTTTTTTTTTTAACTTTCAAAAATAATTAATTCATTATTATTGTAGGTGCATCATTTTCATTGTGATGTTTTAAATATGTAATCCGCTGTAATGTTATCTGACTAGAATTCGTAATACCTGTTCGCATTAGTCTTGTTTTATTCTTGTAATGTATTTCAAATATTTAATTTGCTTTTCCCGAATAATTATTTTACCTAACATTTTCAGCTTCTTACCAAATTATATACCACTCCATCATGTTCCCTGTAAGTCACTCTATATATATAATAATATTAACAATACATTACAGCCTTGTCTAAGTGCTTTAAGTCCCATTAAAATTGAAATTAAAATTTTATTCATGGCAAATACCTTGGATGTGCAGAATTTATCATTTCTTCAAATTGGTCATTAACATTACTTTTATATTTAATAGAGAATTAATAAATACTTTGATATACGATACTAAAATTTTACCCGTTTCTGTTGCAAAGGCATTCGTTAAAATTTGAAAACTATTCCATACAATAAAAAATAAGATCGACTTAAAAATGAATATCATCATGCAATCGAATCTATGCTTGTGTAACATATTACACATCATCTTCTAGAAGCACTTGGGAGGTTTGGGACTTAATAAAAATATTAACGTTAACATCTCTCTTATCTGCATCATTTTCACAGTGCTGTCGAATATGTAAACCGATGTAATGTTATCTGATTAGAATTCGTAATATCTGTTCGAATTAGATTTGTAAAATAATTATGTTAACTAACATTAACTTACCACTGCATCATTTTCACTGTGAGTATTTAAAATTTTACAGAGAAATTGAGTAAATCTGCTTAGTTAAAGATCCCTTCTAATATATTCAAAGCTATTAAAACTATATTACTTGAAGTATATGCAAATAACATCAGTTTATAGTTAAATACGGTACAAGAAACGACGTATAATAAATCAGCTTCATTATCAAGTTCTTGAGTGTTTCATAAATCCCTCGACATTCAATAATATCTTTGTTGTTACGGCCAACAAAAGAAATTACGATGTTTATAACCTAAGATAGGGAGTTCTAGGGGAAAATCAAATTATACACAATACATTGTTGACAGTAAAATGAAGATATTAGTTCTCGTAAATATTCCCAAAATTATCGATTTCTGTATTAAAGTTGCGAAAATGACATTTCTAGAATAATAATTATACCCGTACATTAAATTAGCGTTAACCATTTTTGCAAGTCAAAATACTATTTACCAAGTTCTAAATTAACTGTTTACATACTTAAATGTGGTATTGACAATGTGCTTGCCTTAACGTAGCTCCAAATACATTTTTTGAAGTTCAACAAACATTTAGTCATTAAACATAACCTTGAAATATTAAATTTTGCTTAATTTATTCATGCAAAATTTTTCAGTGATTTTGAGCACAAAAGGAATGAAAGAACACGCATAATAGTGTTTGACCTTGAAAATATCGACAATAACAAATAAAGTTACGTTTATAGCATGCAAACTTTATTCGAAGAAGTTTGCTTAATTAGATGACTGATGGGAAAAATTTCCGAAAAAGCAAGAAAAGTGTAAAAAAATCTTACCTTGTCTGCCGACGATTTCAGCGACATGTTCAGAGCTCGGTACCGGCACACATTCGGTCATGTTTTGGGACTTTTTGGAGCGCACTTCTTCTAGACCGACCGTCGTTAGCGGATTTACGAACGATCCTAGATCTGCGGGACTGTCGGGCTCCGAGACCGACGTCAGCGGATCGGTCAGGCCAATCCTGGTGAGCTCAAGGGCCAATTGGAAAGCTCGGTCCTCGCCTATGCCGCTTGGGCGATCGATCTCATTGAAAAAGCTCGCCGGCATTTTCACTTTTCTCGTCACTGCTGGAACGTTGGAAGTTCGATATTCGAAAAGCACCTTCTTCTTTTCTTCTTCTTCCTTTCGAGGAAAACGTCCGAATTCACACAAGATAAGCACAATATAATAATGATAATACGACTGATGGATTCGAGTTCTCTATTCTCCGAAACGAGATTAACCACTGAATACCGGCGGAGGATTGTAGTTCGTCGATTTGTTGTTGTTGTTGTTGAAAAGAACAGACTGATTGTCTCGGTTATTATTATTGTTTAGATTTGTTGATTAACAGCTGACGAAACTGTACAAATTCCACGCACATTTATAATTTATACGACCTGCTCAAGATAGTAGCAAAGGATAGGCGCCTTCTTCTATTTACTGTTGATATTAATCTTTTATATTTAAGATCCGACGAAGATACGACAGCGAAAGAAGAAAAGTCTCTTCGCTAGTATTTAAACACCGTTAATAATACTCAAAGACGACACAGAAACAGGGGGATGATATTACGTTATTATTTTTTTTGTCGTTAAAAGAATAATTTTACTAATTATTTACTTAATGTGGAGAAAAATAACAACCCGTTTACTCTCCCTCACCGACAGACGTAGGTAGTAGTTGTACAAAAATATATTAAAATATTATCTCGTCTTGGTTGTTCTTAATTCTTTATAATAAGTATTATTTGCTAGAGTACTAAATTATTATTGTTGAGGAGAAGCAGTTGTGAACAGACTGCCTGCTTCGAACCGACTACTCAGCGAGCGTGACACACCGCATCAAGACCATGTGCGCAAGATTGCTGCTAGGCATCGAGGCTAACCGGGGCCGGGATTTTTGAATCTGGCGCGCGCTATTGGTCGACGCACGGGCGGAAAGCCGGCCGGCAATCTCCCACCCCGTCGCCGGAACCGTGCGATGCCGACCGACCAGCGCGAACAAAGGAGAACCACGTGCTTGCAAGCGTTTTAACCGACACCCATTCGGGGCGCTGGTTTTTTCGCCGGCAGACGGCTAGCAATATCGGCCTCGGTGATCGCCTAGGTTTCTTCTAGAGAGGAAAAAAGAGCGTATACGAAAAAAAAATCGCGTGCATTTCCAGATCTAGGCCAATAATCGTATATTTGTTTGTTTGTTATTCGACATTACGTAGGGACACCTTAATTTTTATTTTTGATATAGCGAAATCCGCGATAAAATACGAACGCTTATCATTTAAACTTACCTAGCGTTTTAGATTAGCGGTTCTAATCTGGGCTAATTTTCGACTAGGAATTAATATGTTATTAATATGCACATTTATGTGTACAACATTTTTTTATAGTTTTAGATCGTATTATTCAAAAAGTCGATCAATAAAACTACTAACGGGACTGTATGATTAACCACCGAATTCGATCCAATGTGGATTACCGATTCGTGCAAAGAGTCCGTTGAATGATTAAGACCATGTGTCATTTATATTTTGGGAAATATTGCATTAATCACCACAATGAAACGTGTATATTTGCCTTATTTTTCATCCAAAATCTATTCATGCTTTCGTTTTTTTTTTATAAGTTTAAATAAACTTTAGCTCAAAATATCCAATAGAATTATAATTACAGTGCGAACTCGCTAATCTGAATTAATTAAAACATGGACGATTTGGTTTACCGAAAATTTCGGATTACTGAGTCATAATTAAAATAATTATAAAATTGCGTTTTAGAATGTTAAACGTCTATTGCATCTGTCAAAATAAAAAAATAAATACATTACCACATAATACATAGGTTGTAACTCAGTATCATAACATCTTAAAAGCATCACTAATAAGAAAGCAGATTTTTGCTTGTCGACATTTCATTTGTTTAGCCTCCATTGTTCGTTCTCACATCAGCCTAAGTATGTGCAGTGTTCCTAATTTGGCTCCATTTTCTTGCACCCATTTTATGCAAGTGTTGCTTGTACATGTTTCAATTTTGGTCCATCTATAACTGTTTTATCATTTGAAACATTATCGTCGCTATGCAGAGACAAAAGGTCATCATCTCCATCGTTATGCTGATGATTATCAGACGAAATTTCTTGCAACATGTTTCTGATTTCAGTAGCTTGTTGCTGATTGTCTTCAGAAAGTAGCTTTTTCTTTACTGCAGTTAATGGAAGGTCATTATCTGAGTCATCTCCAGATGATGTTGCCGCGGAAGCGTTATCAGTCGAATAAGAAACTATTTTTTTGAAGCATTTATTTATTGCATCGTTCTTCGAATACCGAGAAAGAAGAAAGACTGCATTCTTCAAATGAATATTTTTAAGGGCGTTTGAAATGTCGTCCTTGACTGGGAATGTGGACCAAAAGACTGTTTCGATAATAAAATTTTGTTAATTGTGTAGCATTTTGACCCGTTGGTTGAAGTAACGAGGTGTAATTAGGTGGTAGAAATATTGTTACAATTTCACCATCATCGCTCCTCAACTGCGTCTCTGAAGCGTGATTGGAAGCATTCTCGATTAATAACAACGTCTTCCCATTAAGATTGTTCTCTTTTTGAAATATTCTTACTTGTTTGACGACAGATGCATGAAACCATTCAACGAATAATGCGGATGTCATCAAGGAAAGAAAAAGAGAAGGAGAAAAGTGAGATTCCACTTTTTAATTTTCTTTTTTTTTTCCCTTCTCTTATTATTTATTTCACCTTTTCTTTTTTCACACCCTCTTTTTCATTCTTTCCTTTTTCTTCATTATTTAAATAATGTAGAGACTAAATGAGAAGAGAAACTATACTAACTAATACTCGATATTATCACTGCTGACTCTTAGGATCACTCGCATTTAATTTGGTATGGATTCAATTAATCTTCTTTACAAGCTTGTTCTCAATTCTCCCATTCCTCGCGGGAGGCATCTTGTAATCTCTGTAGCTCTACTGGGATCAAAAGGATTCATTCCTGGACTCACCACAGGCCAATCTAAAACTCGAATGCCAACCTCATCAAGCTATTTCCGGATGATTATTGCTACATGAGGTCATGCATTATCGTACATTAAAAAGAATTCGCTGCCTATTGCTGGTGCGTATGGTACTGCATGATCTTGTAAGATGTCAGTGGGGGGCCGTTGTTTACTGATATTAATTGGTCTGCTAAAGAGATGCCTCCCCAAAACATGATAGAGTTACCACCAAAATTAAGCGTAGATCTGATATTACACTATCTGAAGTGTAAAGACTAAATCTTGATTAATCTGTGAAGGGTATGTTGGCCCAGTCATTCATTTCCCAACTGGCATGTTCCTTAGCAAACCTTAAACGAGCCACTCGGTGATTCCTAGTAAGGCGATCTGTAAGGGTTACTCTAGTTCTTATTTTACTTTGACCCAATCTATTACGAACGGTTTGGGTACTTATTCTATTTCCTTCCTATTTTCTATTTCCAGTTGCATGTCTCCGACGTAATGGTTGTTTTAAAAACCGGTCATTTCAGGGAGTAGTACTGCTTGGTGACCTGGTACCGGTCATCGTATGTAACCTATTGTTTCTTTGTATCTGGTTACTACCCTATAAACACTCGACTGACTACTATAATATTTTTTAGTATTCCGAATTTTGAATTTCCCGCTTCGTAGATATAAGTTGGTGGCACGGACCAGGTCGGTAAAGAGGGATTAGATTAGTTATGTTTTACGTGAGGGACGCAAAAATAAAGACGTGTGAGAAGATAATTGTATTTCTATTATAAAATCTTTTATCGGCAAGGTTTTACTACAATATTAATCAAATTAGCCAGCTCATTCTGCTTCTAATAACGCTAGTAAAAATAGCATGCAAATGTGATCAACTTCAATATGCTAAGTGTTAGTTAAGAGGCCTGGTACATTTATGGTTATTATAATTACAAGGAACTTTGTGCGTAGATACCAGTTTTATTAGTTTTATTAAAACGAACGGCTACATGTGAAAATAAAGTTACGTGCATTCGATTTAAGCCGAAGGCATAGATGATCCGAACGACCTATAAGGCTTGTCTATTTTATACGTTTCATTTCTCCTGTTATACCCGGTAATTGAAATGCCGTTCCTTTTAGAAATCCTACACAAAGACGAGCCGAAGAAGTCTACCTGGCCGTCGTTTTCAGGTAAGTCCCTTTCTCGACCGTATAGCCCCTTACATTCGCTTCTAGGTATAACCTAACTCTCAAGTCCATCGCATCCGAACGACCGTGCGTAGCTTCGTATTTATTTAAAGAAAACTATTCCGTGTCTTTTTACGTTTTAATGAAGCGAAACATCCACTAAATAAATACCTCGCGCGTTCTATTAAAATTGTTCTAATTCTGTAGGAAACCTAACCTAACAAGGAAATGCATTCGAATGAGAAGATCGAAAGATACGTTTCAGTCGAGTAGTTGGAATCGAAGAAAGCATTACTTATTTAATTTAGCCGGTTCTAATTGTGTGAATATATGTTCATCGATTTGATTACGAAATGAGTTTGTAGGTTATGTAAGTTTTATTCAACTAAAAAACGTCAATTATGTAAGAATTAGTTAATCGTTGTATTTCCTATAATTTTTCAATTAAACAAGTAAATTTGATTCCATCTGCTTTATACAATGCTTGTGCAATATCGGTCCATACTAAATATTTGTTAAAATCTAACAAACTTGAGTGATATTCATATGTAAAATTTACACTTTCTGCCTATGAACCTGAAACGTTTTTGTCTAATACGTTTCCAGGTGTTACGTGCTTTTATTTGTCGACGAAAATTATATGTCAAGGTTATGTAAGCGTTCGAATGTCGGCTGAAATAAAATACAAAATGCAGGGGGTGTCCTACAGCTGTCACACACGCATACGCCGATATTTCCTGTTTACTTTTGGAGAACTCGTACTTTACTTTAAATGCGGTTTACGAAATGTTTCTTAACAATTTCTTAAAAGAAAATAATTCGGAACAGTGGCAACTCGTGAATCGTTACAATATTCTTCGTCATTCTTTTATTACTACTGTTTGACGGTATATTTGACAAAAGGCAATTAAATATTCAGAAAGTCGTATAATAGCATCATTTTCATGATGAAGATTGTCTGTTTTTCTATACATTGTAACAGCACACTCATGCAGTTCGTTACATTCTATCCAATGTTTTCGTTCAGATCATTTTTGATAGTTTTGATTCGTTCAAAAGAAGGAATACCCGAAGAGGCATTCCTTTTTTAAAATTATAAAATTTCTTAAATTCTTCAACTAAGGATTGACTGCTAGTTATGATACTTTTTTATTATTAACATGAATGAGTAGTTCAGAAAATAGGCATTTATAATAAAAACCGATTTCATGTTCACGTACCTTTGTATTCTTATTCAGCAGCCTCCGCCAATAAATAATTTCTATTCAGAGTCTTAAAAATACATATACATATAAAAATACATATACATTGTACTACGCAACTTGTACGATGTAAAACGAAGTTGGTAGTACTGATGCAATATGGTTGTAGTAGTAAGTTAAGGAAGTAACGGTTAAAGAAAATGAAGAAGTTTTATTTAAAGACGATATAGAAGAAAACATGAAATATACAACATCCTTCACAGATAATTTACTGGTAATTTTTACAGGAAATTCGAACTCGTGAGTACCTGGATTTTCTCGTACAATAGAGAGTAAATCTTAGACGTTAGAAAGGAAAAAAAAACACGATTTTTGTTCGTAATAATAGCGACACCGAACCTTTCGCTAAACAAGTACACAATACCTACCTAGAGCACCACCTGGATTCGTCACAAACGGAGCATATTTACAATAACGTTTTCTCATACAATAACGTGTGCTTTTGGGAAGGCTGTCCTCTTCTGCGGCAACATTTTAAAGCGAAAAAGAGATCAAAGCAGACTTTGTACGTTTAATCTCGTGCGTATAGGCTGCCTACCTATGTATATATGCTTCCTTTTTTCTGCTTGTGTAAAAGAAGAAATCGTTATGTGCGAGGATTTATGAAATTGAAAGATCGGTTTTGTGTTCGAGAAGTTCGACGTAACATCGGAAATTTAATTTTTAACAGATTATTTTTCCGTATTTTATCTAACAAAAACGAATTTCTGAGGTAGAATTAATTGAATTGTGATCTTTCATAGTATTCGTTTTAAATGTATCGTCTTAGAAATGGACCTAATGGTACTTTCTTTGCAGTTTGCAAACATCGCAATTTTCGAATACAGTGCGGAATTTTTTTGGCTGTCCTTTAAAAAGTCCCATTCCTAGTTGGTTACTTAGTTATAGACTGCATTTTGAAAATTGTAATTATTTATTCTTAAACATTATAAAAATCTAATTTTGGAGGAAAATATTTTACTCCAGTTTTCGCTACACTGAGGAGTTATATAACAACCATTCCTGGATCACACGCGAGAATTTTTCGGGTCGTTATCCTGGTAAAATCTAAAATCATGTTCTGTGTCAAGCTTCCTGGCAGTAGATACTAAATTCTGTTGAAAGATGTTTAAGTACAGTAACCTATCAAACATAGCCCTAGACCATTACATGCCTATCTCCATGTTTAACTGTTGGTTTTAAATGTTCTTCGGGCTTATAAACGGTTTTTTTTCTTTCTGGCTATTCGTCAGTGCTAATTAGCACGCCCCAGAGCTCTTCGAACTGTTTCTGCCTTTACGGTATTTCCCATTTCACCTCCAGGATTAACTTATAAGCAATTAACAGTGGATTATTTCTAGATTGCCTGATAATCCACCATTCCTCATGTTCGTTAAATATTTCATTTTTGACTTATTTTACATTTGTTCTTCACTCTGTTTTTGGGATCATATCATTCAATAATATACTGTATACCATCATTATGTTATTATTTAACATTTTTGCAATTTCCCGTTAACTTTTATTTTTCTCATGGTGAAAAATGAGTAATTCTCGCTCGTCCAACGTTGTCCCTCGACCCATGTTGAAATCGTAATTCACAGTTACAGGAGATAAAGAGATAAGGTGCACGTGCATCTACGGACTTTCTCTAGTCATATAAAAATTGTGTACAGGGCTGCATCATTTTCACTGTGATATATAGAATATATAACCGCTGTAATGTTATCTGATTAGAATTTACAATACCTGTTCGAATTAGTTTTGTTTTATTTTTGTAATGTAACACATGGGCTGGAAAGTCCCGGGCGTAACACATAGATGACGCTAGTTTTATTACAGTTACCTTTCTCTCAGTTAGTGCTAACCTTCAAAAGACAGCTGTTAAAATTTCATGATATTCTATTCATTAGTTTGTGAGTTATTGTGCTAAGAGTCACGCTACTTTTGTTATTTTCAAAACAAGAATAGTAGATGTAATATGTTCAATTTATTTTTCCCAAATAATTACTTTCCCTAACATTTTTAGCTTATTAAACGAGCTTCTCTGGTGATGACCTTTATCAAGTATAATTGAATCCAGAATTATACGTTACACTTCTTTACATTGTACTTTACTTTACTTACCATATTATCAAGAGATAGATACATAAGGTGTGCTCATAATTTTCAGAGAAATAAAATTTCACTGGTAATCGTAGATATGTGAATACGTTTGCTTTTCACATGAAGATATTTTCGAGAATGTTCAATAATAAAGCTCTTGCAAAGGAATTTGGTCGTATTGTAGTGTAAGCGGCACTTTGCTCGAATTTTACGTAGTTAACTACTATTTAAAAATATTGTTTGTAATTCCATTGCAAAGATAATCGACACAAAACACATCTAACGTAGTACTATGAACAGAAATTTGATTTGATTGATGAAATCCATTAGAAATAACTAAGTTGCTAACTTCAGATGTAAAAATGGATGCAAGTATTGATATTGCGCGTCTTGGAAAATAATATAGGATCAGGACAATTATTTTTGTCTAAAATTTCAAAAATACTCACTATATCCGACACCTTACTAGATTTGCAAACACTTTGTAATAGATTTGACGGTTATTTTGTATCCATTCCCCGCCAAATATCAAGGAATCTTCTTAGATCTAATAATTCAGACACAAATTATAGCGATGGTGGTAGGTTTATATAAATACCATTCGTATGTGCATTCGTCCTGATGTCGAAATTGTTATAAAAAAATCTTAACACTTCTAAATCTACAGAATATCATAATATTATCTCTTTCGTTTACGCGATGTGACGTGTTCAAATATTTCTTCTTTTGAAATAGGCATTTTCCGATCCGAACTTAAAGTATCTGCTGTCAAGCCTTTACATAAAAAAAAAGATAATAACGAATTAAAAAATTATTCCCCGAATAGTATGAAATCCATTTTCATAAGAATTTATTAATTTATAACGTACAAAAAAATTGTGTGCTATTTGGCCCAAAATTAACGTGCAACAAATGGTTTTACGTCTAATAAAGTCACCGATGCAGTTCTTTTCAACTTTCTAGGTTAAAGTGATACTAATTAGATAAATTTCATTTATATAAAGCTTTGGGTTAATTAATCACAAGATTTTACAATGCAAGGTAGAAGATTTGAGTAAATTCTGTATCTATACTGTATTTCGCGGGAAGCAAGCAATTTATCTTGATAAATAATTGCAAATTAACATACATAGAGATGTCACTATCGACTCAAGCATTAATTTCCTATTTTCTCCATATGTCATTTAGTGAATTCTAATAATAATCATTTATGCAAATTATATATAAATATACTGGTTATATTAAATCAACCCCCAGCAACCTTCCAATTAAAATGTCTGCTGTATAGAATTGTTTCAACAAATGTATGAATAGAAGCCATTCAGTTGTTAACGAAAAATAAAAAACTATGCGTGAAGCTAGTAATTCATATGTGCTTGAGTTCTAACATCTTTCCTCTACAAAGATCTTCAAAGATTTTACGTGTGACAATCAAACAATCAATAGAACTCTTTAATGGACTCGATACATTAACCGTCTGGATAGTTTCTTATCAAAAGCATGATAGTAGTAGGTACTAGGATTACAAAGACAGTTCATCATACTAATTTTATATCATTATGGAATCACCCCATCGGGAAATGTCGTTTAAATCCCAAAGAATCTGCTTAATGTGGAAACAGGCAATTAGAATGAAAACTACTCAGACCTTATGATTTACATATCTTGGAAACTATTTGCTTCATGATAAAACTTAAGCTTTTGTACCACAACATCGATCATGACTCTTACCTGCACCGCATAAATCAGTCAGATTTCAATATGGCACGTAAAATTATTGGAAATTCTACAGTAAATTACCTGATGAATAAGGAGAATGCCAATAATGTCTTATTTACTTAGAAAGTTAGGTAGGACAGATCTATTAGAAATTAATTGTTAGTAATTGTATTTTCTTTCTTACCTGACCTGTTTCAAGTTGTTCATGTTTATTTTGTACATTATTTACGGTTATCAATTTTGGCTATCTATTTGATAGATTCAAAACCAATACGTCAAAGTCGCGAATTTTTTCGTGGAAAGCATTTGCCAATCGTATTTGTCGTGCCTACCTTTATTAGTAACAAATTTCTTTGCGAAAAATCCATCATGATGAAATGCTTAATATTCTAGAATTAGAGAACGATTTAGCAATAGTCATTACACTTTTCACATGCTTTCAAATCTTTACCAACGAATTTCGTCCAGATTGGTTCTCTTTTGTCAAATGCAAATATCATTCAGTGAGCCTTGGACCAAATCTAGAATGCGAAAAATCGAAGTCATCTGAAATATGTCAAAATGCGTATACAACTGAAGATTTTGATGACTAGATTGTAGGTAAATTACCCATCACTGTGAAAAATTTAATATTCTAAAATTAGAAAAGGATATAATATAAATTTATTACTGTATCTGTGACTTTTGCAAAATCCGTCGCAGTTTTCAAACTTTTGGACGGTGATGTATTTAAAAACAACCACTTCCATCCATTTGTATTTAAATATTCCGCTTCTGATTAATTATTTTCTAATAGAATTTACATTTGTTATTAATTTCCCTATCAAGGTAAATAAGATAAACAATAAGTCTACTAAGTTCTATTTATTTCTTTTTTTTAAATCATTTGAAGGTAAATACTATCAAATATGTAGAAAATGGTATAAATATTTAACTCTAATATAATGCCCATAGCTTATTTAACTAATTTATTACTTCTCCAGCGCTGATTTACCTAAATAATGTTTCCAATTTAAAAATTACATAAGCGACAAACAGAATCCAGCGAACAATCAAGCATGCCAGGCGATATCCTCGCTATCATGCTCTCCTGGTACAAAATATGAAACACCTCAGAGTTAATATTTAGAATATGCTAAGAATTTTCTTCTGTATTCGCTTAATCGTAGAGTCGCACTTATCGCGTTATCTTCAATTCGTAAAAGTCAAGAGCGTTCTCGTATACACTGACGTATTTATGTTCCCCTGTTCGACGATCGCGGTATGTAATTTGATTGTACGCATTCTGTAAGTGCGAAATTCGGATGAAAAGCAGCGCCCGGTCTCTTCCTTTCTACCGCCCCAGCCGGCAACTTGATTGTTTCGAAACTTCGTATTTTCGAACGTGGAAAAAAAAAACGAGTAACGTAATAATAAACGTACTTTTTCGTTTATCGCCGGTTGGTATACCTGCGCGTTGTTAGTGCTATCTTTACGCCTCTCTCAATTCATGATGCCCTGTTACAATAATAATAAACAAATTGAAATTAATAATAAAGGGACTGTTGAATTTTATATGCGCCTTGTTAAATATCGCTTCGGGAGTGAATGCAGGCGACATCTGCGTATAAAGGGGAGAACTACCGATGGCGTGTCGTGCATCGAATTTCGTAAAGATGTCGCTAGAGTGTTGTAGATGCGATTATTTACCCATATTATTCATAAACGTATACAGCGAAAATGTGAAGCGCATTATCTGCAAATTTGAAACAAATGAAACAACGAAAACATCGGTTATATTATTAATAGCACTTACTGCAATAAATGAACTATAGTTCAACTCGAAAAGGCCAAGGGCATTCATCGAAATCGCCTTTTGAGTTCGCGCAATAACAACGGACAAGCATTTTGTGATATCGGAATATTTTTTAGTGTACCAGAAACTGTCGAAAGCCGCATCCGCGAATAAAATGCCCTAAAATAATATGTATAATTTTTGTATTTAAGTTATTATTAGAGACCGGATTATATGTTATATGCAAAGTGCATATATTTTATTTTATTTATTATATTTTACCTCTATATGTAGATGTCTTATACTTAAGTTAACCAGCGTTAATTAAGTTTAATCAGTGTAAGACATCTACAAATAGACGTAATATAGTGCTATTTTGTGTGTCTAAGTTATCATTCGATTTTGTCTGTTACAGTAGTCTAACTATTTTTGTGATTATTAATTTATTTGTTTAATTTAATAGTATAATTTAATAGTTCTCTCGCCAGTCTATAATTCTTTGTATACCTTTGACGTTTACATACATACATCTGCGATGATTTTGAGTTGTTTTAGGCACTCGTAAGTCTTGATTTAATGGATAAATACTTAGTTAGAACTGCTGACCTTCAACTGCGCTGATTTCGTCATAAGCAATAGCTCTGATCGTAAATATATATCTTTATTGTCTGAATTTATTGAACTTACAACAGCATAATAACATAAAGAATATAAAAAAAAATCATAATGAGAAACTATTGGACTTGCTATTGACTAATTTAAACTGAGACGCCCTTGTAATACAAGATTTGGATCCACTGGTTGTTGAAGATGTACATCATTCTGTCCTTAATATAACACTTAGGCTATGTTGCAAATCTGTCACTAAACAGTTTCCATCAAACACAAACTTGAAATTTTATTTTCGCGAAGCAAACTTTGCTACCTTGCGCAATGATATAACACATGGGCTGAAAAGTCCCGGGCCTAACAAAGAAAACACGTTTTTTTTTGGTTCAAAATTAGCTTTATTCATCAACGTAATCTCCATCAAGAGCAACGCAATCATTCCAGCGCCGCTCTAACATTTCAATACCACTTTTGTAGAACGATTTATCTTTTGCCTCAAAATAGGCCTCAGTTTCAGCGATAACCTCTTCATTCGTGCGAAATTTCTTACCGGCGAGCATTTTTTTGAGGTCTGCGAAGCAATTCGAAGTTCAATTTACGTAGTTTTGTCATTGTTTTGATTGACTTGTGACACGGTGCGTTGTCTTGATGAAACAACATTTTTTTCTTTGCCATATGCGGTCGTTTCTTTGCAATTTCGGCCTTCAAACGCTCCAATAACGCTATATAATATTCACTGTTGATGGTATTTCCTTTCTCAAGATAGTCGATGAATATTACACCACGCACATCCCAAAATACCGAGGCCATAACCTTTCCAGCCGATTGTTGTGCTTTCGGACGCTTTGGACGAGGTTCACCAGTTGCTGTCCACTCAGACGACGATCGTTTTGATTCCGGAGTGAAGTGATGGATCCATGTTTCATCCATTGTCACATATCGACGCAAAAATTCCGGTTTGTTACGTTTAAACATGGCCAAACACTGCTCAGAACCATCAACACGTTCTTGTTTTTGGTCGACAGTGGGCAAACGCGGCACCCACTTTGAACAGAGCTTTCTCATAGTCAAATGCTCATGCAATATAAAGCCAATACGTTCTTTTGATATCCTTACGATGTCAGCTAACTCACGCAACTTCACTTTTCGATCATTCAAAACGATTTTGTGGATTTTCTTGATGTTTTCTGGTGTTACCGCCTCATTTGGACGTCCACTGCGTTCTGCATCATCGCTGTCTCTACGACCACGTTTGAAGTCAGCAAACCAACGTTTTATTGTTGTTTCTGATCGAGCGGAGTCCCCATAACACTTTTTAAGCCATTGCTTCGCTTGAACGGTATTTTTTCCCATCAAGAAGCAGTGTAAAATTAAAACACGAAATTGTTTTTGATCCATTGTTTTGAAAATAACAAAAGTAGCGTGACTCTTAGCACAATAACTCACAAACTAATGAATAGAATATCATGAAATTTTAACAGCCGTCTTTTGAAGGTTAGTACTAACTGAGAGAAAGGTGACTGCAATAAAACTAGCGTCATCTGTGTGTTAGGCCCTGGACTTTTCAGCCCATGTGTTAGCTGCAATCGACTGGACTTCTTTAGAGAATCTTAATTGTGTTAACGAAGCAATTTCAGCTTTTTATAATTGCTTAAACATTGTTATCCGTCGATCAGTATCTTTGTCCAAACACCCTTCTCGAAGATATCCGCCTTGGGATAATTACGAAATAATTACTACTAATTATTACCTTCGTAGGTGGAACAATAGTGGACAGGAGATATACTCAATTTAAACAGTTGAGGAAATTAGTTAAAGACAACATTATTGTTGTATATGCGACTGTAGAAGTGCAGTACATAAACGCGCGTAGCAGTATATCAACAATACCTGGATGTTTCACTTTAAGTTAAGTGGTTTCGGTTTTCTCCCAAGTGTAACATAATTGATGCGATCCTATTTAAGTGATGATTCAAGCTATGCTCACTAAATGCTAAGTAAGAGATGGAGAATGCCTTCTGCAGGTGACCAATCGCAATAAAAATTAACGTATTCAAGCTCTTTTAAAAATGATTAAAAACGGATGATTTTTGAAGTTCAATTTTTAGGCATATATCACATCGTGCTGTACAAATTAATATATTAATATATTCCTGGTAATAGGCAATATACGTATAATTAAATTCATACATACCCAGTAGTTTAATTCATGCGAGAGAGCGCAAAATTCTAATAACTGGGAGACGTGCGCTACATAAAACGATACTAAGAAGAACAAATCTTCAACGCTAACATCGTCCTGAAAGAAATTAACAAGAAATTATCACCAAAGCCACAATTATACGTACATTGGTGATTCTATAGCATGCGGTGCAGGTTCCTAAAACGCTAGCGAAGAATTGGACTAGATGCCCGGGTCCGAAGATCTGGTTCAGTTCCTCGGTAATGCTGCGGATTCAATATGACAAAGAAAATTCAAATTGTTACCTTCTCTGGAAAATGAAAAACTTACCGTATCAACTTCTGATGATGCTTGATACAAATCACCAATAACCTCCTTTCTTCGGCATCTGGATGACCAACGGCTAGTTGATAATTCACTCCCGGAATCTCCAGTAACCTTTCTGATATCTTGTTTTCCTCGCCGCTTCCTACAAATTTAGTCGCTGCGCATAATAGTCGAAATTGCGTCGTGCAATTGGCGCAAATCGAGCAGTACAGCGTGTCGTAAGAGCAAACTACGTGTTCGTTGATATAAACCGTCAAATACGCCTGCCAGGTGAAGATGAGCTCGTACGCTGGACTCCTAGTCACGTCGAACGGAAACCATGAGGTGTGAGGAAGGTTTCTTCCGTTTTTCAGAATCGGCAATAGCAAGTAGAAAGACAGAAATGCGACGGCCGACGTGTATTGCGTTACAAAGATTACTACAAGGATTTTAGCTGTTATTTTGATATCTTTATGTAGTGTTTTCCCCAATGTATCCGCGGGCCAGAATTCATACCAAATCGTTCGAATTATCTCGCTTATTTGTTCGGATTTGTAAAAGAGAATGCAACCTTTAGTCGTCGCCTGAAAGTTTAATAACAATCTATCAAAACCATATAAATTAATATAACTAATAGTTAGCTAACTAATAGTTTCAGTGCCGTGCGGAGAACAACGTGGAGGGGTGAAGTGCGAGGCACGGAGAATCGAGTGCCCGTATCGAAGCACGCTTGTTCAATATCATTGGACTGGTCGTTGTGAGTGCTTGTCAGTACACACATACTTACATTTCCGCTTTGTTCTTTAAATGTCTGCCAGATAAAACATTCATTTTCAAGGGCGAAAAATGCCATGGAGGTAAACAAAGCAAGGAACGCCTTACTATTCATCAATGTGTTAACATGACCGGTACAGACAAACTCCCTCTTCTAATCATTGGGAAATCTAAGCAACTTAGAAGCTTTAAAGGTATCAAGACTCTACCCGTTGATTATGCGAGTAATACAAAAGCTTGGATGACTAAGGAATTGTTCAAAGATTGGATAAAAAAAGTTGACAAGCAAATGAAAAACAAGCGAAAAAATATTTGGTTTTTATTGACAACTGTACTGCTCATATGGACTTACCAACACTTGCAAATGTCAAAGTTATATTTTTCCCTGCCAACACCACCAGTAAACTTCAACCTTTATATCAAGGCATCATTCATACATTCAAACGGGTTTATCGCAGAGAAGTTATAAAGCATACGCTTACCTGCTTGGAAGATAACATCAGCTCTGAGATGAATATACTCCTGGCTATGAAATTTGCAAGATTTTGGTATGCAGTGAGTGACGTAACTGTCAAAAACTGCTTCAAGAAAGTTGGGTTCAGTATCTGTCCAGCTAACCAAGACTTTCTGATCGAGCAAAATGAGGTTGAACTTGACAATGAGCTTGAAGTTGCACCTAGCAGTGAAGAATGGGCCAAGCTCGTGTCCCATAATACCACTGGTAATGTGTCCACGCCAACCTTTGAAGATTTCGTACAGATTGACGACGACGTGGCTACCGCTGGAGAATACACCGAAGACGATATCGTTCAAAACTGTGTGAGCTCGTCTACCAACGAAAATGACAGTGAAAATGAAGCCAGCCAATCACACATTTTGAATAGAGAGATGGAGAAAATTCCAACAAAACGAGAAGCTTTAAAGGCATTGGAGACGCTTCACAAATTTTATGAATATGCCGCGGTTGATCAAACCATATTTGATAAAATTTATGAACTTGAAAAACATACACAAAATATAAAAACAGAATCGCAAAAGAAATTAACAGATTTTTTCAAGTAAATGTTGTTATAATATTATTAAAACATTACTGAACACTTGCCTCGATACGGCCGCTCGGCCTCTCCACGTTGTTCCTTGCATAGCACTGTACCTTGCCCCACTTTGCCGAGACAAGTGATAACGATTTGACTATGTTAAATGGCTTTCTTACCTGCATTATAATTGTCATAGACGCGACAGATTTTATGAACGTATCTACGCTCATATCGGCCGTGAGCAGGTGTGTGATAAGGGATAATTCTTGAAGAATCGCCGTCATCAACATGAAGCCGAAGAACACCTTCTTCGAAACGCTAACGTCGCCCGGCCACAGGTTAATAATCCTGGCAAGCACTTGACTAAAAATCGTCACACGTTTGGCATCATCCTTAAAGACAATCGCTTTATTTTTTAAGATCTTGACGTTGACGAAAAACCATAGCTTATTAGTGAAAGACATTGCGCGCACTGTGATTGTAATGTTTAAGGACCTTACTTATATCTATCGAATTCCACTTCGTTAAATTTTGACGACTTTAAAACTTACGCCGATAAGCTTTCCAAGTTTTCCTTCAAAGTTTGATAAATTCTGTGCGAATATGGTATGCTGTTGGAATTTAGAATAATTTTGAGTGAGTATAATTGGCCAATTACTCTCGAACTTAATGTGAACATATAGTGAAGGTCGCGTAAATATTTTAAAATTTGTCCGGGTATTTTCTAGAAACTACTTAGAATTTCCTTTTAAACTAGTGCATACGTAGTTAAGGCATTGTTTTAACGTGTGTAACGAAGAAAGTTATTAGTGTCTGTGTAATTCGTTTATTTGATTTACATAATAAAGTTGTTGCCTTGGTATGGCTTCGTGATAAAAAAGGTAGATAAAGATTAAAAAGAGACTACATCTCGCGAAATATTTTTATTAAAATTTCATGTGTCCTCCACGCACCATCAGGCCAAGATAATTTTATAAATAAAATTTGTAGAAATATAAAAATAAATACATTATTAAAACAGTTATGACAAACACATTAAAGCTAATATTTTTTTTGCGATAGTTATCGTAATAAAGAACTGTAATAAATATACGCAAAGTTCAAATACTGAAACTAAATTCTTTAAATTTTACATAAGCAGTTGTTTGCGTGTAATAATATTGATAATCACAAATACAATAATAGTGATGATGATAATGATAATAATAATAATTAATTAGTGAAATTTAAAACCTCAATTTTGGGAAATGTTTTATATCAGTTCTAACTGAATCTGGGTCCGGGATGCTAGTAAGTTGTAAAACAACTTCCAACTCGACTTCTAAGAATTCAAGACTTCTGAAATATTATTCGTTTTAGGAATTCGAAATGAATGTAAAACCCATACTGTGTAATTTTGATGTCACCCTCGCAAATTCTATTTTAGAAAAGTTTTTAAAGGGATGTTGTAAATTTATATATTTTGTCAATAGGATTAACATTAGAATTACTGAATTATAAGTTTTAATATTTTTTTAACTTTAAGAGATGCTATAAGTATTAGTAAAAAGATTGACTTGATACCTCAAATGTGCAGAGTTCTGCTAATCTATCTTACAACGGTTTAAGCCTTAAATCTATGTGGAAAATTAACTGCTCTAAAGTATCTTTCTGTGCAGATAGAAAGAACCAGTTTAGCATTAGATATAATAAAGTTATTGACTCGATATGACTACAGGGTGTCCATGAAATTAATTAAAAAGTATGGAAAATGGAAAGATCTAGTTTTATTAGATTTATATCCAAAATATTTTGCGGTAATTCCTTCGGAGATGCGAGAGAACATGTTAATCAGTATTCACTGAAATATTCGTATATTATTGGACTCTTTGCATACTTACATACAGATAGACAGTGTTCTGGGTGTAGATATGCGAGTTCGGTTGGATGGATATGCATCCATAGGCGGTACATATTACAACTCTGTCGTTCGCATCCTAATTGAATCATTTTTCTTTGGAATTTATATTGTATATAATTGCACCTTTTCTATTTTATTTCAAAAACATCTTATATATAGCCACACGAAATTGGTTACCTGATTTTAAGAAATCTATTTTATGAGAGTTAATCCCTTTTTAATTTTTATCTATTTTTTTATTTAATTTATGTTTTAACTATTAACTATTCGTACTCACCCCAAAAACTTAACTGATTTGTGACATATTAACAGCACTTATATTCGAAGCTCAAGGTAACACGGCACAACTTACTTGTTCTATTTGAAAAGTATCACCCAATAATATTCGAAGTACGGAGCATTCATACGAAAGCTCTCATCGCAACTAAACCAGCTTTTGCATCGTACAAGTTTCTCAATATCATTTCATTAAATTTCAAACTTAAAATTGATTCTGATTTGACGGTATAGAGTAGTAGGGGATTTTTGATAATCTTAAGCAATTTGGGGGGACAAAATTTCCTGCAATTTCTTGAACGCAAAGGTTTTTGATAGCCATAACAATTGAACCTGTTCCACTGGTAAAATTGCTGGATTAATATTACATAGAACTGCAGGGTAATTTGACTACATGTGTATTCGTATGGTGTAATATTAGACCTTTGTTTAATTTATAATATTCGTGTGGGGGAATTGATTGGGACGATATAGATTTGAATTTCTTGTCCAATAGGATTCGTTCTCTGCTTCGAAATGTGCGAAGGGAAAGATTACAGTTTAAAGTCTTTATTGCATTTCTAAGAAGTAACATTTATAGTATACATTTATAAGACCAATTTCTCACATCGCCATCTTTGTAAGAAATGTGTAGAGGGAGAATGAGAACCTTACGACCTGAAAGAGATATCACTTAGAATTAGAATTTTCTACAATTTCTTTAACTAACCGTTATGAAGGAGGCGTAATTCAGTTCGAATAAACCAAAAGCGTTCATAGATTCTTCTTTTTGTGCTCGCATGATGACAATTGACAAGCATCTCCGAATATCGGTATATTTATCGTTGTACCACTCGGATTGAGAGGCGGCGATTGAAAATTGAGTGCTCTGCGGGAGAAATACATGTTAATCTTGAACGGAAAAATCGTACAAAACAGAAAAATATTTACCCAATAACTCAGCTCGTTTGATACCGAGCAATAAATGAATAACTGGCAAAGATATGCCACGTACAGTATGAATAGTATGAGTAAAGTTTTGAAGTCGGTTGCCTGATGAAGAAGAAAGGAAATATTTTATTTATACCAGATAACACATCCAGCATGGAGGTCTCGTATATTTTAAAGAGACAGGTTCGATTAAATTCGTTAATGTACTCTTAAGCACTAGATAATAACTAGCTGCAGTAAATTTGAGTAATTTCAGACTGTGAAAAGCTTTCAAATTATCACAAGTAAAAGAATCGGGAAATATGTCTGTTGAAGAGTAGCTAATAATTGTTATAAGGCTTCACCTGATTTAATCGAACTTATATCTTACAATCAAGGATGTGTCGAATTTAAGTATGAATTAAACGCTGCATCAACGTAATACATATTCTATACACAGGATGACAGAATAAAATAGACACCTACTAATTAAAAAGAAGATTCTATTCTCGTTATATATACAAATAATTTTAAAATTTTTAAATTAGGCTAATATTTTGTCGATACACCTTTACTTGCGTGAAGTGCTGCGAGTCGCCGTGGCATAGAATCTATTAAATGATTAATGGTGTCTTCTGGAATATTTAACCACTCTTCTGTAACAGCTGCCACGAGTTCTTCCTTATTTCTGGATTTTCGGGGTCGTTTCGCCATATTTGTCTGGATTATGTGCCAAACATTCTCTATCGGATTCATGTCTGGTGATTGGTCTGGCCATGGTAAAATCCAAATCCCCTGTTCCTCTTTCCATGTGGTTGTTGTTCTTGCTTTGTGGCAGGGTGCTCCATTCTCCATAAAAGTGGCGTCTTCTTTAGATAAAATGGCTTTATCGAATATCGGTAGTAGTCCTTCTGTTAATATTTGGATATATTTTCGTCGCAGATTACTAATTGCGATCTTCCACCATACCATATCGTGCCCCACACCATGATGTTCGCACTGCCGTATTTCACCGTCTGATGCAAAAATTTGTCGTCCAGTTGTTGTGACGAACGTCTCCATACCCACGTACGACCACTATCACTGAATTGACAGTATCTGCTTTCGCCTGAAAAAATGACAGACCGCCAAAGCTCTTCGGGCTTTGTTCGCATTTCGATTGCCCAAGCCATTCGGCGCCGTTTTTGAAACGCCGTAAGGAGAGGTTTTTTCTTTGCCACCCTTTTATACATCCCCACACTGTGAAATTATCGCAGAACGGTGCGCTGACTTTTCTGTGAAGTTGCCGCAAGCTCAGGTGTACTTTTTCGCGGTTCTCTTAACACTTCGCGCGCAAGCAACCATTTACTTCTTTCAGAAGGTCCGGCACGACCTGGTCTCGACTCCACTGTTGTTTTTTCCTTGCGTTTAAATTGTGTAATCACACGGTTAACTGTGGGGACAACGGAATATTTAAAAATTTACTTATTTCACGTTGCGAAGCGCCGCGTTCACTCTGGCCAACGATGCGACCCCGGGTGAAGTCGCTAATATCACTCGAACCGTGTAAGCGAAGCATAGTTGTAACGATACTAAACTATGACAAATTCCTTCCGATACATCTACCCCTACTCTAGTGATAAGAGAAAGTTATTAATTCGTTCTTAGAATTTAGCTGTTTACATTTTTATACCGCTTTACCTGGTGTCTATTTTATTTTGTCACCCTAGTGTGGATATGTGAAAAGTACCTAGATTGCTTATTGGGTATAAATATTTATGATTTTATAAAGAAAAAGTACTCTTTGACCCATGTTCTTATGTACGTATTGTAATGATATGTATTATTGTCATTTAAAAGAAAAACAATGATTTTTTCAAAATTTTCTAACGTATTTCTTTATTTGATTGTTCTCGATAGTGTTTTGTTCACGCCCTTATTTTGTTTTGTAGTTATTGGAGGCAAAATACAGTTAGGACTCCCCCTTCTCTAATTTTCTTATAATATTTATTCCGTACAGTTTTCTTTCTGTATATTGGTTATTATAATACATCTTCTACTTTGGTTGTTCATTATTGACACGTAATTTGCAATTTTAAATAAAAAAAGAAGCAGTCCCTTAGACAACATGTGCAATAGAGACTTAAATTCCATCATTGTAATACAGTAGAATTCGCTTATGGGACCATACAAAGCAGTATGTTAAAAAGTTAAATGTTATAAAAGAATATAACCAAAGATTATGTATATAATATCAAAATGTATTTTTATTTATAAAATAATAGGTAAGAAGCAAATATATATAACAATTTGATTAGTAAAAAAGTCTGGAACAACGGTCTGTCGTTTTGGTTTCTTGAAACAAATAGATTCTACAAAATGTTCAATACCTAATGCACTATTAAAATTATATTGATAGTACGTTCTTCAGTTTCTAAATATCCTATAACTGTCCTTATTCCGGTAAGCGTATGTTCATAACTGGTTTTTACAATTTCAAGTGCCCCTTGCTCCTCACTCAATTCATTATCATCGCTGTTATTTTGTTGATTTAAAACTCTGTCAACAAAATCTGTATCACTGTGAATACACGAAGTAATGAGATTATTATCCACTAATACAAATTCATCTATTGTTTCTAGATTCATGATACTTAGGATCCTGCAAATTATCTCATAACCATACCCTTAAAGGCAAATTATCGCCATCGATGTTATCATTACATTTGATAAGCCATTGAGGCAACGGTAAATTGTAGTCTCCATCAAAATCAATTTTCGTGATGAATGGTTCCTTGCAAAATTTGTTTAACATTTTCGTCGCTTCTAGCAAATTTACTTCATTAGAAGCTCCAGTATCCAAATTCGTAATGTGTTTCATTACTAACAGTCATCAGGATATTATTTCAAATAAGGCTTTGCCGGGACCAAGAAAAGTGTACGCTGGAAAGTACTTTATATACGAATACCTCTAACAGACATTAAAGAGTTACAATTGTAATTATTATCAAAATTTATTGTGCTCTTGGTTTAATTTCATATTTCATTTTTGTATACTTTGAAAATTTAGCTATACAGCGATTGTATAGGTAAATGTTAAAAGATTTTGTACTACTAAATTTCTTAAATTTGAAACCACAAGTTGGCATAGAATGATGCTGTTTCTGCGTCATATTTAAATTCAGTACGTCCTTATTTATAATTACTGAGACCTTCCAGTTGAGAAAAGCAAAGGTTTACCTGTGCTGTCTGGTAACAATTGGTGCAAATTCCCAACAAACTAGCCAACAACTGTACGAAATGTCCATTCCCAAAAACTTTATTCAACTCATTACAAACACTAAAAGTATGAGCAAATTTTTGCCTAAAAGACTATAAGAAATGTCTAAGCGATTCCTTACTGAATCAACTTCTGATGGTGTTTAATACATATTACCAACAATTTTCTTTCTTTTCGATGATTTCCCTGATAATCAACTCCTGGAATCTTCAATAGTCTTTCGGTAATCCTATTCCCCTCACCGCTACCGACGTATTTGATCACCTCGCAAAGTAATCGGAACTGCGCCACACAATTCGAGCATAAAGTGCAGTACATTGCATCAAAACCCGCTACTACGTGCAAATCCACGTACAAGGCCATGTAAACGTGCGTAGCGTAGAGTATCTCGTAAAAAGGACTCTTGGTCCAATCAAAAGGATACCAGGAATTGAAGGGGAGTAACCGTACACGTTGCACGATCGGTATGACCACAATACTGAAGTGAGAGACTACAACTATCGCGTACTCTATGAGTATGAGGATTAAGACCTTTTTTGAATCTTTCTTAATGCGGCTTTCGTTTTGGTTTCCTACTAAATTCGACGGCCAGAATTCTTCTTGAACGAGATATAAGAGGTGGCTTAATTCTTTCGAGTAATAGTACAGAACGCTGGCTTTAGTTAGAGACTAAAATTTGGAATTTCACCTTTTAGGGTGTGTAGAAGAAAAATATTATTTTACCTACTTGTAATCCTGGTATAGTCGAGGAAAGGATCTGCGTGAAAATATCCACATCCTCAGCGTTTACGATCAACGATCCGATTAAGGAGAATTGGTGAGTGCAGCCGATGACAAGCATTAAGAGAAAACACAATTTCTTCGAAGTCGTAAAGTCAACCGGCCAAATATTAACCGCACTGATCAACATCTTCGCAACTATTACGATGTATTTAGCGCTATCGTCGAGAAGAATCTTATTCCTCTTGCAGAACTCGAGGTTGTATAAAAAGGAGCGTACGTTCTCTCGTAAGGACATCATCACGACTGACTGGTGTTGTCCTTCTTGAGATCTAAACCGTCGCATTTTAATCTATCGACTTATTTAATTATTTCTCGAAATGTAAAACTTTTATAACATGAACTGTCATCATTGGTACTGGTATCATGACTGTTTCAGCGGTTCAAGATGTCCTGGTCGCGTTAAATATTTCACGAAATTGCTGTGAAAGCAACACGCGGCTTGGACAAGCGTAATCCTTCGTAGGACAGTTTGATACGTTCGAGAATTATCTTGATAGGTTGAAATCTCGACGTAGACATCTATTACGGTATTACGTCCGGTTGATTTGAAAATTGCTCTTATTCTTTTGCTATCTACGCTTAATAGGGCGTCTTATATGGAAGGGAAAGAGAAATTATTAAATACTTGATCTGCGTAAAGTTTATTTTAACGTTTATATACATATATATATTGCAAACTACTGTACAGTTCTTTTTTTTTGTTAACGAGTGTAGTGTTCAACGTTCTTAATAATATCTCTTTTGATCGTTGTGAAGGCATTCCGTTTCGTATTTCTCAATTTCCCATCTTGCTTAGAAAAGTGTACAAGGTAAATGAAAAGCGGATTATCTAAAACATGGAAAGAATAGTATAATATTATTACTAAAACCAAACGTAACCATGGTAGATTGATAAACGTATTTTCTTCTTAATTACTTCATTCGATATTTCGGAAAATAAAGTGACTTTTAGAATCAAAATAAAGAAATTGCATTTGCCAACTAATTGCTGCCAAATTAATGAAAGGATGGTAGATGATCCAAGCCTATTTATGCGTTAATACGGCAGGTACTTGCCCTACGTATCTAACAGTTGTGATATTGTCAAAATAATGTCTCTCCCAATTCTTTACGTTTAGAAATGTAATTCTAGGTAAGTCCTAACTCATACCGTTGCTAAATGTTTATAGGCGAACTACAGTGAGTGTATTGTGGGTACTGAACTATGTATTATTTACTGTTGCCTTTTTTTTCTGAATATTTTTTTTTATCTCGCGTAACATAAAATACGACAATTTTATTCAAATTCATTACTTACCGACAAAAACGAAGCGTAGCTTAACTCGAAAAGACCGAAAGCGTTCATAGAAATGGCCCTTTGAGCTCGTATTGTTATTATCATCAAGCAGCACTTAATATCCTTGTATTGTTTATTATACCATTGGCATTCGTAAGTTGCTTGGGCAAGGTTCGCACTCTAAAAATACGAAAAGGTTTAGTATATCGCCCCTTCTTCTCAGATTTCCATCTGCACCAGATGACTAAGTTCACTGGAGACCGAACACAGTAGTAATATTTGGAATAAATGAGCTGCGTAGTACAGTAACAGCATCACAAGGGTACTGAAACTAACGCCCTACAATTAATAAAGTCAATTATGTTACTAGTCACGTTTCGAGAGGTGTTTACTTTCGATATTTGATACAGTGTAGGACAGATCCCAATCAACGTGGCGCATAGTTGAAAAAAATGTCCGTTTCCGAAGATTCTATTTAATTCATCGCTAATACTAGAATAAATAGAGCATGAGGGTTGTAAATATGTTTAATACACAACTTACTGAATTAATTTTTGATGGTGTTCAACGCATAACACTAACAGTTCCCTTTCATTGCCATCCTGATGTTGTTTTCTGACGGTTTCGTAAGCAGTTCCAGGAACTTCTAGCATTTTTCTGATGATTTCAGCTTCTTTTCCGCTACCTATGTGCCTGACCGCTGCTCCCAATAAGTGAAATTGAGCCACGCAATTGGAGCAAAGCGAACTGTATAGGGCATCGAATCCAACGGCTGCACTAACATCGAAACAATCGGCCATAAACGCCTGGACCAGGAAGAGGATCTCGAATCTGGGACTCTTGGTGTGGTCGAATGGATACCAGGGCGTTATTGGTAATACCCTACTTCGTCGTATGAACGGTACAATTACCAATAGCAAGCGTGACGCGTGTGCTGTGACGTACTCTAGGAGCATATTGGTGACGACTAAATTGGAATGCTCTGCTATGTGACGTTCGGCCACCTCATCGACTAGATTCGATGGCCAGAATTCGGTCCGTACGCTTTTGATTAGGTCGCTTATGTCGTTTCTTCTGGAGAACATTAAGATTGCTTTTCCAAATGACTGGAATTTAAAAAGAAGTGTGATTAGTATTAATTTTAGAGGCCATTTCGCTAATACGATTATGTATATTCTTGGGTGTTCTGGCATAGTTCTGATAAGATCTTCAATTTCTCTCTTGTACTATTGCATCCCTTGTGGTAAGATATACTGAACGAAAAGATATTTTAGACGATACATTGGGAGATCGTTGTGGTCATGGAAGAAGTTTCAAAGTGGAATCGCCCAAAAACTTTAAACTTGTATAGTATAGAAGACAGATCTTGTAACATATTTTCATAATTTTTTTCTAGTGCATTTAGTGTCTGGACATTGGTTTCACAAACTTTAAATAGTAACTGACCCTCTTTTGTGCTTCAAGGTTTACTAATGATATGACATCGGGTGATGATAACATACCTAGTTTTCTAGTTCGTGAACGTGCCTCTATCTTTGCGTATCCAGTGTGTATACTATACAATTTAATTATTAAAAGTTCCACATATCTGACAATTTGGAAAGCTAGTAAAATAGTGCCAGTGTTTAAGGGATGTGACCGGGCTAGCTTTGTGAATTACAGACCTATAAACATTTTAGCTAACTTTGCGAAAGTACTTGAACTTATATTTATTTTAATGTTAAACCATTTTTGTCAATCCATCAACATGGATTTATGTCAGGTAGATCCACTGTAACCAACTTGGGAAATATCACCCAGTATATATCTGGAGCGTTGGACCAGCGAGGACAGGTCGATGTTGTCTATACTAATTTTGCTAGGGTTTTTGATCGCATTAATCACAACTTACTTCGTGCTAAATTGGAAGGTATTGGCTTCTGCCCTTTGTTTGTAAAATTTATATCTTCTTACCTCTTTGGAAGGAGTGGTTACGTTTTCTACAATGGTTATTGGCCTACTCGCTCCAGAATACTATCTGGAGTTCCGCAGGGTTCTAATCTCGGACCACTACTATTTAATATTTTTCTGAATGATTTGCTCGATAAATTGCAATTTGCTATCCATCGTGTGTGCCTAAATAGGGCCTATATTTGTTACTAGAGGCAATCAAATCAGTGTGCTTTGGGGCCTCGATGGTGACAGTCATTTGTCCAAGACCATACTAAACTGGTAAGACTTCAGAAAGAATGATTTTCTTCTGCGGCATCTGTTGCTAATAATTCTGATTCTTAAAGTGAAAAATCATAGTAATACAAATTCAAAACGTCAAATCAGATCTGTAAGACATTAAAGGATGGGCAATATATGTAATTCGATGTGGTAATCAGAATAATTGAACAATATTTCAAGTTTATTTCGTGTTAGCGAAAAGAAAACAAAATCTTTCTTTTGACTGTAATACCTTAATGTGTTAAGATCATAGCAGCAGTACAGGAAGAATAAATACATTTATACAATTTCTATGGTGGAGTTTACTTTACCTGAATCGACGACGCCATCGCGGAAACCATGCTCATAAAATTATCCACATCTTCGGCATTGACGACCAAAGCCGCTAACAGAGACATCAAATGAAGAACGCCTACGGCCAGCATGCACACAACCCACGTCGTCTTCGCCACCGTATAATTCTGCGGCCATATATTAATCAAGCTGATAATTAATTGCGCCCAAAACGTAGTAAACTTAGCGCCGTCCGCGATGAAATTTTCGCAACCGCCGAAAAATGGCAATTTATAGAGAAACGAGCGAAGTTTGTCCGATAACGTCATCTCCGCGACTGACCCCTATATCTTTATTACATGCACTTATTGCCCTACCGTATGCAATATTAATCTGTTGAATCTATTTTGTACGTCTTATGCAAAATGTTACCTGTCAACCCGCAGTCTTCCCTTGTCAAGGTCTTCGCGATTGCGGATGGTTCCCTGGTCTGCATATTTCATGAAATGGCTGCGAAAACAGCACACGGCTTTGACAGCCGCTTCATATTCGCAATGGCCGTTGGCCAATCGCGTCAATCCTACCGCAGATCGTTGGATCACCTGGTTCCTCGTTACAGGCGCGATGTGAACAGCGGAGGACTCGTTACGGCCGTAATTACGCTTAAAATTGATACCATCGAAAGTGGAAAATGTCACGTGTTTTACGGAAAACGTACATCTGTATTGAGTCGATATGCTTGACTGGCGGGCGATGTGTTCTATTTTCAATTTAAACACGTGTATATCGTCTATTAGTTAGGATAGAAAATCGGTCACTTCAAAATATTTATATAACTCTCTCTTTTCATAGCAAAGAGTAGATATGTGATATGTGTAACAAGAAACAAAGTTGTTTTGAAGAGCAGGAAAATAATTGGCTAATAATTACATGTTTAAACTTAATAACAGAAAAAAAAATCAGACAACAATTTTTATTTCTAATGCTTAGTTTATTGAATAAAACTAAAACCAAATTTTCTCGTTGTTCCATTCTAAAATACATCGTATATGCATGTATAGTAAATTATTTTTGAATGTCTATTGCAAGTTATGAACTTTTTTTATTATTTTTTTTTTCCATTAACAAGTGCTATATTATTTTTCGTATCTTCAAACGCAGCTATTTCCAGAGATATAAGGTTCGGTTGAAAGTTTTTATTTCCCCATTCGATTTAAAAATGTGTATAGTGAAAATGAGAAACGGATTATCTGTAACAGAAAAGAAAATGACCAACAGATATTTAAAAAGAATAAAAGTAGAAAAAAAAAGAAAAGAACTATTTATAAATCTTAATAAATATAAGAGAAAAGTGAATGAAAATGAATCCGCCAATGTGTAGTTACTAAAATATTTTATTAACCCAGATATTATTCAAATTGAACTTTTCTTATAATAATAATAATAATAGTAATTCCAACAGGTACATTACCCAGTTACAGGAAACACTAAAATGAATATGCATGATAACAAAATACAAAAGAAAAAAAAACGAATATATATGTATATAAAATAATTGCTAAGTTACATGTATTTCATGTCTCAAAAATACTAAATATTACTATTACCCTATGGTATAAGAGTATATAAAAATAAAAAAAAATCCTCACGAAAGAAAAAAAGGGTCACTGTATAAGACGTTGGCGTTTCTAGACATATGAGTTACTGGTTCTTTTAATAGTACGTTGGTTCGTGCCATGGGTATAAAAAAAGTGTCAACAGATCTATGATTGTAATGGGGTATGCTAAAGTCCACTTGAGATAGTAAAGGCGGGGAATAAATATGCTGGTGTATCAATTTAATAAGAAATTTCGCGCTAGTTGCGTCTCTGCGACGCGACAGCGACTCGAAATCATGCCTACAAAGTAAATCGATATAATCAGTACCACGAGGAGGATAAATGGCATCAGATTTATACGAAAGATATTTAAGAAATCTCTTCTGAACTCGTTCAACCTCATCGCCCTTATTGTAAACTGGTGTTATCCTACTCACCTTCCAATAAGATGGAAATGTAGAAGTGCGAATAGCCAAGTTGAAAATAAAGCAAAGAGGATCGCATAACACCGGAGCACAATCACGCATGAGAAAGCTCGGAATATCATCATGTCCAAAAACAGAAGTTGTTTTGAGTCTGTTCGAAGCACGCAAAACATCCCGCGCCGAAAAGTACCCGATATTGAAAGAACAGCAGTTGACTTCCGACTTGTAACATTCTTTAGAATTTTTTTTAATTTTTGGGAGAAAAAACATACACAATGAAGCTGTACTTTTTCGGATACTCATCACAACTATTTATATATCTATACATCCTGTGTAGATTAATTCCGTTGGGAATTCCTTGAGGAAAAAGAATTTTTAAGTTTCTTTATTCATATTGAAGTAGCATATTTCCACTTACGTCTACTTATACAATTTCAAATTCTATAAAGTACGAGGGCCGTTTTTTTTGAAACATTATTCGTTTCCGAAAACCGTTACGCGAAGATGGGGGATGCCGAGAATGTGACTGCGCATCTCCCTCATTACAATATCTGCCATTTGCTGCTATGCCATTTTCAGTGGTGTTGCAGGCACGTACACATTGCTGTTACAAGTAATTCTCCCGCTAAACGACGTATGTAGTTTAGTATTGTGTGTAGTCGAATATTCGACGAAAACATTATGGCGGATGGTGTTGTGGATGCACGGTGTAGGAAGATTAAAGAAGGCTTAGCCGATGTTCACGATGAAGTGGGACAAGAACGCAAGTCTGTCGCATCAGAAGACATTGTTGAGTGACGAGTTGACAGAATGGTTCAAGAGGTTTACTATCAGTTGAATTGAGTGTGGAATTTCCTGAGGCTTCAAGATCAACTGTGTATACAACGGACCATCTCAACTCACTGGCGGCAAAATTCTATGCAGAGGGGATTGGAAGGCTCGTCGATAGATATGACAAATGCATCAATTTTTGCGGTGGTTACGTAGAAGAGCAACCACGTTTGTTATTAGCTATCAGAAGTTGAAGAAAAGACAGCCCTCGTATATATGGTATGCAGTTGAAAGTTTTACTATCGCCTTTTTATATAAAAGAACAGATGATTTTTTGGTATAGTGAATACAGATACAGCATGGCATATAACCGTAAGCTGTGGAAAGTACACTTTTCCGACATGCTAAAGGTATCGTAGTTTTATGGGGTATAAACATTTTTACATATATTTACATAATATTGCTTAATAATAAACTTGCTTGCATTTTCGTCGTAAAAACAAACACAGTTCAAATAACTTTACGAAATTCTGTCAGATATTAATTCTGTTACGCCACGTGGATGAAAGTGATGGACTAGGCAAGAAACCGAACAATTTTTTTACTGGATTTTGTGTTTCACAATTAGCCATTTACTAATCCTAGTAACCGGAATGGACGCCAGAGTAAATGTTAAGGACTTAACATTGTTTTTGTGTTTTATCCATTTTTTTACTACTATATATTTTATATTATTTTATCTTCTTTGCAACCGTATGGGTTACCATTATTATATTTTAGAATATTACTTTATTTTAATTTTTTATATTTATTTATTTTGCTCTCTTAGAATATATACAATTTTATTTTAATATGTATGTACATTACGCATTGTATATGTATGCAAGCCGGCCATTCACATTACGCTAGCTAAAACTGCCTAATTTAAAAATCATTCAGTGCAATGTCGTCGAATAGTGGGAGTTTTCTTAAAATTTAAGGTACACAAGCATAGGCAGTCGTCTCCCGCGCGACGGTCGAGGTATTAGCGATCGTGCACTCTCGGTCACCTTTCGTGCCTCGTCGTAACGTGTACAGTCACGTCGTCGTATGATTATTAGAGATTTCTAAGATTTTCTAGTTTTGGCGGGAATCGTCGAGGGCGTTGTCTATACATTTACTTCTGGTGGGAGTCATTTGGTAACGCCGTCGAATCGCATGTATAGATTTCTTTAATAATTACAAATTCTCGATTTTCTATCATCGTACGTCGAGGCTACTGTGTCCGTTGTCGTCTATACATATTTTTAGTCTTCGGTTAAGTTTGTGTCGGAAATTATTTTGGTGAGATTGTCGGCGCGCATGTATAGACATCTTCTACAAGTACGATCACTCCGCGTCGTTGCGGCCGCAGCGCCCGTTGTCTTTTGTACGTTTGTTCGGTCCTTGTCGTATCGGGACTTAGAAATTTTTTCATTTAGTTGCTCATCATAGCGGACGAGTGTCACGGACCAGTATTCTTATGTAATGTCGGCATCATCGCTCCGTTTTACTTGTCGGTGCGCAGTTCGCACATTTGCTGGCTACTGGCTTTTTCCCTTCTTTGGGTAGCTGTGACATTACTTTTGTTTTGAGATCGGCTATTATCGCTACTGTCGCCCTCGACCAGGCGTTCAAGCTCTAAGAGATAGGGTGGGTTCCCCTATAAATGTTAAAATAACGAACGTATTTGGTTCAAGTACAAATACATGCCAATAATACAGGGCCAAGTCCCTTAGGCAAATTTAAAACAAGGAAAGTATATTAGGCTCCCGGAAAGGGACATATAAATAAGCATAGCACCGAGGTGCGCTTATAAATTTACGAAATAAATAGGGTTGGCTCCCCTATAAAAAGGTAGTGGTGCATCCAAACAAATAGAGGCATTAGTACATGCCTCTAACAAATCTTCAGCGGAAGCATATAAGAGTTTAACCTTTTAAACAGAATTAAGACATGGCTTTGCAACGTACATGCTGAGGCATTACTTTATGTTGCTACCAATGAAAATACATATACAAACGCTAATGTACATTACATGTATAAAAGAGCTCGAATAACTGCAATTATTGCAAATATATATATCTTACGTACATCGTACATGTACATAGGCAAGAGTGGAAACCGTGTACACATTTTATTTTTAAATATATTTTTTTTGCGCATGCGTATTGAGTTTCACTGTACAACCTTTCCTTTAGTAAATAAGCGAACATACTCTACAAGTAAGTATTGGTCAAGTAATTCAGGAATTTACGAGCAGGCTACAGCGGCGCTGTTCTTCAAACCAGGAGAACGTAAGAGTAAACATTAACGATGAGCATCGGGCGACTAAGTAACATGAAAGATGTAGATAATGTAGGCCATCGAAATAAAAGGATGGTTAAGTACACACAACTAAACACTACATATACCTATACAATCTGAAATAAATATGTGGCCTTCCCTGAGCTATTAAGAAGTTTGCACTCAATTGAAGCCGTACATTTATCCCGGCGAGGTCCTCTACTAGTCTATTAACTCATTTTTGCATTTACTACATCCCAAAATGGTGTAATTGATATAATTGCGTACATTTGTAGAGATCTTGCAAATATCAAATGTGACGGCTGATTTCTAATATTTGGGAAAATGGAGTAATGGTTAGTGGAACTGTTGCCGGTTACTACGTAATTCCTTTTTCAAAAGCTCCAGCGAATCAGTGTACAGCATCAATACGTTGTCGACAACGTTTATATAGCATGGGTTTTTTAACTAAAGCGATCTGTGAATACGTCTTAGTGCAGATATACCTTACAAGCTTCTTATGTTGTTTCAAATTAAAATCTAAAAGTAGTATTTCCACAATGGGAAAAGGTGATCTGCAATTGAAATACTGCAGGCCCGTAAAAATGCTTTTGGAACCAGTAAAAATGCTAGAATTAGATTCGCTGTGCTATTTTCTATCGATTATCCGTGAAGATAAACATCTGTTACATGCTACGCGCCTTAGCAAATAAAACTATTGCATAGTATACGTACCGACATGAACAAAGCATAACTTAGTTCGAACACACCAAAGGCGTTCATAGAGATCGCCCTCTGAGCTCGTATTGTGATTATCATTAGGCAGCGCTTAAGATCCTTATAATCTTTATTGTACCAGAGGCAATCGTAAGTTGCATCGGCAAGGCACGTACTCTAGAAACAAGAATTAGGTACCCACTGACACCTACGAACTCGTGTTTTAGTTTTTTGTCCTTACCAAATGGCTAAGCTCGTTTGAGACCGAGCATAGTAATAATATTTGAAACAGGTGAGCCGAATAATACATGGAGAGCATTACAAAGGTGCTGAAAGTAACGCCCTGCAAGCAAAAATAAGTTCTAATATCTCTATTGAAACCCCGTTATTCCTAAGAGAATTCCCTATACATGTACCTTGGAGATCTCATATAGAGTAGGACAGATACCGATCAACGTGATGCATAATTGAAAAAGATGTCCATTTCCGAAGATCCTATTTAATTCGTCACTGACGCTGCAATAAAGAGAAAAAAAACAAGCAGAACGCCATGAAAGCGCCGCTCTAGATATTCCTCTACTTACTGCAGCAACTTTCGATGATGCCCCACGCACAACACCAGCAGTTTCCTTTCATCCCCACCCTCGTATTTCTCAAATACACTCTCGTAAGTCGTTCCGGGAATTTGCAATATTTTCTCGACATAGTCGGCCTCTTCCCCGGTACCGATGCGTCTAACTACGGCCTCCAGCAGGTAGAATTGAGCCACGCAACTCGAGCAAATCGAACTGTAGAGCGCGTCGAATCCCACGACGCAGTTAACGTCGAAATACTCTCCCATAAACATCTGCATCATAAAGACCATCTCGAATCTGGGACTTTTATTGTAGTCGAAAGGGAACCAAGCTTCTATGGGTAGTACGCGTCTTCTTTGGAAGATGGGCGCGACTACCAACAGGGAGCGCGATACGTGCGACACCAGATACTCTAGGAGCATATTGATGACGATTTGGTCGGCGTGCTGCGCTATCTCGTCCTCTGTCTCCTTGTCGACGAAATTCGACGGCCAGTATTCGATACGTACGATTTTGATTAGCCTTCTTAAATCTTTTCTTCTCAGGAAGATTACGAATGCTTTCGCTAGCGCCTGAAAGTAACAACATGATGCTGTAATTATTAGGATCGTGAATTTCCGTGACTTATTTACCGAATAAGTTGATTAGTTTGGTGCGGAGTGTGCCTGTACCTTTCGTATTGGTAATACATAACCTTCATTTACTATCGTTGATGGTCATTACCAGGTGTGCAGGTATGAAACGCGGATTTCAGACAACACAGCAACATCAATGCAGTTTGAACTATAAAGACTTGTCCGAAAGATGAGAAAAATGTACTAATTGAACATACTTTGAATAACACACAAAATCCGCATTTCATACTTCTACACGTGGTACAGTCTCTGTTCTTTTTTTTTGATTAAGAGAATTGATTCAAAAAGTCTGAAATGACGATTACAAGGACTGTGTGGATGTATAATTCACAGGTATAGCAGTAAACTCCACTCACACAAATTTATTAATTATGCGGAACGCAGCGTTTCGAGAGCACGTGGGCTCCCATTGTTTTAAGAGGTAAACTAAAGGAATTTATTATCTCCTAATAAAGGTCATTGCGACATATCTAAATTGGAATCTTTAAATAAGGAAGTTCCGGTACTTCCAAATTGAAGTTTACAATGTCAACAGTGTAATGTAGAATTATTTAGCTTATTTCATACTAAACACTCCAATCCAACTAAATTTTAAAGAATTATAAGAAAAGCGAAGAGCTACATTGGAAATGCTGTTGTTTCTTCGCAACATTTATTTAATTACAATTACGCACGTAAACGAAGAAATATATAGACATACAGTCATTAGAAGTTAATAAGGAACCGCTTTTGAATCCCCAAACTTGGTGGTTGTTTTGACAGAGTTCTTCCAACTCACACTTAAGAGAACTACTTATTCAATTCTAGGAGAGTTAGTTGTTACCTCAGTGCCCAGTTAATATAGCGAGTATGTCGTATGTCTTGTTTAGTTACGTGTATAAGATAAGCCGAAATCCTTTTTTCCATTTGACGCGAACTTTGTGACTGTCACTGTATAGAAAATTAAAAGTTTCTTTATAAAACATAGTATTTCTTGGTAAGGCATCGATTTTTGCAAAAGATAATCCTAGAAATAAAAATTGTCATGATGACATGAACTGTGAAATATTTTTGAAGTGGATATATGAGAAGTTACTTACAAATTTAAAGAACCCATACGCTGTTGTAGGCTTGAAACAATTTCCGGGTTGAAACCGCGTTGTCTAGTTGTACGAATCTGCCAACATTTCGCTCTCAGTTGCACAGAACTCCTTCTAGGCTGCTGCAGCTCGTACCTTGTTAAAACCAGATCCCGAGAGAACATGAACTTTTTCCTCACAGCAGCGATATGGTATGCATCAGCCCAGATGGAGCTCCATACATTATGAGAGCGAAAAGTCATGCAATTACGGCGCAGTTTCAACCCGAAGACCTAGATTCTTTAAAAGACCTAGATTTAATAACATTAGATAATGCTTTGCGTCATTCCATGCTTCTAGAAGGAAAAAAAATAATACCTACATCATCTTGGTCGAAGCAATAGATGTTACTTCCACGTCAAATGTATTGACAGCAATTCCTATCAATGTATGAAGATGACGAGCCCACGTGCTCTCGAAACGCTGCGTTCCGCATAATTAATAAATTTGTGTGAGTGGAGTTTGCTGCTATACCTGTGGAAATGTCTGAAGCCTAAAAAATTAACCGCCATTTTTCTACAATACCTTACCATCGATAATACTTCCGTATCCCTTAAATTAAAATAAAAACGGACTATACTCTGTAGAAAGGAACGCCTACCTTATTAAATCACTGCTGTATCATTGGTAAGTGATCGGTTGAAAAGTAGTTTGAAAGTTATTCGTCCAATAGGATACAAAAAATTTTCTGTAAAAACACCAAATCGTCCCCAATAGGTTTTTAGAGGAATCGATACGAGCCCCACTTTTATTCTTATCATATATTTACGATTGGCGTAAATATATAAATAGTAGTCAAGTAATCTTGTATGCAGATGATATAAACGTTCTTATTAAAAGCTAAAGATAAATCTAAGATTATACGCACATAAAACTTTCAGTGAACGAAATGGTAGGCGCTCGGTATTCCAAAAAAGCGTTTGGTTTTGTCTTAAAATTAATTGTCGTTTTTGTCTTTCGTGTATTAGTCCGATTCCTAATATGTTAAATGTGACTAAATAGTGAATACCTCGTTTTCTTTTAATGCATATCAACAGTGGTAAAAGCTCGCGACTTTAGAAATTACGGTGTGGTTACGCTTCTGCTAAACAGAAAATGCTTTCACTTCAACACACGCATCTAAGAGATAACATTTTGATTAAAGAAAAATTGCTGTTAATTAAGGCATTTCTAATAAATCAATTCAATTATGTTTAAGTTATGATCTTTATCTGGTTACTATTTTGCCCACATGGGTATGGATAACATTATCGAAGATAGTTAAGAAAACTGTTGAAATTCAGTTAAGAAATTTACCTCCACAGCAGTCTGGCTTATTTAGAGTGGTAGCTGCGTTGTTATTACGTGCTTTGAAGATGTCATCGACAACATGTAGGAATCTTTTCTTACAATTATAATATTTACGAAAGCTAAACTGCAGTGGAAGTAAAATTTTCAAAAATATAATTAGTGTTTAATTAGGACAGCGTTTAGAAGGTTCTAATCATTCTTTCTCCTTTGTTCTGTTTTCCCTTTGCAAGTGTAATTTCAAAACAACAAGTGTTGTATCTATAGTAGTGTTAATTTTATACTACATTGTACACTAAAAAACTATTCAATTTTTAACATTGCTAGTGTGGATTTCCTTAAACAAATCGTAGTGTAATTTCTTTTTCAAATAAATATTCTTGTTATGGAAATAGATTTTTTGGAAGTTTAATACGTGATCAAACGAGATATTAGTATCATCATTATAAATATCAAAGAATATTTGTTAGAACATTGAAGAGTAGGTGTGGGTTCTTTCACAAAAGAACGATTTACAATATGCAGATGTATACAGTGACTCCGTGAAAATGATGCAGTGGTATATAATTTGGAAAGAAGCTGACAATGTTAGGGAAAGTAATTATTTGGGAAAAGTAAATTAAATATATTGTGTCTACTATTCTTAAAATACATTACATAAACAAAACTAATTTGAACAGGTATTATGAATTCTAACGAGATGACATTACATCGGGTTACATATTCAACATCTCAGTGAAAATGATGCAACCCAGTATACAAATTTTTATACGAATAGGGAAAGTCCCTAGACGCACGTGTACTTTACCTCTCCACAACTGTGAAGCGTGATTTTATCACAAGCTGCTTATAATTTGGAGTAGTTCACCATGGGTCGACAGACAACGTTGGAAAGGCGAGAATTAGTAATTTTTCACCATAAGAAAAATAAAAGTCAACGGGAAATTGCAAAAATATTAAATAGCAGTGCATCCACGATATAATCGTGAAAACAGAGTGAAGAGCAAATGTAAAATAGGCCCAAAAAAAAGATATTTAACAAACATGAGGAGTGGTGGATTATTAAACAGTCCAGAAATAATTCATTGTTAAGTGCTCCTAAGTTAACGCTGGAGGTGAAACGTGTTCTGCGAAATACCGTAAATGCAGAAACAGTTCGAACAACTCTGGGGCGTGCCAATTTGGACGGACGAATAGTCAAAAAAACCGTTTATATTCGAGAAGTTTGTATTATAGGATCAAAATAAAAATTTTGTCTTCTGGAAATTTTTTTTATTTTCCTATAAGAGCAAAATTTAATCTCTTCAGGTCAGATGAGAAGGGTAATGTGTGGAGAAAAAAGAATAAAGAATTAAAACCGCAACATTTAAAACCAACAGTTAAACATAGAGGTGGACATGTAATAATCTAGGGCTGTGTTTCTATTGCTGGTGTTGGAAATCTTCATGTTATTGAAGGTACTATGGATAGATTTCTGTACTTAAACATCCTTAAACAACTTCAATTTAGCGTCTAGTCCCAGGAAACTTGACTCAGAAGATAATTTTCGATTTCACCAGGACAACGACCCGAAACATTCTTCGCGTGTGGTCCAGGAATGGTTGTTATAACTATGCAGCGTGGTGAAAGCTCCAGCTCAGTCACCTGACAAGCATTATCGAAAATTTGTTGCTTATTCTTGAAACAAAAGTGAGTTGTCATCGAATATTCAATAGGAATAACCTAGAAAATTCTTTGTTACAAGGATGGATCAGTATTTCGCCAGATTATACGAATAAGTTAGTAGAATCTGTTCCGAATAAATTATAATTAATTATAAAATCTAAAAGAAACCCAGCTAAATATTAATTGCTTCTTTTTATTATTCTAGGTACATCATTCTCACGTTTAATTTACTATTTAATTTACTTGCTCCAAATAATTATTTTACCAAACATTTTCAGCTTCTTACCAAATTATATACCACCACATTATTCTCTCTGTGAGTCACTGTAGGTATTCTATTACAAATAGGAAGTAAACTCAAAATCCATTTGCAATTAAATCAAGAGTGGTGTGAGAAAACGTCAATTTTATTCCGCTAATGTTTCAAATGATAAATTCTAAGTTTGAAACATAAGCGAAAATTCCAGAACAACACATAACAACGTGAACAAGACCTATTAACCATTAAGTGCAAATTATCTATTTACATTTTGTTTATTGTTTAATTTAAACGATAGTTTACCTGAAAGGACGCACCCATCGACGATATCATGCTCATAAAATTGTCGACGTTCTTCGTATAGACGACCAAAGACGCCATCATCGAGAACGAATGGCAAACACCTACGCTTAACATGCATACGATCCACGTTTTCTTCAGCGCCGTATAATTTTCCGGCCATAGATTAACGGCACTGATGGCGATTTGCGCCATGAACGTTGTAAATTTAGCGCCATCCGCTATAGGCTCTTCGTGGCCCTTGAAGATTCCGATTTTGCGGAGGAATACGCGAACTTTTCCCGACAACGCCATCTTCGCGACTGAGCCCCTTTATTATTATTATATACATTTATTGCCTTACCCTATGCAATATTAATCTGCCCCGATCTATTTTCTACGTCTTATGCAAAACGTTACCTGCCATCATCCCAATAGCCTTCCCCTGTCAAGGTTTTCGCAACCGCGGATGGTTCTCCGGCGTGCATATTTCATGAAATTGCTGCGAAAACGGCACACGGATTTGACATCCGTTTCGTATCCGCAATGGCCGTTGGCCAATCGCGTCAATCCTACGTTATAGATCGTTGGATCACTTGGTCCCTTGTCAGAGGTATTAACGTAAGTAGTGGAGGACTCGTTACGGCGGTAATTATATTTGGAATTGATGACATTGAGAGTGGAAAATGTCACGTGTTTTGCGGAAAACGTACATCTGTATAGAGTCGAATTATATACTTGATTGATGTGTTCTATTTTCAATTTAAACACGTGTATACCCTGATAATAGAGAATCATTTATTTCTTAAAATATTTGTATTCTTTTGGCAATATTTTTTTAAATCGCAAGTAGATGATTTCAAATTAATATTTGAACTATATTTGAACTACATTTATACCTACAGTTGTTACTGAAATTATCAAGATGGAAAATTAGTAATTGGATAACAGGTTGTTTAAATTCTACAAATATAAATTTTGGAATTATCAGAAAAAAAAGCTGGTTTAATTTTGATTAGTTTATTGACAACACAAGCAGTACATGCTATATTCCTGTAGTAAGTGCATATACGAGAGACAGAAGATTAAACTAGTCACACTTTAAAATCCCTAATATATAATATTTATACGTTAGATGTTTATTCCAAATTTAATAACAAGTGCTATAACATGTTCGCGATGAGAACTAACCCAAACTTTCCTGCTTCAATCCTCCATCTTGCTCAGAAATGTGTACAAGGTGAAGGAGAATCGTATTATCTAAAATGTGAGATAATAAATATGTCATCAATTAAATTAACTTTGTTCGTGTATTACAGAAAAATTACTACGTTAATTTTTATTTTTTAAACGCCATCTTCTGACAATGATGTAATAAATTTGACGATACCGTTCATGTAAAAGAAAAATCAAAATTTATTAAAAAAATCTTATAATAATATCTTTATTGCCTAACAGATGAATCTAATTATAGGACAATGAATATAAACGAAAAATACAATAATAAAACATAAACCAAAAGTTAAACTTAAAATTATAGACAAGAATTTATAAATTTTGTCAAAGCGGAAAAAAGAATATCAACATCAGCATTAATTTCATTGACGGTGGTACACATTCTGTATACTGAGTGAGCACAGGGGCAATTGAAGACACAAGACAGGTTATTACTATGCGACGGCACAACATAGCGAACTCATTCAAATAGTGAGGAAGTGTCAATCTTATTGTTCACCAGCTTATAGAGAAATCGCGCATCAGCTTGACGACGTCGTTATCTGAAAGTTGTTCAGCAGAATATTATGATTATAACCCTGTGCTGGATATACCCCAAATTGTTTAAAATGTGCATATTTAAGGAACCTTCTCTGCACGTTTTCTAGTAGAGATACGGATGATGCATACAGAGACGACCAGACTATGGATATAGTGCTACTATTACATCAAGAGCACTCAATTGCCTGGATACTACTAATATAAATCTAAGAGCCCTCAGTGTAGAGGATGAGACGGTACTGATGTGGTCGTGAAAACCTAATTTGGTGCCAAATAAAACACTTAGGTCTTTTAAGGAAGAACAACGATGCAAAAGAACACCGTTACATTGATAATGATTAATATGCAGCCCACGAAAGTTTTCGTGAGTAAGTTACATCACATTTTTTCATGGTCATCCTAAGACTATTAGTGATACACCAGGATTCTAGTTCATTTAGATTCTGCTGCATCAGATGGCAATCCGAAATGGTACTTATACTGGTATAAAGCTTTGACAATCTAACTGACTGCATAGCTTGTTAATAAATACCAGAAAAAAGAGGTGACTAAGGTTACTTGCCCGTGCGACTCCAGAGGAAGGAGAAAAATCTATCAGAGGTATGACCAAGGTATGCAACGTACTGCGTTATGTTCTAAATAGTGACACACAAGTCGGGATCCATAATTTATCTGAACTCATGTACATGGGTACTATCAATTCTCTGAAACCTTTGCTGTTCTTTTTCCCAAAACACGTCAACATCTTCTCAAGCAAATACATACCTCACAATTAACTGCACAAAACGAATAGAAAAATACTCATTGGGGGTCGTCACGCTGCTTTTGTTATTTTCAAAACAATGGATCAAAAACAATTTCGTGTTTTAATTTTATACTGCTTCTTGATGGGAAAAAATACCGTTCAAACGAAGCAATGGCTTGAAAAGTGTTACGGGGACTCCGCTCCATCAGAAACAACAATAAAACGTTGGTTTGCTGACTTCAAACGTGGTCGTAGAGACAGCGATGATGCAGAACGCAGTGGACGTCCAAATGAGGCGGTAACACCAGAAAACATCAAAGAAATCCACAAAATCGTTTTGAATGATCGAAAAGTGAAATTGCGTGAGTTAGCTGACATCGTAAAGATATCAAAAGAACGTATTGGCTTTATATTGCACGAGCATTTGACTATGAGAAAGCTCTGTTCAAAGTGGGTGCCGCGTTTGCTCACTGTTGACCAAAAACAAGAACGTGTTGATGATTTTGAGCAGTGTTTGGCCATGTTTAAACGTAACAAACCGGAATTTTTGCGTCGATATGTGACAATAGATAAAACATGGATCCATCACTTCACTCCGGAATCAAAACGATCGTCATCTGAGTGGACAGCAACTGGTGAACCTCGTCCAAAGCGCCCGAAAGCACAAATCGGCTGGAAAGGTTATGGCCTCGGTATTTTGGGATGTGCGTGGTGTAATATTCATCGACTATCTTGAGAAAGGAAATACCATCAACAGTGAATATTATATAGCGTTATTGGAGCGTTTGAAGGCCGAAATTGCAAAGAAACGACCGCATATGGCAAAGAAAAAAATGTTGTTTCATCAAGACAACGCACCGTGTCACAAGTCAATCAAGACAGTGGCAAAACTACGTGAATTGAACTTCGAATTGCTCCCACATCCACCGTATTCGCCAGATTTGGATCCCAGCGACTACTGGCTGTTCGCAGACCTCGCCGGTAAGAAATTTCGCACGAATGAAGAGGTTATCGCTGAAACTGAGGCCTATTTTGAGGCAAAAGATAAATCGTTCTACAAAAGTGGTATTGAAATATTAGAGTGGCGCTGGAATGATTACGTTGCTCTTGATGGAGATTGCGTTGATGAATAAAGCTAATTTTGAACCAAAAAAACCGTGTTTTCTTTGTTAGGCCCGGAACTTTTCAGCCCATGTGTTATAACGCTGTAAAATCATTTCTCGAGTACTTACCGATAAGAATGAAACGTAGTTCAATTCGAACAGACCGAAAGCGTTCATGGAAATCGCCTTCTGAGCTCGTATCGTCATTATCATCAAGCAGCATTTGATATCCTTGTAATTTTTATTGTACCATTGACAATCGTAAGTTGCTTGAGCAAGACATGAACTCTAGAAGCAAAAACGTGATGGATTAATGATATTTGACTCTTTTCTCAGTTTCTTTTTGCTTACCAAATAGCTCAGCTCGTTTGAGACCGAGCACAATATAAACAGCTGGCATAGATGTGCTATATAATACGTTAGGAGTACTATTAGAGTACTAAAATTAACGCCCTGCAATTAAGATACCAGATAAAATCTCGTAAACAGCATTTGAATAGTGAGATACTCACTTTCGATATCTGATATAGCGTAGGACAAATTCCTATCAACGTCGCACATAACTGAAAGAAATGGCCGTTTCCGAAGATCCTATTTAATTCACCGGTAACACTGAAATAATAAACGAGATTAATCAATCGTCAATCAGCAATTTAAAGCCAATTCCTCTTACTAAATCAATTTTTGATGGTGCCTGATGCATAATACCAACAATTTCCTTTCAGCATTATCCTCACGCTCCTCCATTACTGTGTCATAACTCGTTCCCTTAACCTCTAACATCTTCTCGACCACCTTCGCTTCTTTACCGCCGCCGATGCATCTAACAGCTGCACCCAATAAGTGAAACTGGGCCACGCAATTCGAGCAGATCGAACTGTACAGGGCGTCGAATCCCACCACGACGTTCACGTCGAAATAATCACCCATGAACATCTGCATCAAATAGATGATTTCGAACCTGGGGCTCTTGGTGTGATCGAACGGGTACCAAGCTTCTATCGGCAGTACCCTACTTCTTCGTAGTATAGGGACGATGACCAGTAGGGAACGTGATACGAACGCTATCCAATATTCGAGCAGCATGTTGACGACGATTTGGTTAGAATCCTTGGCGATGAAGCGTTCGGTTTGTTCGTCGACTAGATCCGACGGCCAGAATTCCGTTCGTACGACTTTGATTAGGTCGCTTAGATCTTTTCTCTTGAAGAATATTAGGGAGCCTTTCGCGATTGACTAGAAATGGAGACGAAAGGTTTGTAATATTGTAAAACAGTCGAGTAGGATTTAAGAATTGTTTTAATAACGTAGGTAATAATTTCTTTTTATTCATTGGTGTACACTTAATCATTTTGAGCCTGTAAAGAGCACATTTTTTTCCAATTAAAAAAAAAAGAAAAGACGCCTAAATGTGGGTATTTCGAAAATACTACGTAAAAGAAACTAATGAAATGTATTTATAAAATTCCATCTATTTCACGTACTATACTAAGAAAAAGAAATTAAAATATTCTTGACGACCAGTTTTATAAAATATACAACTTTTTCTCAATTTCTTTCGTTACAGAGAAACGAAATTCATTCAGCTATTTCTATACAAATTAAAAAATAATTGTTCTCAGATACAAGGATACACTATGAATTTGATAAGCTTTACCACAAAAAAATCTGACCAGCTCATATTACAACTTAAATACAGACACTGAAACCACAGCTTACACGTAAACACTACAAATATTGTAATAATTTTTTTCATAAAGAAAAAGAATCTTCTTTTAACGACGGAAAAATCATTAGCTATGATGTACAATTCACAGGTATAGCAGTAAACTCCATCACACAAATAAATTAATTATGCGGAACGCAGCGTTGGGAGCTTCATTGTCAACCGTGTTACCGCAGTCGGTAACACGGTTGACAATGGGAGCCCACGTTCTCCCGAAACGCTGCGTTCCGCATAATTAATTTATTTGTGTGAGTGGAGTTTACTGCTATACCTGTGAATTGTACATCCACACAGTCCTTGCAATCGTCATTTAACTATGATGTATGCCCACATTGCGAACCTTTGAAAGGAAAACAGCTATTTCGGTCGTCCAATAAAAGCCTTTTCCCATGGATTCTCATTTTTATAATTTATTTTGCTGCCACACCTCCTTCTAAACATTAAAGTGCTTCCACATGCAACGCATCAATAGGAGTGGGAATCGTTGCTCTCACAAGTTTGTTTTGAAGTATTTCAATTCGCTTAAGTAGTGGCTGATCCATATAATGTACATCCATAATCATATGTTCTTACATATGCTCGATAAATATTTATAGCACAACAAAATTGTGCCCCCTCCTCACGCAATTCACCCTAAAAATCGATCTTAGAATATTGACGAATCTCTCACATTTTGTAACCAAATAATTTACGTGTCTCTTCCATGACAATTTATTATCTATATGAAGGCCAAGACACTTCGTGCTATCTCGCATAGGAATTGTGCTGTTGTTTGTTAAAATACCCTCAGTTGGAAGAATTCTACGATGGGAAAAGTACATCACTGCCGATTCGATACCATAATCATCTACATATTGAATAGTAATAACTTTCTTCTCAAACAAACTATGAAAATCTAAAGTATAGATGTTAAATAAGATCGGACTGAGGGAAGATCTCTGTGGTAAACCGTATCCTGCCCAACGAAGACCAACCGGCTCATTTTTAGATCTTTAAATAGATCAGCTATGTGCACAGCTAATTCAATTTTGATGAGTTTACCTTTTAGAATATTCGGATTTACAGAATCATGTCTTTTTAATATCGAAAAAGACGCATTCTGCATACTCTTCCTAGGAAAAGGTATTCTGAATCTTAGTTACCAGATACGTAAGCGGGTCTATACATCCTACACTTTTCCGGAAACCAAACTGTTGTTTCGGAAGTATATGATTTTCTTCCGTCCACCAGTCCAATCTTACCTTAGTAAGACGTTCATAAATTTTAGTGAATATAATACTTTTAATATAAGCAAAAGATCAGTTCAGTTTCAGTTATTTTTGAAAGCATTTAGAACTTGTTTTGAGGCACAATAGAAATCACATATACGCGAAAAAAATTTTTGGCAAGTAATTAAGAAACGAACTGTATTAATAAGTTACAGGGAACATACTGATGATCTTAGATGGGGTGTATAAGTCCGACGTTACCCCACATAGTACACAAGCAGGCCATGGTATGTTAGATTAAATGTAAGAATCAAGATATTTAAATGATTTCAAAGCTTTTTATAGCAAGAATTAAGAGTAATATTTTTGTATTTTGGCGGAAAATCTACCACTTAGATTTTGAATAGAATCTAGTACTATTTTTTTTGTTCATTAATATGGTAATTTAGTCTTTAAATTATTATTATTAAATAAAATTAACACAAACACCATGTTCTAAAATTTATAAATTAAATTAGAGGTACGTGTTCTCAATCAGGATGATGCGCTACTATTAAAATTAGAATTTACCTGAATAGTAGGACCCATCGATGAAATCATGCTCGTAAAATTATCCACGTCCTCCGTGAAGACGGCTAGAGACGCCAACAGTGAAAACAAGTGAAAAACGCCTACGCTTAACATACACACGACCCACGTCCTTTTCGGCAGCGTATAATTTTCCGGCCATAGATTAACGGCACTGATGGCGATTTGCGCCATGAACGTTGTAAATTTAGCGCCATCCGCTATAGACTCTTCGTGGCCCTTGAAGATTCCGATTTTGCGGAGGAATACGCGAACTTTTCCCGACAACGCCATCTTCGCGACTGACCCCCTTGATTATTATTACATACATTTATTGCCTTACCATATGCAATATTAATCTGTTCAGTTTATATCGTATATCTTATGCAAATGCTACCTGTCAACCTTCAGCCTCTCTCGTCAGGGTTTTCGCAATTGCGGATGGTTTTCCGGCGTGCATATTTCATGAAATTGCTGCGAAAACGGCACACGGATTTGACATCCGCTTCGTATTCGCAATGGCCATTGGCCACCCTATGGATCGTTGGATTACTTGGTCTCTCGTTACGGTTATAATGCAAGCTGTAGAGGACTCGTTACGGCCGTAATTACACTTAAAACTTGATACTATTGTCACGTGCTCTACGGAAAATGTACATCTGTACAACGTCGATATGCTTGATTGACAGTGACGAGTTCTATTTTCGATTTAAACACGTGTATATTGTAGATTAGATGGAGCACTAGGGGATAATTTCGTTTAACATGGCTTTGCAAGGGATAAAACTGCTTGAACTCAAAAAGAATAAAAAGATGTGACTTCGATTCTGTTGCTCTCATTTATTCGAAAACCATAAAATACAGTTAACAGTGCAAAATTGATTTTAAACAACACTACGTGTGCCTTGCCATGTGATGTGTGTCTTGGGGTGCTTAAAAAATCTGTAAGGAAGGAGGAAATTGTCCTCATTATAATAGCATTCTTGCTCCTTTATACGTTATAATTAAAAACCAACAATTGAAGAGGGACTTACCAATAGAAGAAATCAGGTATACTTAGGCTCACTTCCACCTGTCATGATTACCAACGGTATCGCACCTGTATAGTTCTCATCTTTTCAGCAATTTTGAGAAGTAGGAGATTCTAAAATAGATGTAAAAATCTCATGTTCGCAAAAAGTACATCAAATTTCTCAGGTAATGGACGCAAGTATCTTAATATACTTCATCAAACTCTAGTGTGGATGAATTTCTCACGAGAAAACGCATACATGTGTAGTCTCGGCAAGGTGGGGCAAGTTACATTACTAAATCCTTCTCTGATTTTAAATTGATATTTCCAATCAAAGTTCGTTTCTAAAGATTTGAAAACAAATGTGAAAAGTATAATGACCATTGCTAAATCCTTCTCTAATTTTAGAATATCAAATATTTCACCATGATGGATAATTTTCTTACAATGTAGTCATCAAAATCTTCCGTTGCGTATGCATTTTGATATATTTGAGATGTATTCGAAATACGCCGTTCCCGAAACGTACCTAAATGCGACCAATAATATTGAACAAAAGTGCTTTGATATCGGTTCTCGATTCTTCGTGCAGCGCGCTTCACCCTCCCGCGTTATTCTCCGCACGGCACTGAAACTTGCCCCTCTTTGCCGAGACTACACATGTGCACAATAGACTGCATAATAGATAATTTAAGAATTTTTAGGGTTTATCTTCGTATAGATGATTAATTTGTATGGTGTAAATTGTATTGAGATACTTGTGTTCCCACAAGTCCAACTATAGAATAATATGCAAGATGCTCCAAATTTTTTGGGCAAGAGATACACTTTATTTCGGAAAACAACAAGAATTATATCGCTTGCCCTCAAAGATCCGATGAACATTATCTAGTAATTAAAACGTTATACCTCCAGTTCAGCTTGCACCACAAACAAAATCTCCTCGAGAAAGGCTTGGATTCCATCCCACTTCCAAAGGATATTATCGCGCGATAACACTCCGCTAACTAATCGCTTCAAAGTCGCATCGAAAACGTCAGTATTCAAAGCGAGCTTGAGTAACCGCACAAGAATTCGCGTTAGAATGCTACGTGTCAAAAGCTTCTTCGAAAATTTCCCATAGTTCGCGGAAGATCGCTGACCGTCTGCTTCATGTAGAGACCGCATTTTCGCAACTGGCCAAATCTATTCGCGATTATACCGTTTCCGTTAGATTATTGCCTTCTAACGCATGACTGGGGGGGTCATGATGCGTCTGCTGCCATCACCCGGCTAGTTATCTCGTACTTGTCACTGTTTCATTATAGATTCATCGGGCTTGGGTGGTGCGGATGGTTTTAAGGAGAAGACCGTTAACGCAACCGTTGGCCTGAATAATTAACGAGGCGGGTTCTGTGAGAAAACGCCATTCGGTTTGGAGCGGCAATTTGTCAATCTGGCAAGTATTGCGTTATTTTAAATTTTCAATAATTTATTAGTACTGGGAAAGGTAACGGGTATACTTGGAAAAAGCTGGACAATATCGATCTACAGGGTGTGTTAAATCATGGATTATGATGAAATTATATTTTTTCCTAGAGAGAACCACCTAAGACTTCGTTTGTTTCTTCCATAACTTTGAGTATTGATTATAATTGTTTCTTCAATTAAGGAATCGTCCCTTGTTAGATTCCTTTCAATACCTTCGGATTTCATCAGAAAAACTTATAGGTGCCTCGGATTTTTTAAGTGTAATTAAGCAATTTTGGGGTGCCTAATCTATCTAGTTTTCGAAATTCACTTTTTGTGTCCTATTTGTTCGCAAAAATTAGATATAATATTTTGTTATGTGCGTAATTTTTTAAACATTACTATTTGATATTTTATAAATTATGGAGAACGCCGACGTCTATGTGAAACTTGTCTTTTATTAAGTTGAGTGTGCTGAATCCGAAAATCATATTAGTTTTTGCGTATCATGTCAAAATTTAATTCTATGCCATACTTCTTCGAAGAATCACTAATACGGCTATGTTGTTACTTAAGAACTGATAAGGTGTCAATCATCAAAGTACAGAATGTAGAAAAAGAACTTGGTGAAATAGGGAAAATGGGTTTCATGTTTGGCAATAACGTATGTATATTAATTAAAAACAAATGTCAGATTTAGTCAGCAGAAAAAGCATTTTATTTGTTGGCCAATATAGTTCATCTAAGCAGTTTATGTAAATTTTCAGAAAAAACGTAAACAACATCGTAAAACCCTTAGAACCAATCCATTCCAGTTGTGTAATAGATAAATCTACCGTTAGTGCAGATTTCCCTTCATTATCTGACACTGCACATTAAATGCATGACACCTATAAATAAAATATGATTTTACAATGTCACTCGTATGCCTTACCTTGCTAATTGCTTCACTACATACTATATATTATAAAGCTCCTTAGATTATTCGAAGGAATTATATAGATCTAAACATTAGGTGGAGAATTTACTTTGCCATTTTGCTCAAAAAGGTGTACAAAGAAAAGGAAAACCTTATCACCTGCAATAATATTAGAAAAAACACCACTATATAAAGAAAAAACAAAATTGCCTTACCCCCAAAAATGAAACATAATTCAAATGAAATAGACCAAACGCGTTCATCATGATCGGTTTCTGGGATCTCATTATGACCATTGACAGATCGCGGGTAATTCTTCCATACTTTTTGTACCAAAACGTATGAAAGGCCGCGGTCGATAAAGACGTGCTCTGTAAAGTATTCCAATGTTGTATTTTGAATATAAGTCAAATCATTTTCGTAAAAAGATTTGTATCTCGAAATATATAGCGTGACCCTCGTATAAATGGCGTAAGTATTGTCCGAACTTGATTTCGATTAACATTCCATAACACCCAACATAAGTAATCAAACAATTGCAAGGGGCCCCTAAAAGACTTACCCAATAGGATAGCTCTCCGGAAACTGCGCAGAATGTAAATAATTGAGCTGCATGCGCTAGGTACATTAATACATTGTGAAGAATGGCAATAGGTCGCCCAGAACCAGTTTCCTGCAAAACGGAATAGATGCTAAATGACCCTTAGCGAATTTTACCTTTGGTTCCTACTGTTAATCCGTAACAAGCCGCGCAAATTCCCATGATACTCGCCGCTAGCTGAGTTAAATGTCCGTTACCAAAAATCTCATTTAGTTGAGCCCCAACACTATAAAATTCAAGAACAAGAAAGTAAAAAACGTATCTATATTTTTGGTATAAGCAAGTGGTGATACCTCAAAAGTTTTTGATGGTGTTTAATGCAGATTATCAACAATTCCTCCGCCTTCTGGTCTCTGTTATTGTTATAATTGCCATTCATCGAGAACTCAGCTAGTTTGGCTAATAGTTCCCTCTCCTTGCCACTTCCGACGTATCCTATCGCGTAACAGAGTAAACGGAACTGAGTCTCGCAATTCGAACATATCCCGCAATATAACGAATCGAAACCGATCACGTTAAAGTCGTACGCCGGAAGGCACATGTGAAGAAAGTACAAGAACTGATACGTGGGGCTCGCGCTCCAATCCCCCGGGAACCAAGTATCATGAGGCAATTCCCTAGTGTTCCTAGTTAGCGGTAGTACCAGGAACATGACGAGAAACGTCTCACTTGCAACGTACTCTACCAGGAACAGCACGAAGAGGAATTTGGAATTTTTGCGACTTTGACGGTCGATATTTCCGCAGAAAATGTTCGAAGGCCAAAATTCCCAGCGTACCATTTCAAGGAGCGTTTTCAGTTGCTCGGATTTGTGAAATAGAACCGAAGATTTTGCAAGAACCTGCATGAAAAAGTTGGCAAAAGTGTAACAGAGAAGAAGTTAAGCAATTCAACTTACTTGCAATACGCATCCAACGTGGAGTATAATTTGAGTTAAATCGGCCATATCTTCAACGTTCGTCACTAGATACGCTAAAGACGAAAACGTCAAGAATGTACACGTCACCATTTGAAAAGTGTAGAAAATTAACTTTAGTAAACCGCTACATTCCGGCCAGAACTTCCACACGCTGCAGAAAGCTTGAGACATGACCAAAATACGTTTAGCTCCATCTTTTAGCATTCTGTCGTTTGTTTCGAGAATTTTAAAAGAAAACAAGAGTCGAAATCTATATTTTAAGGACACCATTGTAACTGTCTCGTTGGAAAATCGTCTTCGTGTGTCTTTTATATAGATGTATCTATGTACATACATAATAGCTTTCGGAAAATAATTTTAACAAATTATCTAGCTCGATTGCTTTCTAAATTGCTTAGAAATACATATGTAGCCTATAATTTGCTAAAATAATGTCACATACGGTTATAATTTAAATACAATCGAAGTATTGTAGACATGGGCTGCGATATCTTCATGTTAATAAAGCCTTAATTGGGTCATTTGTCAATAGGAGTTACAATAGAATCTCTACGAGGGTGGAATGAAAACTATTCACGATTACGCTCATAGTGGTCTAGTGAAATTGCCTTATATGCCACGATGAAACAATTATTGTTGGAAGTGAATGTGACGAGTGAATTTTGGAAGACTCACAATTTGGAGTATTGTCTTGTCATCAAATATTCTTTGCGGAAAAGAAACAAACTATTTCAAACCTGTTTGAGCGATGTGTGTTGTAGTAAACAACCAAAAATTACTACAAGACCAAAAATAATAGCCGATGGTCTTTCGTGATGTTTAAATACTGTATCATAATACTATCCCATATTTAGGTATTTTACATATCTCGATGTTGCAGTTCCTCAAGTACAACGTGTCACACGTTCTGCTGTATGTTGTTGTTGAAAGAGGTAGAGGGGAGGGAGGGGGGAGACAATGAGTCTTTTGTGTGTGGAGTAGTAGTTAGATAGTTAGCAAGTAAGGTGTTAGATAATAAGAAATTAAGATGTAGACTCATTAAAATAGCCCACTAGCCCGCACCTACAAAGTCGCATTCCGGAAGGTATTGCGTGGTTCTCCAAAATTTCGCGGTAGCCTTCTTTTTTTAATATACCGTCAATTTTCACAATGTCCCCTACACTAGTGCCAGCAAAACAGCCCCAAATGACGATAGAACCTCCTCCGTGCTTCACGGTAGCAGCAATACACTCTTCTCTGGCACGTTCACCCGTAGATCTTCTTACGAATATGCGTCTTCGGGTTCCGAACAGCTCAAATTTGCACTCATCCGTCCATAGGACGTTGTTCCACTCTTCTATGGTCCAGTGTTGGTGTTCACGAGCCCATTTAAGTCGCTTTTGCTTGTTTTGTTTGCGTAGTAATGGCTTTTTCATCGCAATACGTCCATGGAGCCCGGCTTTCTGTAGGCGACGTTCGACTGTAGAAACACTGACTAGTTTTTGGCGACCAACATTTAATTCTGCGGTGATTTCCGGGGCTGTTTTGCGTCTATTTAACTTGCTGGTAACCACTATTCTGCGATCATCTGCAGATGTTGTCGCTTTTGGCCTTCCACTTCGTCTTTTATTAAGAAAACTGCCAGTTTCCCGATATCTTTTTACGTTATAGTCAACCGTAGCGTGGTGTATTTTAATTTTTTTGGCAATTTGTCGATTACTTATGCCACTTTTATGGTAAGCTATTATAAGCGCACGTGTTTCCGTACTAATTTCTCTTCGCGGAGGCATTTTAAAAAATTGTCACACGATATTTCGCTCAGGACGTGAATAGAGTAAATACCACACTGCAACTGACCATAGGTTACAGATTTCACTATAATCTTCTAGGAAGGTAATTTAAACATTATTACCTACAATCTAACAGATGACTAAATTTACCCAGTATATTCAGAGGGATTGTTATTGTAATTGGACCGCAATAAACAGTTTATGGTAATCCGACCAAGTGCAGGTAAATGATAGTAAACCTTATGCGATATAATGGGTGTTTATCTTACTGAACTACATTTTAAATACGTATTTCATTTTATTATAATGTTTTTTTGGTAAACATAATACTATGTGAATAATCCCTGAAAACAGGGGTGCCTAAACACTTTTGAGCGGTAGTGTATATCTACTATTGTAAACAATAACAAGCAGCAATATCAAAAAATGATAATTTTAGAATCTGCACACTAAAAATTTCGACATTTTTTCACGATTGCCTCTCTGTCGACTGTGGCGGAATACTTTACTGGAAGATCACTTTATAATACGTAGATTAAGGTATCTCATTTATTTAAAACCATCCCCGTATATATCCTTCAAGCAATTCAAATCAATTTCAATTTAAAATCGAAAAGAAACACATTTAACTGTTCAATTGTTTATTGTTTGTGCCTGTTTTAAAAGTTACAACTTATTGCATTATTTGTATTTAAACTGTTGGTGATATAAATCTAAACTGCGTATTAGTCCATTGTAATAAACTTCTGATTATTATTTTGCCATTTGATTCAAAAACGTGTACAGGGAAAATGTAAAACGCATAGCCTACCAAAACAATAACATTAATGTCATGTAGTTTTAGTGAATGTGCCAGATTGATGCATAAATTCATAGCATTTCTATTAAATTCGTTTTTTTTTATTAATCTTTTAACAAACAACACACACGACTGCTTCCGAACGATCTGGATGTTTCTCGATTCCACGTCTGAACAAATTCGCTGTTTTGGAGATGGAAAAGTCGTCAAGCCTATTTTAAAACGCGACGCCGTTATCAAAGGAGATTTTCCGAAGGTTATGTAATAGAGAGAGAAAAAGAGGCAAGATAGATTTCGAATTGCCGCTTTCGAATTTTGCCAATGGAATGCAAATGTACTATGATCTATTACAATAACTAATTCCCGAATGGATTGACGTAGACCATTATGAATCGCAGCACACAGGTCAGTAGTCTTTTTGGATGTGGAGAAATATTTGAGTAAAAATCTTGCACTGTACAATATTCATTTCTGCCCCAAGGATTGAAATTTATGTACGTTAAGTAGTGTACTGCACTAAAAGAAAAAAACTTGAGAGAACGTTTCTATAAACGTTATGTAAAGCATACTAAATAATGGAGGCATTTTATAGCTTGCTAACTAAGCATAATACACATAAAAACGAAAAAATCTACAAATTTAGGCATCAATCTAGCAATTAACTATCGCAAAAAGGTCGGAACACATTGTTATAGCACAGTTATACAACTTGCTATTTGTAGATTAATATTGTATGATGAAAATTTGAAGAGATCATCATATCTTGATTTTATAACAATTAACCTGTGTGATGAATGTGTTCGTCTTCTTTTTGTATGTAGTGTATTAGATAACTCACTGTTAAAAAAGAAGCGTAGTTTAGTTCGTATAGGCCAAACGTATTCATCGAAATTGCAGTTTGGGAACGCATAATAACGATAGACAGACATTTTCTAATATTTGTGTATTCCTTTTCATACCACTGACTCTTGAAGGCTTCTTGGGCGAAGTAAACACTCTGAATAGGTAAAATGTAAAGCGGGTATAGTTGAGGTTTAATAACTAGAGATCCTCGAGATTGTCAGCAGAGCAACGGCGTCTCCGTTAAGTCGTTGTTATGCTGGAGCAAAGTGAGCAGCTCTAGTGGTAAGAATAGTATTTACCTACCCAGTGGCTAAGTTCACTGGAAACGGCGGAATACAATAGCAACTGCGCGATATGTGCCATACAGAACGATATAGAGAAAGCTAGATTGTTAAGATTGGTTTCCTGAAATCAAGGATTTATTATCTTCTAGTAGAAGCTTTTACGAGGGCGGATCTTCATGCCCCACCCCTCACCTACTTCTAATTGGTTGTTTGATTAATGTTTTTGATATATATAGATCGTATCTGCATAATATCAAGTTTGTATCTTAAAGTGTTGTAGTCAAACACTGGTGTCCAGATTTTAAATGCGGAAGAACATCCTGTAAAAACCAACATGTCGGTGATCCTCCCATAACGGTAACAACAGACAAAAACATTAAAAGGGTACACGATATCGTACTGCAAGACCGACGGATACGCATCAGGGACGTTATGGAAGATACTGGGATATCATATGGTGGACAACATACTGGCTAAAGAAGTAGATATGAAAAAGATGGGTGCCCGCAAAGGTTAACCATCAATCAAAAAAGAAATAGGGTGTTGATTTGTAAGCGTGTTTTGGAAAGGTACCAAGCAAACAACGAGAACTTTCTTAGTCGATATGTGACCATGGATGAGTCATGGGTACGCCACTATGATCCCAAGACCAAAGTGCAAAGAGTGGAAGCATCACGGTTCTTCTCCACGCAAATTTAAGGTCGTGCCGTCTGCTGGAATGGTTTTGCCATCTGTGTTGGGATGCTTAAGGAATCATCCTGACAGAGTACTTGCAGAATGGAGAGAGTATTACAAGAACTTACTACTTACAATTGATTTCTAAATTGCTGTTCCATCAGAACAATGCTCCCAGCTGGTATACCACCTGGTATTGTTATGACTGCTATATACCAAGCAGGTTTTGGATTAGTGGAGCACCCGCCATATTCGCCCGATCTGGCCTCTAGTGATTACAGGCTATTCCCCAAATTAAAAGAAATCTTACCTGGGGCAAAATTTTCCATTAATTATGAAGTGATGCAAGCTGTAGATAGGTCATTTGCAGAGATCGGACAAAATTTTTTCTAGGAGGCTGTTGAGATGTTGGAGCACTGATGGACTAAGTGAGACTCTATCGAAAAATAAAAAGTATAATGCCACTGTAATTTTGCTGTAAGGGGGTTAGAGGTATAGCACAAAGATCCACCCTCGTGTATGTACAGTTAAATAGAAAAGTTACCGTTGTGAGTTTGTAGCAAGTAGTGCAAATTGACATGATGATGAAGGACAGTTGTATTAGAAATCCAGTTCCAAAAATCTCATTGATTTCCTGACTCATTCTACAAAACCAGACCGCACCGAAAAGGAATTATCAAAGAAAAAGGCGAAGAACTCTATTTTTTTCTTACCGTATCAATTTTTGATGGTGATTGATGCAGATCACTAACAGTTTACGTTCCTCTTCGTCGATCTTCTCAATTACCGGCCGATATCTAACTCCGGGGATTCCAAGAAGTATCCTTATGATTTCCCCTTCCATTCCACTTCCTATCATCTTGATTACCTCGCACAACAGCTTAAATTGAGCGACCATATTCCCGCAGAACGCGCAAAATAGAAAATCGTACGAACATACGCAGTTTTGAAAGACGTAGCTAGTTAATAGCAGCTGGAGAAGGATGAGAATCTCGTAGGCGGGCGATTTTAATACGTCGAATGGATACCAGGAACTATGCGGTAATTGTCTCCCCGATTTCGCGATCGGTATAATAATGTACATTAGTACGAATGCGGTACTGAGTACGTACTGCATTATAAAGACGAATAGCTGTTTCGAAGAATCTTTTCTAATTTTCGCGTCGGTCTCGCGTCCGACTAGATCCGACGGCCAGAATTCGTCTAGGAGGATTTCGACGAGTCGCTTTAGTTGGCTGGAGTTATAGACGAACGTGATACCCTTTGACATTGACTGAAAATTAGATACCTAAGAGTGATATCGAAGCAGAACTTTTTTTGCTAGAAATTTTGATCACGAAAAAGTATTATTTAATGTACCGTAATGTTCCAAGCAAACTAGCAAAAGTAATTGAACAAGAATTTTAATCTCAGCTAATATGGTCTTATTAGTCATTCAGTTTAAAAAAGATTGAAAGAAAACACGGTTTTTTTGGTTCAAAATTAGCTTTATTCATCAACGTAATCTCCATCAAGAGCAACGCAATCATTCCAGCGCCGCTCTAACATTTCAATACCACTTTTATAGAACGATTTATCTTTTGCCTCAAAATAGACCTCAGTTTCAGCGATAACCTCTTCATTCGTGCGAAATTTCTTACCGGCGAGCATTTTTTTTTAGGTCTGCGAACAGCCAGTGGTCGCTGGGAGCTAAATCTGGCGAATACGGTGGATGTGGGAGCAATTCGAATTTCAACTCATGTAGTTTTGCCATTGTCTTGATTGACTTGTGACACGGTGCGTTGTCTTTATGAAACAAAATTTTTTTCTTTGCCATATGCGGTCGTTTAATTGCAATTTCGGCCTTCAAACGCTCCAATAACGCTATATAATATTCACTGTTGATGGTATTTCCTTTCTCAAGATAGTGGATGAATATTACACCACGCACATCCGAAAATACCGAGGCCGTAACCTTTCCAGCCGATTGTTGGGCTTTCGGGCGCTTTGGACGAGGCTCACCAGTTGCTGTCCACTCAGATGACGATCGTTTTGATTCCGGAGTGAAGTGATGGATCCATGTTTCATCCATTGTCACATATCGACGCAAAAATTCCTGTTTGTTACGTTTAAACATGGCCAAACACTGCTCAGAACCATCAACACGTTCTTGTTTTTGGTCAACAGTGAGCAAACGGCGCACCCACTTTGAACAGAGCTTTCTCATAGTCAAATGCTCTTGCAATATAAAGCCAATACGTCCTTTTGATATCTTTACGATGTCAGCTAACTCACGCAACTTCACTTTTCGATCATTCAAAACGATTTTGTAGATTTTTTGATGTTTTCTGGTGTTACCGCCTCATTTGAACGTCCACTGCGTTCTTCATCATCTATGTCTCTACGACCACGTTTGAAGTCTGCTAACCAACGTTTTGTTGTTGTTTCTGATGGAGCAGAGTTCCCATAACACTTTTCAAGCCATTGCTTCGCTTGAACGGTATTTTTTCCCATCAAGAAGCAGTGTAAAATTAAAACACGAAATTGTTTTTGATCCATTGTTTTGAAAATAACAAAAGTAGCGTGACTCTTAGCACAATAACTCACAAACTAATGAATAGAATATCATGAAATTTGAACAGCTGTCTTTTGAGGGTTAGTACTAACTGAGAGAAAGGTGACTGCAATAAGACTAACGTCATCTATGTATTAGGCCCGGGACTTTTCAGCCCATGTATTAAGTAGACTTATGTCTGTTATTTGCGGAAGAGATAATATAGACGCGAGCATGTTGAGAATCTGTATACCCACACTCGCAGATTATGTGACTTTTTTCCATTATACGTCATTTTGTTCGTCTGATATTTAAACTACAAACATACACAAGTGGAGTTCGCCAAAAACTAGCATCTTTGCTTTATCGCTCAGTGATTATATCGAGTTTTGTGTCTGAAAAATAACATTTGCGGCACGCAAATGAAAAAGGCTGTTGAAACTCATTTGCTGGTAGAAACATCTGGTGATTAGAACATGTGAGACAGGATTTCGACAATTTGAAAGTGGTGATTTCATTGTGAAAAACAGTGAGCGCTTTGATAGATCACAAACATGCGAAAACGAGTTATTGACGGCAATCAACGGCAAATAGCAGAAAGTCAAGCAAATAGGTCCTACCGGATTTGAATGAACGTCAAATGGAAAATCTCAGTCACCTGTGAAATGCTGCTTTTCAACGCCACGAAAGGAATCATTTCTGTATCGAATTGTCAGCGGTGACGAAAAATGGATTTATTTTGAAAATGCAAACCTTCAACACCAAGGCCAAATCGCTTCGGCAAGAAGACCATAGATACTATACTAGTAACCTTCCCAACGTCGTAAAATATTGTAGACGCCATTTATATGCGGACGACACCAAACATTATTTTTCCTTCAGCTCCTCCAAGCTTACTGAAGCTATGAAATTCATAAATGAAGATGTGCATAACCTAACGGTTCACTGTTGGCACCATCAATTGACACTGGACTCTAACAAAACACAGGTTATTGTTTTTGGTCCAAGAAATTCCAGAGTTAGAATCTCCAATCTTGATATTTAGATTGGAGCCTGCAAGACTGCTCCCTTGGAGTGTGTGAAGAACACATGATCAGGAAAACCGTCATAGCATTAAAATCAATTTTGATACATAGAAGGTTGTTCGATAGAGCGACAAGATCCATACTTTGTAAAATTATTGTTTTATCTAACTTTAATTATGCAGGTGACATATACATTCACCGCATTGCAAAGCAAGATGGTCAAAGAATATAGCGACTTCAAAATGGCTGTGTTCACGTAGTTTGCAGCATGTCCGGTATATAAAAGATCAAGAATTTAAATGTGCTGTATTACATGCGATTGCTTCATAGTGCAAAGTTCCTTATTAACATCATTAAACATAAATCACCACTGTATGTGTACAACAAGATAAAATTCAGACACTAGGCACATTCAAGGGGTGTTTGCCATGGTCACTTTTTGTTTATCCCCAGGCACAAATGCACAAGCGCATTTCAGTTATAGTATGTCTAATTTTAAGTTCCTGTGTCTTGACTTTTACCCCACTAGACACCACGATTAAAAAAATAAGGAATCAGTTACAACATTTACTAGCCTTACAACATTAATAATTTTGTGCTTTCCTCCGAACTACATCTACACAGGCACACCATATTAATTACTATTGCGTTAGTTAACATTGTTTTTTTTTTGTTTTTTTTGTTTTACAATTATCTCCTTTTATTCTTTTTGACCATTTTGTTAATTAAGGCAAAAGAAGAACGCTGTATACTTCTACACATGGAGAGAGGTGATTTAGTCTTTTTGGCACGTAACTTTAATTAATTAAGTATTGTAACCTTTTTTGTCTGCTGTTTTACTATAGCCCATAGTAAAACAGAAGACTATTCTATTCTAAAGTGCTCGGTAAAATTTTTGTTGAGCGTGAACCCATCTTCTTTTTCTAGTGTACTTTATTTCTCACAGTATTTAGAACTGAAAACTTCACCAATTTAATTTAGTTGATAATAAAGAAAAAGGTTGCTTACCTAATTTTAGTTTCTTATAAATAAGAAACATAGTTAGTAATACTCTAATCTAACATACTTCTACAACATGCATATACTGCTTCGCAATTTCACCTGTACTCCTATAGCAAGAGATGACACAGAGGTTAGGAACGAATCCAGATCCGAAATGTTGACACAGATATTCGCGATGAGTGATAACTCGTGTATAAAACTTATGGATATGAAGAGAAACGCGATTATCCGAGTCTTATTTTGCGGCCACAAGTTTCCCAACGTAGCTAAAATCCGCGGAACGATTATAATATGTTTAGCGCCGTCTTCGAAGATTTCGCAATTGTCGCGATAAAATTTTAACTCTTTAATATGTTGTAGAATCATCCTCGGACGATTGTTAAAGTGCTCGCGTTTACACGTTCCGGTAGATACCTGCAGTGGATTGAGATGTGTGCCGTAGATCAAACATTTATACGTAAGCTTTTTAAATAATTGAGGAAAGTGATGTGAAAATGTAAAGGGGTGGGATGGGTTTTTCTTTTGAAAAAGTTTACTTCGGTTTGTCGCTCGTGCAACTATAAATTAAATTCTGTATTCCACGTGGTGAAATGTACATATGTACGTGGTAGAATATCATATATGTATTACTTAAAATATCGTGCATTATAATTTGAATACAGTTCAGAACTTTTCTATGCTAACCTATATTTCTAACTATTTTAAATATAAAGTATGTAGGTATAAATTGGACTCTAAATGGTATTTCATCCAGTGAAAATGTAAATTGCTCAATTCTTTCAAAGGCAAGTCTAACTGAAAAAGATAACTCATAAAATTATTTATTTAACCCCCAATCTAGCATGAAATCAAGTTATCGCTACTTGCGGCGCGGGTCTGTTGAACCTATACAATTTCTTCACTAAAATAGTGGGATCATTTTCAAATAAGAATTTACATTTACTTAAGATTAGAAAAGGCATTTAGAATAAACTGAAGCCCTAGTATTAAATGATGAATGGTAAATATTGCAAACCCTTAGACGTAATACACTCAGCGAAATTTCTATAGTTCGATATAATTTAGTTCTTCTCTTATAAACATTTAGTAACGTTATAGGTTGTAAATTACCTAGAATTACAATTCTGAACGTTGGGAAATAGCAGAGACGTTAGTTTGTCAATATCACAACTGTTGGATATGCATTGGAAGTACCGGCTGTATAAAAATATAAATACAAGCGAATATATATTACCGAAGTAGACATATCAGTTAATAAAAATGTCGGGGAATAAATTCCTGTCCGAGGAGTAAAAACCAAAAAATAAATTATTATAAAGAGGTAGGTTTTCCAAACCAAGTCATAGCTGAGAAAATAGGATCATTTTATCAACAATTTTATGAAGCTGGGCAGCGCTCATCGCAAATGCAATTTAAATTTATCAGTAACAAACAGACGTGTACAACAAATTTTATCCGACAGTATATGTTTTCGGTGCGTCAAAAAGGTTTCAAAGCCACATAAATAGACAAGAGTGAAATTTGCGCAAGATCGTATGACATGGAAAGATAGGAGAAGAGATTTAATTTGGAGGGGTGTGATGGTTTCAAATACTATTGGCACGATTTGCGCTAGAACATTGAAGTTGCCATGAGCCTCATTGGTGGCAGTACTTCAATGGTTTAGGCGCCTTTGACCTTTAACAGTAAAACCCCTATATGTCTTATTTCTACGTGAATGAATTCTAATTCTTATATACAACTCCTGGAAATGGTTCTGATAGACTTTGGTGAACAATTGCCGACGCAAGACTGGATATTTCAGCAAAACAATACAGCTATCCATAATTCCAGACGGACAAAGGAATGGTTTCATCAATAGGAAATCAATTTATTGCAGTCGTTCAAGCTGAACCCGATTGGACGTCTTTAGAGATATTGGCAGGAGAGGTGTATGTCAGTAATAAACAATACGATGACGTCAATGAAGTAAAATCTGCTATTTCAGCATTGACCAAATTGCTAGACAGTATGAAGACACGGACGTTTGAAGTTATTTTCAATAGAGGATCTAACACTCACTACTAAGTTTAGAAAGAATTATAAAATCTTTATGTATTCATTTCAAAATGAAATACATTTTTTAATGTTATTTGCTCTTGCATTAACTTCGATAGATAGTTTACGCCAAATATTAAGAAAACCATACATTCTTTTCAAAGGTTCATATTAAACTATAGAAATTTCGCTGAGTGTAGGTTGCTTCGATACATTTTTTGCAGATAGCTACAAAGTATTCATTACACACATTCTTCTTGTAACGCGCACAACTTGTTTCTGTTTTTGTATCTTTTGAAGGTGGACAAGTCTTTTGGAGGCTCCGTACTAGTAGATGATCCAGCTTCTTGTTCTTTTTTGGGATTCTTTTTAATCTGGCACATGCACTAGCTTTCGACAATATCCGTAATGACGTTGATATCTAACTTGGAAAATAAACTGAACACCACAACACCACGAGAGAAATTGTTACCACTCCGACTCAGTAAACACTGACTGAGTTACAGTAAAGTCTCCAATTGCACGTAATATGAGTATTCCTTCCCCATTCTACTAAACTTGCCGAATTGAAAGGCGGTTCAACTCCGAGGAAGACAACAAATTCATGAGCGAAAGACTACTGAGTATATGAAACCTAATCCCTTTGTTCACGTTTATCTAATAGAAGGCTCATTGGATCCTTTCGGCAAATCATGAAAGTATATTTATACTGCAAAAACTGCTTATGAGAAAAAATCCTTTTACTAAAAATTGTAATCTGTGAATATGAGTACCTTAGCTCTACCATAAGTTAAAATAAATCTCTTGAAAATCGCTTGGTAGACGTGGGGATAAAATTTAAGAGATGTGCCAAATTCAGATTACTTTTCAGATTTACCGACAAATATATCTTTTTGTCTCTAGAGCACCAAATGTTTAGTATCACATTAGTTCACGACCTAAATTGTAAATGTAAAATTTTACCAATGTAATTGTTAAAAAATGCGGGTACCACTTGAAACTACTAGATTTGAGAAATATTACCAGCCGCCCTTATACGTTATAAGAGATACTGGAAAACCATGTAGTATTCCATAGAAAATAAAACTTGAAACAGTAAGTTTTCTATTTCGATCGACATTTGGTAAAAGCTAATTGGCTTAAAAAATTATAATGTGCTGATTGGAATTCATCATCCTCTTGGTATGCAAAACAGTAAATTCTATAAAGAAAATTGCTTACCCGACTTTTTCCCAACGTCGATTAGTTTCACAGACACCATTCCCCTTTAGGACAATCACAAAATTTACTAAACATCCTTTTCTGAATCAGGAATCTACATCTAAATGACGAATACACTGGGTATTGAGTGATCTGAACGTCTGACCGTTGTTCTTTTATTTATGGGCGTAACCTCTTTAAACTTAGCTACTATTGGTCGCTAACCATCCACATATTTCCCTTTATCATTCGAGTACATTGAACTGGATTCGTATCACCTATTAGTTTTGAATTACTTATACGAAGACTTTCCATGAAGTCATCCTTACGTTCATCATCATCTATTGCTCTGCCATCAACTTCTCGATAATTATACTTCACGTCACACCAAGATGGCATCGTGTCTTACGTATAACGGGTAGCTAACATCTATTAAGGTTCGAATTATAGGTCTTACCGATTAAATTAGATGGGGTTCCTTTGACAGATATCTTAGTATAGTTGCTGGATACAAAACTGGACAAGTTAATCGTCCCCTTTAGGCAAGAAAGACGTATCTAACGAGTCTATAGGAATATTTTATTCAGGTGTGCTAATTGTAACAGATCCCGTGCTAGTTTGATAGATAAATAATAAATGCATCTACGTGTAAATATACCGAGTGTTTATCGCTTGTTACTTGCTAATATTCTACCGTTTCTAGGGATTAATTCTTCGCTATAGTTGTCAAAAACGTGTACAACGAGAACGTTAAACGCATCACCTAGAAAACGAATCAAACATTTTAACGTCAAATCCGAAGATAAATTTGTGAGGGCGAATCCTCATGCCCCACCCCTCACCTATTTCTAATTGATTGCTTGCTTAAGATTTTTATTTTAGTTAACATATATAGATTATGTCTCCATAACACCAAGTTTGTATCTCAAAGTGTTGTTGTGCTGTGGCTAATTTTTGAATTGTGTATCGTGATTGTTCATAAAAATGGAGAGCCGCAATAAAATATCTCCAGGAAAAGGCCATGGCATCAACTCAAACTCATAGACATTATGGCAACTATTAGTGAGTCTGCTGCTTCTTATGACGCTGGTGTCGAGATTTTGAATACGGAAGAACATCCTGCGAAAACCAATATGCCGGTGGCCGTCCCATAACGGTAACAACAAACAAAAACATTAAAAAAGCACGCGATATCGTACTGCAAAACTGACGAATACGGATCAGGGATATTGTGGAAGATACTGGCTTATAGTATCATGTAGTGCACAACACACTGACTAAAGAATTAGAAATGAAAAAGGGGAGTGCATGGTCGGTGCCCCGACTCTTAACCATTGATCAAGAAATCGGGTGTAAACGTGTTTTAGAAAGATACCAAACAAACAAAGAGAACTTTCCTAGTCGATATGTGACCGGGTGCACGACTGTAATCTCGAGACCAAAGTGTAAGGTGGAGAGTGGAAATATTACGGGTCTCCTCCTCCACGCAAATTTAAGGTCGTGCCGTGTGCTGGAAAGGTTTTGCTGTCTGTGTTCTGGGATGCTCAAGGAATTATCCTCACCTACTACGCACAACTGATTTCTAAACTGCAAGACGCCATTAAAGAGAAACGCCGAGAAGAGTTAAGGCACGGTGTGCTTTACCACCAGGAAAATGTTCCTAGCCATGCATCTGGTATTGCTATGGCTGTTATACCCCAAAGCAGACTTCGAATTAGTGGAGCAGCCATCATATTCGCCGGATCTCACCCCTAGTGATTAGAGGCTGCTCTCCAAATTAATAGAAATCTTACGTGGGGCAAAATTTTCCAGTAATTAAGTGACGCAATTTGTAGAGAGGTGGTTTACAGAGGTTGGACAAAAATTGTTTCAGTAGGCTGTTGAGATGTTGGAGCACCGATGGACCAAGTGCATTAGTGTAGAGGGGAACTATGCTGAAAAATAAAATATATAATGCCACTCCGGTTTTATTGTAAGGTCAGGGGTGCAGCATAGGGATCCAACCTCGTATTTGATATTCACAGTGACAAACGAGGCGTAATTCAATTCGAACAATCCAAAAGCGTTCATCGTTATGGCATCCTGCGAACGCATCATTAGAATCCAGAGACACAGCTTAATATCAGCGTATTCCTTCTTGTACCAAAAACTTTCGTAGGCGGCTATGGAAACGCATGAACTCTAAACAAGAAGCAAGAATAAGAAACGGTAGATCCTATGCATAAAGGAGGTTATATCTTACCCAATACGACAACTCATTGGAGACCGTGCAATACGTGAATAACTGGTATATATGCGCGAAGTACAACACTATCAAGTAGGCTATGGCATTAAAGTTGGTTTCCTTTTAAATGAAAATGGGTAATTAATTAACGCTAACACGTATACAAGTCAACTTACGATGGTGACACTGTAACATGCCGTACAAATACCGACAGCGCTAGCAAATAATTGCACTAGATGCCCGTTACCAAAAGTTTTGTTCATATCATTCGACATCCTAGAAATGGATTCGTGAAAATATGTTTTCAAGGTCAAATCACCTACTTTATAAGCTTCTGATGATGCCTAACGCATATAACAAGCAATCGCCTCTCTGGATCACCCACAACTGTATCTTCGAGAATTCCTGGGATTTTCGATAACCTTTCTATTACTTCATCTTCCTTGCCACTTCCGACTAACCTAACGGCCTCGCACAGCAGTCTAAATTGGGCGGTACAATTGAAGCATACCGAATAAAATAGATTGTCGTAGCCCAGAACCGCAGAGATATCGACGAACGTGTTGAAATATGCTTGAAATGAGTATATGATTTGATAAGCAGGCGTCACGGTCCAATCAAAAGGATACCAAGAGCTATACGGCAGTTGCCTGCCGGGCTTGACAAGAGGCAGCATCGTAGATAAGGTGAGAAATGCGATGGATGTAACCAGAGTGGTTAGAACCAGTGTCGACAATATATTAGCATCTTTTCGAATTTTGCGGTCAGTTTTAGAACCCATGATGTCCGATGGCCAAAATTCGTAGCGGATAATTTTGATCAATGCTGTTAATTCGACGGATTTGTGATACAGCGCTATAAGTTTACCGACGGTCTAAAATCAAAATTAACATGCTACTTCTACAACGAAAAGGATCGACAATAAGGTGAATTAATCTCGCTTTTAATAAGAAAAAGTTCTGACCTGGGTTGCACCTTCCGTAGCAGCTACCACCTTAGTAAAAGTATTTATGTCTCTGGCACTCAGAGTTAAGAATGTGAAACACGCAAGAACATGAATCGTACACACCAGCATCAGCGTTACGTTAAAAATTTTGCAGTTCCTATCTTCGGGCCAAATTTTGATAACATTGGTTAAAATTTGACTGAACATAAGCGTATACTTCGCTCCGTCTTTCATTATTTCCGCGTTCTTTTGGAAAATTTCCAGCCGTCTCAGGAAAGCGAACGTACTTCCGGAAGCCATCTTTTAAAACTAAACAGAAAGCTTTTGCTGTATACCTAGAAGGTGGTAAGAATTCTATTTTTTTTCTCTTGTTCTTAGAAACGATTCTTTCAATAATTCAATTTAAAATTGCGATGGGAAATATATCAGTCTACTTGAAGTATGAAACAAAAAAAAAAAATTAAAATCAGTTGTCATATTTAATAGGGTAATATTCTATTCTCGGTCACTTCTCAGTTACTATCTATGTGTTTTATTCAGTGGGAAAACAGCAATATTTCATATTTTATTGGTCCGCTGTGAAATATTAGTTTCGATTTTAAATCTCTACGGAAACGTCTATTGGTTGCGGTGGATGTATATGCAATGGATCTCAACAATGTCTGTCATTAAAGCTCATTGTCGATGTTCCTTAACTAATTGTTAGTAGTAAATCTCTTAACAACAATAATACATTGATGAAAATGTTATATTTTTTCTTACGATTTACTTATTTATAGCTTTATACCAAGTATATAAACCACATCACCCAACAAAATATTTTTTTTATCGTGGTGCCTGTAGAAAGAGGAACTGGTTTCAAGTATTTCTAATGTGCTGGTTCCACAAATATCTGGCATTTCTTAGGCAAAATCCTTGGTACCAAAATGTGTACTGAAGAAATGCTGCAAAAATAAGATAATTTTCAAAAAGAAAGACATATGCTTTGAAAATCTGTTTAGCTACATACACTAGGCTGAATAAAATAGACACCAGGTAAAGCGGTATAAATATGTAAACTGCTAAATTCTAAGAACGAATTAAGAACTTTCTCTTCTCATTAGGGTAGGGTTAGATGTATTGGAAGGAATTCGTCATACTTTAGTATCGTTACAACTATGCCTCGCTTACAAGGTTCGAGTGATATTAGCGACTTCACCCGGGGTGTCGCATCGTTGGCCAGAGTGAACGCGGCGCTTCGCAACGTGAAATAAGTAAATTTTTAAATATTCCGTTGTCCCCACAGTTAACCGTGTGATTACACGATTTAAACGGAAGGAAAAGACAACAGTGGAGCCGAGACCAGGTCGTGCCGGACCTTCTGAAAGAAGTAAAAGGGTGCTTGTGCGCGAAGTGTTAAGAGAACCGCGAAAATGTACAGCAGTTGCTTGCGGCAACTTCACAGAAAAGTCAGCGCACCGTTCTGCGATACCTCCACAGTGTGGTGATGTATAAAACGGTGGCAAAGAAAAAACCTGTCCTTACGGCGTTTCAAAATCGGCGCCGAATGGCTTGGGCAATCGAAATGCGAACGAAGCCCGAAGAGCTTTGGCGGTCTGTCATTTTTTCAGACGAAAGCAGATACCGCCAATTCAGTGATGGTGGTCGTACGTGGGTATGGAGGCGTTCGTAACAGCAACTGGACGACAAATTTTCGCATCAGACGATGATATACGGCGACGTGAATATCATGGTGTGGGGCGCGATATGGTATGGTGGAAGATCGCAATTAGTAATCTGTAACGGAAATATAAATGCGATATTCGAAAATGCCATTTTATCTAAAGAAGACGCCACTTTTATGGAGGATGGACCACCTTGCCACAAAGCAAGCACAACAACCGCGTGGAAAGAGGAACGGGGGATTCGGATTTTACCATGGCCAGGCCAATCACCAAACATGAATCCGATAGAGAATGTTTGGCACATAATCCAGACAAATATGGCGAAACGACTCCGAAAACACAGCAATAAGGAAGAACTCGTGGCAGCTGTTACAGAAGAATGGTTAAATATTCCAGAAGACATCATTAATCATTTAATAGATTTTATGCCATGACGACTCGCAGCACTTCACGCAAGTAAAGGTGGATCGACAGAATATTAGTCTAATTTAAAAAAAAAATTAAAAATATTTTGTATATATAACGAGAATAGAATCTTTTTTTTAATTAGTAGGTGTCTATTTTATTCTGTCACCCTAGTGTATTAATAGATGTTTGAATTCGATCAAATTTTGGACTGAAATCTTTTTCTTGAATTTGGAAAATTCTGATGTCGATACCGGCAGTCTAGATTATTGCTATATACATTTAATCCAATCATGTATAAGTAGGTGATTTCTTTTATTCTAATATCAATTTTTCGTTAGATTTTGAAAAAAAGAATCTAAAAGTGAAGTGCTATTTATATCTAATCGAATACATGTAGCGTTATCTATTATAATTCCTTCAAAGTTAATTAAAATGAAGAATTACAGAAATCTGTAATTATACGGAAATTGTCAAAATATTACAGATTCCTTTAATGTATTTCGCTATTATTAGATAGAAATCTATTTTTAAAACTGATATCTTTACGTAAGTTTAAATAAACAGATTTGCCTAAAATCTATAATATGGTAAGTGATAGGAATTGAAAGAAAACCACTGTTTTTTTTATCAATTAACATAAATTTATTTTTCGTTTTGCATGATAAAAATACACATTTTCTTCGTCTGGGCTATTGTGAAACTCGTCTTCTGCGTGTATCTTGATGAGGTATGTGAGCTGTTGTATATGTAATAATAGGTATAGTAAGTAGAATTCACTTAATCTTGGTCTATTGTTTGTTGCTCTGTTTTAAAATGTACAAAAATGAACACAATCGTACAAAGGCGTAGTAAGATACACAATATAGATACGTTATTTTGCGATGAAAACAAAAAAGAAAATAGAGTGAAGTGTTGAGGATTTCTACAATTTATATACATAACATCTTTCTTCTTGCCAAAGAAAAAAGTATTCGCTTTTTATTTTCGTCGGCGGGGATCAGATGAATAACGTTTTGGAAAAGGAAATGGATCTTACACAAAGGCAAGTTACTAAGTAAGTCTTCTTTTTCACATGCGACAAAAATGGAGCAAAATTCTCGTGTGTGTATTCATTAGGCAACATTGAGAGATAATTTCTTTTAAAGTCTATCATATCATACTTAGTGTTACTGTAATTACAAATATATATGTATGTATAATATTTAATAAATTTACAATTCTTTAATTTCTTTTTCTTTATGTTCATTATTTCGCTAAATTTACTTTAATCATTTTGTATGTAAATAGAGTACTTCAGTTAAAAGGAATCAAATAGACTAATTACTGAAATCTATTCCTCTTACTTTTTAAAATATAAATAGAGGCGAATTTTAACGGTGAAGTTGTTTGAAATACTTTTTAGATGACAGTACAGTATTAATGGAAATATAACCCCATCTTGTTAAGAATTTCTAAAACTTATTCTAGAGAAATTTTGTCTTAAAAGTTTAAAAAAAAACAACTGAACACCGGAAGTTTATTGTAATTTTGTAATTCGAAACTGTAGTATGAAGAGCTTCTGGTCTCGGCCTTCGAAACTTAGTGGATAAGTCAGTGTGGTCCTTAGACTAAAACGTTTGGAAATCCCGCCTTAAACTACACAATTTCCTTAAAACCCTTACAATTTTTAATTTTTAGATTGGAAATGTCACCTTTTGTCCACAATTATACGTTAATATGCATTTAATTTCTATAGTTGAGATATCAAAGTTTAATACATCCTTAATTAAAGAATCTTAGAAACTTTTTCCTTTTTATAGAACGTTATGAAAAGACCTATTCTTTTTCTGGGACATACTGCTTTATATATGGGATTTTTTTAAATACATTTGTTAAATAGTGGGGAAAACTTCAAACTACACATGTGAATTATTACTAAAACTATGACTTCTTATAAGTTAACGAATCTACCATTTTGAACGAATATGGTTTTGGGAATATTATTTATTATGTTACTATTGATACCGTGTTTACCAATTTAAATACGTGTTACCGAGTTATGATCGACGTACAATATGGACGTACAATGTCAGGATGTCCACTGAAGGAATTGGGGTACTTGGGAATAATAAATAGGAGCTCACCATGAAAGATGTAATACGAATGAAACTTTCAATTTTTCTATTTACCTACTTACGCTGTACGGAAAAATAAGAAGATACGATAGTAAGAATACAACAGATGTTTCATCAGTTTTCAAATCTAAATTTACCGATACTTTCCATTCAGTTGTGATATTACTGAAAGATCGGTGTAAAGTCTGAGGTTTACTTAAATAATGCATCAGCATTAAATAGGTACCACAACTATGATACCAGTAAGCTATCTACAGGATGGCGCAGGGGAACCGGAAATTTTGAACGTTACAGTTGCCAGTACTGTAGAGCCGGCAGTTGTTCGTAACGTCGCACAATTGTTGTGAACGCATTGCCATTTAGTAATCATGGATCGTTGGAGTTGTGCGGAACGTGCAGTAGCTGTGAGAGCGTTTTATAAAAATGGTGATAGTGCGACTGTCGCGCAGAGAATATTTCGACAGCACTTTCAGCTTGGACGTCATAGACGTGCCCCATCTGCGCATGCGATTACAACGTGGGTGTGTACTTTGATGCTGTTAGAGCTGCAATCGAGAGAAGTGCTCGCCGCTCCGTTCGACAGCATGCATCTATGCTAGGGATTAAGCGACGAAGCTTACAAAGAATACTGCACGAATTACATGTCCATCCCTATAAGCTGCAGATTATGCTACAATTACATGAACGACATCCAGCGTCACGTATGGAGTTTAGTAGGCAGATATTGGCTAAAATTAACGAGGACGCGAATTTCGAACATATGGATATCAGACGAAGCCCATTTCCACCTGAACGGTTTCGTAAACAAACAGAATTTTCGTTATTGGGCCCAGGACAATCCTTATGAATTACACCAGCGACCACTACATAGCGACAAGGTCACAATATGGTGTGCTGTATCATGTCATGGTGTTATCGGCCCTTATTTTTTTGCACGTGAGGATAGTAGTGCAGCGACAGTAACATCCGCTCGATATGTTGAAATGCTTCAAACATTCCTTACACCGAGACTGTACGAGCTTAATCTTAACATGGAAAACATGTGGTTTCAGCAGGACGGAGCCACGTCACACACTGCTCGACGTTCGATGGCAGCAGTTCGTCAATTGTTTGAAAGACCCATTATTTCACGTAACGGTGACATTGAATGGCCTGCGAGATCCTCTGATCTTAGTGTGTGCGATTTCTTCGTGTGGGTGGGGGTATCTTAAAGGCAAGGTGTACCGTACACGACCTGCAACCAATCCATGAACTGAAGGAGAACATTCAACAAGAAATCACTGCCATTCCCCAAGATTTGCTACACCGCGCATTCCAGAGTTTTTATAACAGGCCGTTAGAGTGCGAACGCTGAATGGGAGGACATCTTTCCGATGTCATCTTTAAAAAGTAAAGAAACACTTTTGGACATTTTGATTGTAAAAACATAAATGGCATGCTGCATACATGCACTTTCGTTAATAAATTACTAGTTTTATGAATTTATTCGTGGAAATGACGTTATTTCAAAATTTCCCGTTCCCCTGCGCCAGCCTGTATTTATATATAATGGGGAACAATTCTTTTTTTCAATTTATGTAACGTTCAGCTGTGTGCCAAATACAGTCCCTGACCATTTTATTGGTCCCACCTTATAAATTTAAGCTTTTGTGTGCTTCCAACGCGATAATTTACAAATACAAATATGAAATTCATGAATAGGGTTTACAATACCTATCTAAATACGTTCCCTAAATATCCTTCTAAGAAATTGAGAAAGTACTACTTAATGACCTCTTGCCTATTATTATCCCCCTCATGAATCATTAGCGTATATTGGAGGATGTCTTGATGCCATACAAGTCAAGCAAGGAAGAAGTTCCCCGATCTAAACCCCATCGAGCTGTTACGGGATGAAGTAGACAGGAAGTTTCGAAAAGCTGTTTTTCGCACGAGAGGGACTTTCTTTGATGAATGGAATGTTTAAGAAGTTTTTGTTGACTTTTCGTTAGAATTACTTTTTTTTTAAATTTTAATCGCTATTAATAAAATGCAATGAAAAATTTTAAGGTTTACAAAATGAGTTTGAATATTTCCTCATTCTCTTTTTTCAAATTTTATGCGTGTCCGAACTAATATGGACGGTAGTGTAGATTATATCTTAATGAATTTATAACGTGTTGTGGTTTAGTTTTTAACTTCTTTCAATGCACTACTGTTTTTTCGCACACAGCTGCACATTCAAGAAAAATAAGTAATCAGTGACAAGCAGATAGTGGAAATCCAGCGTGTGGGATGCTGGATTTGAAGACGTGTTAAGTTTTTATAATTTAATCTCCTACAAAAGCATTTCTACAAGTTTACAGGTGTTTGGAAATACACTCATCATCCGCTGAAATTCGCCTTTCCTCAAAAATAGTACGTATTATGTTCTAAAAGCAAAGAGGGATAAATTGCGTAAGAATTCTTCGCAACAAATTTGAATTTATAATATAATTAATAAAAACGATGATTACTGAGGTTTATAGAGGAAAATATGATCCAAACACTGATAAATTTTAGTTGAAGGATAAAATTCGTGACTTCTTTATGTAATTCCGATTTAATTTAAACCTAACATTCGATATTATTTGTTGGTACTCTTTCTTCTTTTTTTTTTCCTTTTAATTTTAGTTAGTAATCGCGTTCTTTTTTTTACAGAGAGTGCTAAACATTATATATGTATATAACAAAGAAAGAAAACCAAGTGCACCATCTTGTTTACTTATTCTCATTTTTTTTTTTTATAGACATAATACGCATATACGTATAATAGTAAGAATAATATTTACATTTTTTTTTCGTTTCTGTTGTATTAGAAAAAATAATAGAAATAAAAATGGAGCATGAAATTCTCCTAATTTACCAAGAACACGTAAAATTGTTTTTATTAATATTATTGAGCTTAGAAAATTAAAAAAAACAAACGAAGTATAATAATAATTATTTTTTTTGTATACTATATACAAACGGTTATTTATTTATAAAAAATAAACAATAAGAATAATGAAATAATAAAAAATAGAGCACAGAAAGATGCAAAAGGAAGCAACATACAACTAATCTATATATTCAATCGTTATTCTTTTGTTTTTTTTTTCTTTTAAATTAATAATTATCCTCTAAGAATGTCATGGAGATCATCGACTTTTTAAAATTTAAAACTTTTAATCAGATCACCAATTATAAAAACGGTTCGTTTCTTCCTTGTCTTCCCTCTAAAAAAAGCTCCTCCCTTTCCAATAGTCTCGAACTGTGATGGTTAGTAATTAGAAAAGAACACCGGGCACCGTCGTTTTGCAAAGTTCGATCTTTCTGTTCTGTCTTTTAAAAGGTAAGTATCACATTTCACGTTAATCTAATTTTTTAAAAAAGGTCTCTCTTTTTACAGATATCATATACAATCACTTGATTTCGTTTGTTCGTTTCACTTGTTTTCGTTTTCGGCGTCTTATTTCGCCGAATTTCTTTTGTTTCTACTTTTTTCGCACGTCGTCCATTACTAATCGAAATAAAGCGTGTATTGTCCCTTTTAAATAATAATTAAGAAAGAGAAAATGTCATAGAGTATTTGAACTACAAGAACTTCTTCACGGATATTCGTTAATAGATGACCTCGTACACTGTTGCCTTCTTGTCTCCGGAACCTGTCACGATATACTTGTCATCCGCTGAGATGTCGCAGCTCAATACGCTCGAAGATTCTTTAGACTGTAAAAGAAATAATATGAGAATTACTACGATATCTTAATATTTTTTTTAATATGATTATACGCGGTTTTTCTTTTACGATTTAACCCTCAGCTTGCCAGGAAATCGGCAAATCGTGAAACTATTTTGAACTGGGAAAGAAAATTCCTTTTCGCAAAAAGGCACCATGGATCAACACCAATGTAAGTTCACAGGTATAGCAGTAAACTCCACTCACACAAATTAATTAATTATGCGGAACGCAGCGTTTCGAGAGCACGTGCGCTCTCATTGTCAACCGTGTTACCGACTGAAAGTAAAAACTGTATCACACATGCAAAGTATTTTCTACGCAGGCTCTAAAATTTCTAAAACATATGACTCTTTACAATCTACTCGGTGGTCTAATGCCTTTTTCGGGAAAGGATGGACCTATGGTAATAAATCCATCAAACTCGAGTGTGCAATTGGGGGTGGTTCTCTGTTCAATAAGTTTCCGTTCTTTTTCATACATATCGTTTCGTACGCGTCTAATTCTCTATACGAGTTCACGTTTTTAAGTAGTGTCAGATTTTTTAAATCAATCTTATGTCCGGATTTTACCATATGCTCTGCTACGCTTGATAGTTCAGGTTTGTCGAAACGATAGTGTCTAATATGTTCTTTCATCTCGTTTCGATACTCCTTTTTGTTTGTCCAATATAAACTTTCTCACAATCATTGCATGCGATTTGATATATTCCAGACCTTTTTATCATCTCCGGTTTATTTTTGGGATTCCCTAAGAGATTCTTTAAGTTGTTTTTTGACACAGAAGACACGTTCATATTTAGTTGTCGGAAAATTTTACTTAACCCTTTTACTGTTGGGTGAAAAGGAAGAGTATAAATTTCTTATTACCGGTGTTTGTTGATGTCAAGGTCGTGGAATTTCTGATGTGTTGTTTGTATTGGACCTTCCTTAAAATACGGTCGACATCCATAGAAGAGAAACCATTGTACCTCGCTACATCTTTGATATACTTTAATTCTTTGTCGTACCTGCTCTTGTTTAGCGGAAATCTGACGAGTCTATTGACCAGAAAACTAATCGCGGACATTTTTTGTTGTTCGCAATGGTGCGAATCAACCGTGATGAATCTGTTGGAATTAGTTTCTTTTCTGTAGATGTCTATTTCTAATTTATTGTTGTTGCGTATGACTAGAGTATCTAGAAACGGAAGGCGATTGTTCACTTCTTCTTCAATAGTAAACTTGATCGTGGTAGATTTTGAGTTCAGTTCTGCTAGAAAATCTTGTATGTTTCCTTTGTTGGTATCAAACACAGCGAAAATATCATCTACGTACCTAAGCCAAATTCTCGGGAAATATTTGGTTTCTTTTTTCAGGTTCGTTTCAAATTTCCTAATGAAAAGGTTCGCAATAAAAGGAGATAAAGGATTACCCATCGCCGTGCCTTCCACCTGTTCGAACCATTTTCCGCCTATTTGAAAACAATTTTGTGACATGCATAATTTAGTTAACCTTCTGGAATTGGTACGTTTGGGAAAAGTGAACAAACCTCGAATGATACAAGGATTTCCCCATCTTTTAATTCAGCCTTTTCAATTTTATTTACAAAATCTACGGAGTTTTCTACACATAGGTTATCTATTTTATGGCGCAAGTTCTTATATTCATTCACTAGCCATTTGGACAATTTGTATGTTGGAGAATCAATGCCACATAATTAATTAATTTGTGTGAGTGGAGTTTACTGGTATACCTGTGAATTGTACATCCACACAGTCCTTACAATCGTCACCAATGTAAGTGTGTATTAGGGGATGTCTTGATGCCGTATATCAATGATTTAGATCCGAATGAAGGTCCTTATACATTCATGTACTATAAGGCACCATGCCACACAGCGAAAGTCATACGAACTCTTTTGGAAACGCACGCTCTGCCAGTGTTATCTTGGCCGGGAAATTCTCCCGACCTCAATACAATTGAGAACGTGTGGAGTGTTCTAAAATCACGCGCGTATTCGAGAAAAAGCACTACAGAAGACGCTTGCATAGACAGTATGCCAAAAAGAATAAGAGCCAAAGGAGGCATTACAAAATGTTAGTTATATAGTTGTGACGATGTCTATACACAGTCCTGAATAAACTTATGCTTATACAATACGTTTCTTATTATATATATAAGGAATCCTAATAAATTGGTCAGGGACTATACCATGCGGTAAAGAAACTAACACTTGAAAATAGTTTTAAGTCCATTAAACCCAGCTGATAAGTGTAGGGCGATCTACTGAACTCAAAACTTGAACTTAAACCACGAAATTTGAACTTAAACCACGAAATTTGAATTTATTGAATAATATTTGAACGTCTGGTCCAACTTTCAACTTAGGTTTTCCTTCAGTTTAAGCTGAACCAGTGACAAGTGACATTTAAATGCACTTTAAGCCTTAAACTCGAACTTAATGCTATATTTTAGTTTAAATCGAAATTGAAGAACCGAGTATTAGTGACATTGACCGAGTTAACGTAAATTTCTTCCACCTGAACACCCTCTATAGTTGAATAGAAGTTGTTTGTCACATACGAATCGTTACTGATCGATAGAAAACATACCTGGAATATACTAGCACCATAAGGTGTCCTCCAGGCGTTCAACAAATTATCCTTCCCCGTGGAAACGAACCATTTCCCACACGCGGCGAATCTCAAGCTCAACACGCAGCTTTCGTGCAAATGCAACTGGTATTTGTCGGGTTTCGCGGCGTGCAACACCTCTACGTTCGAATTCTCCATGCCCACCGCCAGCCATTCTCCAGTCGGGCAGTAACCTAGCGAGAAGATCTGCGAACTGAAGTCGTGCTGTTGCAACTGGCGTCCCTCCCTCAAATCCCAGCTTCGGACCGTATTGTCCAGACCGCCCGTCCACAATTTCGTACCGTCCGCCGAAATATCGATGCAAGACGCGCCGTCGGTGTGGCCTTGGAACTGCCGGACTAACGTCTGATTGTGGAGGTCCCAAACGGCGATGTTCCCATCCGAGCAGCAGCTGAAGCACACCTTGGAATCGGGACTGATCGCCAGAGCGTAGCAGGCCGGGGCGCTAGACGTGAGTTCCGCTTTTATCCGAGGCGTCGGACTCGCCAGGTCCCATATCGATAGGTTCGAAGCTTCGCCGCCGACTATCAACGTCCTACCATCCGGCAACAGCTTGACGGATCTTATGTAGTTGTCTCTTTGCTGCAAAATGTACGGAACGTTTAAAATGAATCGGAATTCTGTATTTCACGCGTAAAGAAAGGGGCATACCAGGCAATCTAACTGCGATACGGGACTTTTCGAAACAGGTTGGCTGATATCCCACACTTTAACGCAACCTTTGCCGCCGGTGTAAACGTACTTCGTTGGGTTCGATATCGTCACGGCGCAGACGACTTCACCATGGCTGAGCGTGTTGATTTGTCTGGCGTGCCGCGGTATCCCAGGACCTATCAAGGCGTCTGGGGGAAAAGGGACCGGTTGCATTTGTCCGTCGGCACTTACGTGAAAAGAATACGCCCTGAAAATCATAATAAGGCATCGTTAACATCTGCCATCGATAAAGGATATTAAAAAAAGTTGTTTCATATTATATAGATTTTTCTGTTCGTAAAACCATATAATTAATACTCATATCTCTTTATAAAGGATGCCCTCCCAACATGGGAGGTAAATTTAAATTTTAAATAAAACCAATTTTTGTTTGAGAATATACCAGAATCTAATCATAAAGCAGACACATCTAAAGGAATGCCTAGAAAATAACACCAACGACAAAATCGCTGTAAATACAGCTTTTCATCAATACCATGAGAAAAGCTGTATTTACAGCGATTTTGTCGTTGGTGATAAAGCCGAAATATGAGAATTATGTATTGATGTATCTGCGTTCTTTTCACGAAAATTTTAATCATGATTTAAGATTAACGTGGCTGAATTTCAGTGATAGAGTGCCGAATCTCCTTCTTGAAAGCTTGGATGATCATGAGCTTGTCAACATAAACATACGAAAGGAAGTCTGGAGGCGTTAAATCGCACAATTTCCTTGATCGGTTATGGTTCCACTCTTGTTAGGACACCCGTTATACAATCTATAAGATAGTTGAATATACTTACGGCTTCCCGCCGGGTATTCCAGGAATTCCGGGCACAACAGGTGCCCTCATCTGAGGATGCGGATCGTAATTAACTGGTCTTGGGTAATTATTTAAGCTCGGTTGAAGGTTGTTGTGCATAGCACCGTATGCACCGGCCGCAGCCTGCAGTTCGTGTGGGGCAGCACCTAATGGAAAAGAAATTATCAGAAACGCTATAAATTAACTAAAACTTTTCATGCTTGTTATAACAGATATAACGGATAAATTAATGATTTTTTTTCTTACTACAAACCTACAATCTTGTACGCAGTAGAAACAACGACAATGACAAAAAAGCAAAAGGAAGATCTGAGAATATAAGAACGAACAATATTAAGAACAATACTAAGCCCGATAAAAACTGACAATAACCAATACAGGCATAGAACAAATTGTGAGGTAGCAAATGCTTTGGGAGGTATGAATGTGGTCAGAAAAACAAAGCAACAGAGAGTGAGATGGTTGGGGATATGTGGGGAAAGCTGGGAACAGAACCACAATCTACAATATCCCGGAATGGCAATTGGAAGTAAGAAAGAGAACTACCTGGGTGCAAGAGGTGAGGACGGACTTTGGTGGAGCTGACGTCTATAGATGGCAGAAGACCAAAGACAAAATCAGATTCATTTTATCTAATTGAACCTGTCTTCTTATTATTATATTATAATCAAGGATATACTAAGGATATTATCTGGGACAATCTGTATAAAAGACCGATTATCGGAAGAAAATGAATTTACCGTTGGACATACCGGCAAGGTATGGCGGATATTGCCCTAGCGCTGGCGGTTTCACCACCGGCTTTAAACCGCTGCTACCGGCAGCTCCTTGGCTCGCCGACGTTGGCGTTACTGATTTTGAGATCGGCGTCGTTGGCTTATCGCTGTCCAGTTTCTTCGTCGATGGGGTCGAAGCGTTGCTCGAGGTTCCGGATCGCGGGCTATGAGGACCGGGATGCTCTTTCTTCCCGGAGAGCTTATCGATGCCGTTTTCTCGAGGCGACGCCGTTCCATTGGGCGGCGATACCGGATCCTCGGATGCATCGTCTACCACCAGATCTTGATCGCTCTTTTCACCATCGCTATGCTGTAAATTAGAAGAAAATCATAAATACAATTAGGAGGACGTACTAAAATACTAAGATACCGCCATCATACCAAAAAAAAAACCGGAAAAAACTTATGCATACACGTGGTGAATTCGAAAACTATTTCTAAACAAATCCGTACTCCGTTGCGCTATCTCCTACGTCTTTCTTTGCGATTGTCGGCTAATGAACGCGCGCCAACGACGTTTTTGTCGCATTACTTTCGCTAACAACGCCGATTCGACCGACCGACGCGCTTAAATGTCGCTTCGCCTACCGGCAGGCGGCAAAAAAGGCATCGTTAGGAAGGAAAATACGACGCTGGGAACTAACAGGCGAGCGATATGTTAGACGGCGGTCACGCAGAACAATAAGAAGCGGGAACGACGAGAAAAAGAGCGTAAAAAGAAGCGCAGGGAACGCAGATAACGGTCCATTATATGTTAAGTAGGGCGGAACGATCTCCCAGAAGCCGGGATATGGCGTTATGTTCGAGAAAATGTATGGTGTTTTCGAGTAGAAGCGAGATATATGAAGAGGAAGAAGCGAGCTTTCAATCGTTTAGCAGGAATACAGAAATTGCGAATATGCTGAATACATGCATATAAAAATGATTTAATGTCGCTCCAGATTTTTTTTTAAACTAGAGTAAACACAACAAGAATTTTGATAGGATCCCAAATTAATAGTCTCTGCAAAGTGAGGCACGGAATTCGTTTCTAAAGATTTGAAAACATGTGAAAAGTGTAATGACTATTGCTAAATCCTTCTCTAATTTTAGAATATTAAGTATTTCACCATGATGGATAAAACAGCTAAGAATATCCGAAACAGGAACCGGTGAAGAATGTACACTACCGCTCAATAGTGTTTAGGCACCCCTGTTTTCATGGATTATTCATATAGTATTATGTTTACCAAAAAAAACATTATAATAAAATGAAATACGTATTTAAAATGTAGTTCAGTAAGATAAACACCCATTATATTGCATAAGGTTTACTATCATTGACCTGCACTTGATCGGATTACCATGAACTGTTTATTGCGGTGCAATTACAATAACAATCCCTCTGAATTTACTGGGTAAATTTAATCACCTGTTAGATTGTAGGTAATAATGTTTAAATTACCTTCCTAGAAGATTATAGTGAAATCTGTAACCTATGGTCAGTTGCAGTGTGGTAGTGGTTACTCTATTCACGTCGTGAGCGAAATATCGTGTGTCAATTTTTTAAAATGCCTCCGCGAAGAGAAATTAGTACGGAAACACGTGCGCTTATAATAGCTTACCATAAAAGTGGCATAAGTAATCGACAAATTGCCAAAAAAATGAAAATACACCATGCTACGGTTGACTATAACGTAAAAGATATCGGGAAACTGGCAGTTTTCTTAATAAAGGACGGAGTGGAAGGCCAAAAGTGACAACATCTGCAGATGATCGCAGAATAGTAGTTACCAGCAAGTTAAATAGACGCAAAACAGCCCCGGAAATCACCGCAGAATTAAATATTGGTCGCCAAAACTAGTCAGTGTTTCTACATGGACGTATTGCGATGAAAAAGCCATTACTACGCAAATAAAACAAGCAAAAGCGACTTAAATGGGCTCGTGAACACCAACACTGGACCATAGAAGAGTGGAACAACGTCCTATGGACGGATGAGTCGAAATTTGATCTGTTCGGAATCCGAAGACGCATATTCGTAAGAAGATCTGTGGGTGAACGTGCCAGAGAAGAGTGTATTGCTGCTACCGTGAAGTATGGTGGAGGTTCTATCATCATTTGGGGCTGTTTTGCTGGCACTAGTGTAGGGGACATTGTGAAAATTGACGGTATATTAAAAACGAAGGCTACCGCGAAATTTTGGAGAACCACTTTTTTATCTTCCGGCAAGATAATGACCAAAAACATTCCTCTAAATTATGTAAAGACTATTTACGCCATTTAGAAGAGGAAGGAACTCTCAAAATTATGGAATAGCCTCCCCAGAGCCCCGACTTGAATCCAACCGAGTTACTATGGGAAGAACTAGGTCGGGAAGTACGGAAATCGGCTCCGACATCAGCTACTGACGTGTGGAACAAATCGCAATCGAGTTGGAACTCAATAACACAAGAAACTCTGGCAAAACTTTTGCGAGAATGCCTCAATTGTGTGCTGCAATTATTAAATCAAGAGGAGGTCACATAGATGAAAGCAAAATTTAAATTAAACGTTTTAATTTTCACATTTATTTAATATATTTTTATTCATGTACGTGTATCTGTATATAAAAATAAATATTATTAACATTTTTGTTGAGTGCCTAAACACTTTTGAGCGGTAGTATATATCCATAACCGGATCTTTAGAAGGCATACCAGCTACGTCGTTGTTAATTAAGTTAGAATGGGCTTTACACCTTATGAACTTCACTTGCACATTCCTTTCTTGTAACCCATGTAGCAAGTCAAAAATCTTATTGACAATGACATGATTTTTATTAGAATTCCAAAAGTTTCGTATTGACTTCAGGGCAGATTGAGAATCAGGTATTATAACAACGCCATTCAAGGTACAATCTTGTAGACAGAATTGCAAAGCTTTCATTATAGCGTAAAGCTCAGCAGTAGAAATAGAGGCCAAAGGATTCCATATGGAAGATTCAAAATAGTTGTTTCTTGGCATGTAAAAGGCGGAATCGACTAATATTTTTGGAACCATCTGTATAAATCTGGTACTGGGTACTGATTGCAAATTTCTGCTAAAATAGAATGAAGTACATATAGTATTGTTCCAACTTGCACCACTATTGTAAATGGGATATAAAATTGTAGGTTTTATAATAGTGGTAGGGTAATCTGGCACACCAGTAGAGGCCAGAAGATTGATTTGAGTGAAACTACTTATTTCTGCAAATATGGATTCTTATCATCTTCGATTCGGGATATCACACCCATTTTCCTTACATAGTAGTGTTGATAACACATCTATAATTTCTCCTTTCTATTTCTACAGAGGACGCTTATATTATAGTCAATATAGATAGCTTATGTGTGGAACGTTCAACCATAGTCGAACAAACACTAAAATCGTTCAGTCGTAAGCTGTAGTTAAAACGCTGCAACAAACATGTTTGATAAGTCCGCGGAAAAAGGAACCGGTTTCCAAACGACCATTATAGGAGGTTGTCATCGTGTTAGCGACTAGCATATGTTGGCGTTCGCTGTAGCGACACAACTCGTTATCTGCCTATCGCAAATCAGTTGCATGTTCCACGCATGTTTGAACACATGCACTTTAGATATGCGAGGTTTCCATGTTTGTATTGTACGTTGTATGTACTTATATAGGAACCTGACGTTGTCGTATGTTCGATGGCAAAAATGCGTGTAAGAGTATCGGCTTTTACGCGTATACATACACCGCCGTCTGAAAGTTTCTTCTTTCCTATATCGAAAAAGGACCACCAACTTCATTTTCTCGAGGCAAAACAGTTGCGGTTAGAGATCGGAGATTATTTTTATGTAGTCGCTTTCTTTTTCTTTAAATCTTCCATGTCGGTCATGCTAGTTATTAATGTTAACGATTCTCGAACAGGTTTTCGACTTTAACGGCCCGAAAAAACGATTTCTTCCAATTTTCCCGCTGAATACCCTTTACCGAACCGTATATCCTTCGAGGTATCTTGCTATACCCACATCATTTCGCAAACTAATAAAACGTCCCGCGAATACCTATTTTACTGCCGACCGTTTACGGTCTCGTTCGCATTACGTTAATGGTTCAAGAGTCGGCCGAACAACACGCCTGCAAAAATAAAATACACGTATACACTACTGCCTATTGAAGTCTGACCAAGAGAGAAAGTTTTACAATACTTTACTTCAATAAAGCTTTATAGCATTCAACGGTGATAATCTTAATAAACTGTCACGTTTTTTGTTCTCTTAATTGGTTTAAAAATGTATTTTTAGTTTTGTTCGACGTAAGTTCGTTAATTTAACGATCTACATCTAGAATATAATTTGCAGCAATTGTTTTCAATTTTTTTTTTTGGTTTGGTTCGAGTTATCTGTTAGATACCGCCGATGGAGTGACGATATCGACTAACTGCCTACTAGATCACGTATATACGTGGGCGAGCTAAAATGTTTCCGGAATCGACAAGCAAAGTACGGTATTAGTGTGGTTTTTCGTTTTTTTTCTGTTCGATGTCTCCTCGAAGATCAATACACTTTTTGAAACGGCGCTTCAGTCTCTTCAAGCCGTCGGAAAAGTAGGATGTTTCGAGGTCTGCAAAATAGCCATCTGTAGTGCCGATGACCTCCTCATTTAAGGCAATTCTCTTTCCTCCCAGTGATTTTCTTCAGGTTTGAGAATACGAAAAAGTTGCTCCTTGGCCTCCGGTATGTAGTGGTGGATCCAGGTCTTATCCACGATTACGAAACGCATGAAGAAATCCCTTGGATTGCGTTGGATCCTGGCCAGACATTCCTCCGAGTACATCCGCCATGAACCTCTAACAAAATATTTCGAATTTCCGTGGCCCTTTTTCCAGCCATCCAGAAGTATTTTATCACTGGACGAGATTCGATTTTATCCATTTTTGCGAAACCACCTAGCTTGCTACATAAAACACTCTTAAACAACTATTGATAGTAGATGTCTGAAATTTTGACAGTTACTATAAAAAGGGTTGCCTTTGCCGACCAATGAAACCACTTCAACCTTCATACGCCATCTCTTGCCGATTCCGGAAGCATTTCAGCTCGCTTTCGTACTTCCAAGAAACAGCTTTGGCATATCCTTCAACAAGAATGGAACAACATTCCAAGCGAATTGTTGGAACTGTAATCAATGCAATACGTGGATTTTTAGACTAAAAGAATGTTAACAATGAATAGGAAAAAGATTTTCGTTAAATTTTGATAGTGATTTTTTCTTTCTTGGCCGAACTTCTATGGGCGCTAGTGTACATGAGACTACGCATCGGTCTCATTCTGCGAGCTATCCCTTTTTCTCCCTACAAGCCGTATACAACCCGCATACAGGGATCCGACTATAAGAGCGGTTGTTATCGGTGTCGCCGCGATAATTCTTGCCGAGAAGCAAAGCCGTAATCCGCAATTAAGCGATGTCGTTAAGGAATCCCGTCTTCCCGTATCAACCGATTAGATGTACCTACGCACGTCGATATCCGCAGATAAAAGAATTATTAGCCCGCAATCGAATAATTACCGCGATTCGCAAATTTACGCTAACTAGCCACATGCAATTTCCATACACCCTGTATGTATGCCTATTAAAGTTATACACGAACGTGCCACCAACTGTACATGCGGGTATTTTTATTATTTTTACAGCCGGTACTTCGCAGAGAAGTCATATCGACGAGAAAAATATGACGCGAACGTACGTACGTCCTCCCTTATAGCCTCGGCTAGGCGGCTTAATGGTTGGAAATAACAATTTTACAGCCGGGCTTTCATATATCTTAACGATAGCTATTAGGAGACCGAGCATGGAGCTTACACGCCGCGCGGTTTTCGCATTTTATAACTGCCATTCGGCGGTGGTAGTAGTAGCGCTATGCGCGATTTAATACGACGTTATATATTTTAAAATTAAGTTAACCGCGTTACTAAGTTATCAAGTGACGTTTATACTGGCCGAACGATGCTGTAAAAAAGATTAGATCGCATTTAAGATCGCTTTCGAGGAACGATTCTGTAACGTTATTATTCGCTGAATTTCGTTAAGGAGACAAATAAGTTGTTAAGTGATATTTACCTTCGTTAAACGTAATTATAAGGGGTTTCGGAAATGTTGATGTCATTTGAGAGAAAGTGATGATGTTTTTTTATTTTAAATTCATAGTACAAATATGGTGGTTAAGTACGAAATATTATACTGTTCATACAAAGAAAAAAAAAACTACGTTTAAGTATGAATAACTAAGCAAGCAATTATTTTCTTTGTATGAGAAATAATACTTGTAAAAAATTTTAAACGTAATTTTCAAATATTTTATTTTCCTCTAATAAATATTGCTAAAGTAATACAAGAAGAGGAGAACTGTTGGAAGGGTAGCATCCAATATTTTTGAAATATGTGTATTGTTAACTAATAGTTTTACTTTTTTAAAATATTTAATAACAATAATAATAAACTTTATTGCCCAACAGATTAAGAAAATCCAATGGCAGGACAAAATATAAAACAAACGAAATTAAGTGCAGTATACAATGTATATACATATATAGAGATATGTGTATATATATATGCTGAAATATATACAAATGAGTGTAATATAAAAATAAAGAAAAACCAAAATTATATTGCCAATACTTCTTAGTGACTAACAGGAAATAAGAAGAATAACGTGGAAAAAAGAAAAGTATAATGTGAATGGAATGCTGTTTCCTCTAGCAGGCCTAAGTTGCTCATATACTTCCTCAGCATCCAGTGTTCTGTTAGCAAGCCCACTATTGTTCTAACGGATCTTTTGTCTCTAGTTAATAGGTCCGCTGTAAAAGTAGGTCTGTATCCAACCAGAAACTTCTTGGCCTGTCTCTGACCTGGAATACTCTTCCACCAATCTTAAGATCTTTTAAGTTTCTAGTGTTTAGTAGCTTCCTTAACTATCACATATGCTATTCCTACAGAATGTGCTGGGCTTAATTTGTCTCCTTTCACATTACTTCAGTGGTCTTCGTGTCCTGACACCCACGGTAGGATCACCTTAGTTCGACTTTCTAGCCTATTAAACGCATTTATGCAGTCCGACACCAGTTTCGACTTCGACTGTGCAGAGTCCAGTGGTTTTATTACTACTTGACGTCTGAGTGCTACTATTTCAGCTTGGACTACTGTGGTGGTTTGGTTTAAGCTTAATGGTTTAGATATTTTTGGCATAATCCCCCAAACTCCGGGCCTTACTCCAGTTTCTGTCTTTGAGCTATTCTTCCACTCCTCTCTATCTGGTGTTACCGTTTTGTAACTTTTGTCAAAGTTAGATTTGGAACATATGACAGCGGTGGGCCTACCAGTTAGTTGAAGTTTACTTACTTACTTACATTTTATTCCAAATTCTTTCGTTTCTGTTATTATTTGCTGTGTCTTTACCAGCGATTATACAGTCATCGAAATGTATGTTTGTTTCACACCAGACACCATCTAACATTTATATTGTTATCTGTTGTTAATAGAACATCCTTATAAATGGTTTGACATCTTCTCATATTTCAGAGTGACTCTGATACTATACAACGTGTTTCTCGACTACCTTTAACTGTCTAACTTCATATCATGATGACCAACGTCTGTCACATTCATGACACAAAAAAAAGAACAAACCATTTAGTTACTTAATCAGAAAGAAAATTCCTATAATTTGACGTATCGCAAGTGGGATTGGATAGTGCTAGAATTTAAAGTTCGGTGCGGGGCAAGGGGACTAAAGGCAAAGCATATTATTTCCCCCTGAAACCAAATATCTATGTGTCTCACGTAAATCTAATAAGAATGATCCACATTCGGCGAAAATTACGTAAGCAGTATTAAAAAACGCTCGTTTACATCGGTGAAATAACACGTAAGAATTTTAATTCGAAAGATGTACGCTCAAAATCTGTGTAATACGTGCTACACTTTAAATAGAACGACCGTATTTATTGCGACGTTGAATCGTCGCTATTCTGCCGAATTACAATCGCCTTTTCGACGATCCGAAAACGCGGTATAATAGAGGGCAATTATCCGCGCGTCTTTCGCAAACATTTTCTAGTAATTATGCACGATTTTAAGCAGCTCATTGTGTTCCGTTTAACCGCCGCTCGTTAAAGAGTGAACGTCGAGAGACTTTAATGAGAACAGTAAATACATACGTGCACATTATATACGTAGATATTCCCAATGAAAAATCTCTTACTTGCAAGATTCACATAGAGATTGTAAATTTAGGCACTTGTATCGTTTTATCAGCTTTTCTACGCCTTCTGCGCCGTTAGGTTATTGACCCACTGAGTAATGGTATCTTTAAGTTCATCATAGCGTTGTCCAAAAAATCTTCCAATTTAGGGAAAAAAGTGAAAATCGTTTGGAACTGAATCCAGAGTGTATGGAGGATGTTGAAACATTTCCCACCGAAACTGCTGAAGCTTAGCGTGTCTGACAGTAGCTCGCCGCATTTATGGTATGACCTCTAGGCAAGTAGTTGATGAGCAGGACACCCTTACGATACCAAAACGCGGTAACCACAAGTTTTCTGGTGCCCCAAATTTGTTTTACTTTTTTCGATTTCGTTGGGGATTGCGGATAATGCCATTGCATTAATTGGTGTTCTGTTTCTGGTGTGAAATACGATATCTCCAAAACGTCATCACATCCTTGTCATAGCAGCTGAGACACATAAATGCAGTTGCCATTTCTTTGGTTTTGTATTCGTCTGACAAAATTCGAGGAACCCACTTGGTATATACTTTATTATAGCCCAAATCTGCACTAAGAAATCTGTACATCAGTTTTTGGAATTTCTGGAAAGAATGAGTGTAGTTCCCTAACTCTGAAACGCTAACTTCTTTTGAATTTTTGTTTCAGTCCTAGCTTTGAGTCCGTCAGTCACCAGTGACGGCCATTAAATACACCACTTCCGAGCTGACGTTTCGTTCATTACGTTACGATAAATCTCAATTATCTGTCTATAAATTTCAATGGATTAGACTTTTTGCGCATTTAAAAAGAGGATTAACAGTTTAAACTCTCGTCTGTCTTTTATGTTTAGTCAATCAATGCCTTGTGTGTAATATGATTATACTTGTAAGGTAATAATTTATTAAACTACGCAATCTGAATAAGTTGTCCAGAAACTCCTACGTTTTTTTGCACGTTCTAGTCTTATTAGAAACGTTTTCTTTGTTTAAGCAATACGTCTATTTCTATGCGATACGAACTACATAAAATAAAGCTTACTTAAGTGTATTCTCAGATTCCATAGTAGATTAAAATTGCAGAAAGAACTCTAGACAGCAAATTTCGTATCCACTCGAGCAATAAACCTTCTCAAAGTTTTTACACGTATAAAAATTTGAGCATTACCTAATAAAATCCTGTATAATACGTAGGTACACGATATCGCCCATAACATTTTTTTTAGTAAACATTTAATTGAAAATTCATACTATGATTACACCTAAAAACCATAAACCAAAACGAATGGATCTTGCATGCGAAATATATCGCTTTAATCGAATTAATGTAAATAACACATCGAGTAATTTCGATACGCCACTGGAATTTCACAGCCGTATCGTTTTTCTCGCCTTTTGTCTTGTTTTTCTTTTGTTTTCGTCTTATTTCGTCCGCTTTTGTTTTCAACATCCCCTTTTCGGGTTTCGGTTCTGTTCTTTTTTTTTCTGGTGTTGTTCTCGCACAGTCCGTCTCCTTGCCCCGCCTTTCGCTTCGTCTACTTCTTCTTCTTCTTCTTCTTCTACTAGCCGATGCCCCGCAATCTCGAAGATAAATAATGGCTGCTTTGCACAAAGGCGTAATAAATCGGGCACTAATGCGAAACAATATACCATGCGCCCACCCAGATGCCATTAAACTCTCGCGCTAACCCCAATAACGACAAAAGAATTTAGCCAAGTCGTAACCGGTCGGTCACGGAACGTTGGGAAACGCGTAAGGAAACAAAAAAAAAGGTTTACGGATAGTGTTAGTTCTGCACGGATGAATTACGTCTTATACAGCGTCCGTCGAAAGTATTAGAACGTAATTGTTTGATTTAGGAGCATCATATGATTACAGATTACTTACAATTCATTTTGTAATAATAATATACATTTATCTAACGATAATTAATCACCTGCAAGACAATAAACATCCAATTATTGAAGTTACATTGGTTACATGCCTTATATACAGTACAACATCAAATTCACAAATAGTTCTATGTTATACATTTTATAAAAGTAAACAGTCTTTGGATCTCGATAGCCATGGAAGTGACATGCTATCTATGATGTTATTTTTTTCAATTATTTTTGGGATTTATTGGACAAATCTTACATGACTATAAGCAAAAATTTTGATGTAAACAAGTCCATAGTATCGAGAATGATCCAAAGACATAAAGCTACGATTACGGTGGAGAGCGAAGAACAAGTTACAGAGAAGATAAATTGATCCTTCGTCAGTGAAAATAAAACCCTGGATAACAGCTCAAGAAATAAAATCTTCGCTAGATAGTAATATGAGCACATGCTCCATACGAACATGTTTAGTAGAAGGCGAACATTATAGTCGAAGACCAGCGCGAAAACTTTTGTTATCAGATAAGCAAAGGGCAGCGAGAATATGTTTCGCGAAGAAGCACGTGTCATGGTCTGTAGAACAGTGGAAAGCCGTATTATTTAGTGACGAATCGAAGTTTAATTTGTGTGGTACTGATGGAATTTGTTATAAACGGCGTCCCACAGGCGAAAGATTAAATCCAAGATATTGTCAGAAAACTGTAAAGGACGGAGGTGGTGGTGTGATAGTATGGGGGTGTTCTTCTGGTAATGGTGTGGGTCCTCTACATAGCATAAACGGTATTATGAACCGATTTGTATAGGAAAATATATTACAAGACGTAATGCTGTCATTTGCTGAATGGAATATGCCACTTCGATGAACCGTTGAACTGTTTGATGCATTATGAACACAGTGGCAACAAATTGATTTGGAGATTCTACACAATTTGATAGAGTCAATATCTAGACGGTGCGCAGCCGTCATTAGAAATAAGGGCTATGCCACAAAGTATTAATGCTTATGTAGATAAATTAAAAATATGCCACTTGAAAATTGTTCGTTTTTTTACTACATTGTAAAAGTAATATTATTTAAATGAAAGTATCTAATATCAAACGTTCTTTTTTTCTTCGTAAGAGTATAAATAAATTATCAAAAATTAAATCATAAGCATCATATTAAGCTGTCATATTTCCTAGAGTTGCTTAACTTTTGACCGCTACTGTATATATATATATAACTCAAAAATCTTAATACATTGTAATTCTTTAAATTAACAAAACTATTTCGCAGCAGTTTCTTTAATACGAATGTTTTACATATTTTAATCCTATATAATCATGTCCTCAAACAAGTTCGTATCTTCCTTATAAACTTATAAACTAATCCGAACACAACACACCACCGCCATCGTTTCCTATCTAATCCAATAGACACGTGTAATAGCTTAATAAAGGGACGTTAATAAATTATCAAGTCGTATGTACGCCGAAACTTCGTAGACAATTAGTGCCTGTGTCGGGAAGGTACCGAAACTTTTATCCGTCTATCTATCCGGCGTCTCTGTAGACACGCGAAAGAGACTTCCTTGATAAAGCACCTTTTCATCGTCGAACGAGGTCTCGCTAACTTTCGGCTTCCTATTCACAACGCCGTCTACTAGTCTACAATGGTTTAGTTACAGCTACGTACGACAGATTATAAAGGCTCGTCTTTGCGCGGTTTATGAAAAGAAAATGGATGAGGTTCATAATTAATACTCTCGTTGGAGAATGAAAGCTAGTGATATTGTATATGGCGGTTTTTTAATCGAACGCAACGATGCTTATTTGATTCATTGCTTGAGGTTATGCGGGTGTCTTTGAAATAAAATAAATTAATAAATAAATAATTATGTAGAACTTAAATCCAAAAAATTTTGAGTCAAACCCTACAAAATTGTAATATGTCTCGCCTATAATACATCCATCCAACCAAACACGCAGACTATTCACTGCAATACAAGATAACACTGTTTACCTTTCAATGACATGCCCACGTAGGTACTTATCAGTGTTTCTCGTGTCCGCGAGGGAATTTTCGTAAAATATTTCGGATTTAAGTCTAATACATTTAGATGTTTCCATTTTTCATACTTTTTAATTTTATTTCATGGACACCCTGTAGATACAAATATGGACGCAAGAAAAAGAAGATAAAAATAAGAGTTATAGGATACATACGTAGGTTATTAGGCAAGATTTAGACAGACGAAGCGACAATTTGTTAAAGAAATTACGTACTTTAATACTTACGTGTCCAAGGTCCTTTTCTTCTTTCTTTACCTTCTTATGGTCGGGTTCTTGGGGCGTTCTCGGTCGGTACTTTTCTCTTTCCGCTGGGGAAATTGAGTTCCTCTGCAAAAGACAGAAATATTACATTTAAGTCAAATACTATGTAAAAATCTCCAATTCCATTTAACAAGGGGATCTCCTTCATTTTACTAAACTTGGAAAATTACATTAAAGGCGGTTCAACTCGTGGGAAGACAGCAATCTTATGAGAATATAAAACGTAATCGTTTTACGTATGTTTACAATGTAAAAGCTATGCGTTCTTTTTGCAAAAATTATAAAGCGGTACCTCCTATTTTAACACTCCCTGAATACGACTCAAAAAATTTAATAATATAGAGTGGGGACTCTAATTCGAACCATCAGAAATCCTAATAGTCTTGAAATCCAAACAAAATTAACATATTGCCCTTTAACATTGAATATTTTATAATCCGAATGGCAGCCATACAATCGGCGTCCTATATTCCCTGGTTTGTTCTTACTGATCTAAATACGTCGAGGAGCCACCGGATTAGTTTAACCTATGTATTATACTATACTAAACGAGCGCATAAAATGTGTAGCACCGTCAATGGAGTTAATGCTGAGGTTGATATTCACTTTTCCCCTTTGGTAAAATTAATCAATCTATAATTTTAGGTTTAGTTCAAATTAACTTTTAGTTTGTTTTTTTTTATTGTATTTAGTTTATAATTGTCCTGCAATTAAACGTGTATGTTTGGCAATAATGATATTAGTATTATTAACAGTGTAGACGGTTTGGGACACTGCAAATCTCTCGGGATTTATCCAGGTAAGGCAGTCCTTACGAGCAGGACCAAACTGCGATGTTAACTAGACACTTCGTACTGGATAAACACATACATCGCATGGGTCTAGTAAACTCTTCTTCATGTAGAAAGTGCGGGAGAGCAGAGGAAACTCCTGTGCACCTTCTTGTCAACTGAGCGACAGTCTGCAGGAAAAGACATGTTCACCTTGGGGATCCTCAGCTTGGCGAAGCCAAGATAGGAAAATTACCGCTTGGGCGGATTATGGACTTCAAATCGTCCATGTTTTAATTAATTTGGATTAACGAATTCCCACTGTATTCTTATTTTTAATTCCATAGCATATTTTAACAAAATACTTCTCAAAAAAACAAAGTTATTCAACCGTTTCGCTGGTTTATACTAACCGTGTATACGTAAAAGAGACAGACAGGCACATTTTTTCTCATTAATTTTCGTATTTATCTTCAGTATTTAATTATTTGTTTAATAAGTAAGATGTTGGAGGTTATAAAAGCGTTCCCGCATTCGTTTGATCGTGAAAAACACGAATTCCGTGTCTACTCTTACAATCTCGTCGTGTCAATATTTATCTACATTCGAAATAAAGCGAGCAAAGAAGGAGGCGTACAGAAAAGAAACGGGAAAGAAGACGGAAACCGACTTATCGCCCCATAAATCAATAGCACTTGAGGCAGAAATTCCACGTTTCAGTCGACGGTAGCGGCGGCGGTGGTAACGGCGGGTGGACGGACGAAACGGTTGAGGAAGAAGAAGAAGGGGTGACGGGGGAGTAGTAGACGTCGTCGACGTCGCTGCGAGCCGTATTGTGCGCGCTTTTCCGAGTTAGTGGAGCGCACGGAATTCAGACATTCCGGTGACAAAAGACGTGTTTCGATTTCGTATAGTTTCATTTCCCTCCCGGCCGTTCCTCTCGCGTCCCGCATCCTACCGAGCGACGGTTCGGTCCTTCGGGGGACCCTCGCATACAACCTCTTACTCACTCGTGACGGCATTCTCCGAGGAACGAGTAGGAACGGAACCGTAAAGAATGAGGAATAAGTCGAGGGCCAGGGTTGTATTTACTAAAGAGCTGTGGATTCCGGAGCTTTTTAAAAGATATGGTTTTTCTACTTAAAAAATAGCTTGAATTAATATTAATAATAATAAACTGATGATACATCTGCTTTATTAAATTCAGTTCTTCAATGCGATACAACGCGCCTCCTTGATTTCGTATCTTCAAATTTATCCATTATTACGATTTTCATAAAGTTGATTTCTTTAAAATATATTTTAAAAACTATTAAAAATTTCTATTTTTACACTCAATCCCATAGAGTTGCAGCCTATTCGCATTACCTCAACAAAGTGCAAGCTTCCATTAACACAAACCCAAGGGAATTTTTTCGAGTCATGCACACCAGAAATGGCACTATACTTATATCTCAAATAATCAGACAACTACACCCTGTTGTGTGGAATGACGATATTTCGAAGAAAACAAAATCCCGGTTGTTCCACACTTTCGTAGAAAGCTGTGTTACCTATGAAAATGAAGTGAAAACAAAATAATGTCATGTACTGAAGACGCTGCTGTTACAAGACATTAGATCATGAAAAAAAAAAAGAATAACGAAACCAATGTAAGTTGACACATTATTAATACATGAACAACTATTGTGGTACTACCACAGAAGGTTTTGAAATGGAAGCCTACTAATAGAAGTTAAAAAGGAAGACCAAGATGGTAATTGGGTAAAAGCAATTAAAAAAGCTATGCAGAAGAGATGACTGAGGGTAGATGGTTTTAGGGATACAGCCTCTTGAAGATAGGGGTGCGGTAGATAGTAGACTCCTTGAAATTTTCTAGCATATACTTAGATAGTAATAACTTTTCATATGAAACCACCTATTTCAACTGTACTCCTTTCATCTGGTGGTGCGAACAAACGCGATACTCATCTTACACATCGCGTAAACATCTAAGTTAATATTTAAAATATATGTCATCCGGTCTCTGGATGATGCCTTTAGCCTTAGCAATATTTTTCAATATTGATCGGCGATCAGCTTCCACAAATTTCAAACCTTTTTGCACACTTTCTGCAGAAGTGACGGTTTTTGGTCAACCACAATGGGGATCCTAATGCATTTACCAAGCCAGCATGAATTTCTTTGGGAGAAAAATACTTTATTACATTATTTATACTGCCCATTTTTAAAAATCGCCGAAAGTGCTCTACTTTGAACGACTGTACACAATAAACAAATGACAGATCGACATGAAGTTGAACACGTATGCCATTGAAACATCAAGCTATACAGTAGCGTCAAAGATAGCTTTCACACAGCACTATCTCATAGTTACCCTCGTATTTTTGTTCCTCATTCTTTTTTATTAAAATTATTATTAACATTGTTAAAATACTAAACGTAAAGAAATCTAAGTTTCAAATATTTTCCGAATCCGATCCTGTCTCGCCTTCAAGTCCGTGGTGTGAGTACGGATTCCGGAAAAGGGAGTCTCGGTCGCCGTAGAATTCCCCGGAGGAAATAAAAGCTTCATCGGGTCGTAGCGCGGCTGGCGGCGTCTGTTCCGCCGCACACTACTATCCTCCTTCTTCTTCTTCTCCTCCTGGGAGAAATTGCCCGGAACACGCGAAGAGGGGTTGTAAAACTCCGGTGGCTTCCGTGACCTACTATTTCGACGACGACGCGTAGTTGAGTGGCGCGGCGGCGGCGGTAGTAGGGGGAGGAAAGGGACCGGATCGAGATGGAGGGTCGTACTAGGGATGGGAAATGAGTAGCGGTGGTGGTGGTGGCGCGGCGGCGTTGGCTTAGTGAGTCGGCGGCGGCTATGACGAAGTCGGTCGTCTCATTTACCGGATTATTAACAGTACATTCGAGAGCCGACGGTTCGGCGAGAAGGAAATGGGGGGGGGGGGGGGTAAGGTGGAAGGGTTGAGAAGGATCTCGGTTGCTTTAATGTCAGCCGACGCTTTCGTCAAATGGGGAATTAATCACATGGGCGTTCTGCTTCGCGCCGGCTTTTAACTAGTTGGCTGTTTGTGTGTAGGAGTGGAATGATATTCTACACAAGTAGTTGTAAAACTTTAAGTATGTGGCTGTAAAATTTTATGGTGTTCTACATGCGATGTGTGTTTTAAAATTCTGAACATGTATATTTACACGGATATCTGGAAGTTTTACAAACAGAATTGTAAAAAGTAATAGTTTGTTATGTACTTTCGTGGTTGCGTTATAAATGTTGCTATTGCAGAAGATAAATACACTCATAAATAACTGTAGTTACGTCATAAATGGTTTTGGATAATTGAAAATATAAGAATATAAAAGAAAACACGACTACGTGATCTATATTTTCATTCATATTTGTTTTTTTTTTGCCTCTTTCTGTTATATAGTCTAGCAAGTATTTTATATCTTGCGTACGTATTTAAAACTTCCATCCTTTATTATGAATTCATGTAAACCGAACAACGTATAGTTCACCTACCTGCTGTGTAAATTCAAAAATAAACATAACAATTGTAATTTTACAATCCAGTGGTACTTTTACAGGTTTCCGTGTAAATCAGCAATTATACTCCAGGCGTAAATCTATATATGTCCATAAAATATTTTTGGCGCGTATACTGTTAGATAGCAATTAAGTAATAAAATTAACATGTGTCTATACAGATTTCCTATTCTATGAAATCGTAATGAAGACTATATTCATTCACTTAACTACGGGTTGTAATTATATTTTTCACACAGTAGTAAGTTGTCTCAATTATTGTGAGTCGCTGTCTTGTACAATATAGATGGATGTTTTTATTTCTTCCTACGGTATAACGTATTTTACATAATCTGTCCTTTAAATATGTAAAGGCCCATTATATAATTTTCGTTTGCTGATATGCACTTCCTTATAACATCCTTTACAGAATTATGCAACGAGAAAGGCAAATATTCGTTTCTTATTGCTGCCATTGTATCTTGAACATCAGAGCGCATTTGTTTGTTTTATAAAAATGGCTCTAAGGTAAAAGAATTGAGTGTTTATGTGCGATGTCTTCCTACTCTAATTAAACCTCAATGCTCAATGTGAATTGAGTGACATAATGCTATAGCAATGACTGCTAAAGTAGATAGCAAATATAACCCTCACAACCCTTCCCCCTCCTACCGGCGATTTCCTTCTCAAAAATTATAAACGAAAACGCAAACGAAACGAATAACACGCCATTATTTTTCCTCTATCTGGCCTCGTTTCCTCTCGGAACGGAAGCTAAAAATCCGCGTTCGTGTTCCACTCGATCAAACAAAAGAACCGCATGATTTCAAAGTGCCCGGCTGTCGATCCGTCTACGCTATTATAGCGAAAAGCACACCCTGTCGAGCACAAGACCAAGCCGGCTTCCATCTGCCCCCACTGCTCGCCCAATCCTCCCCTTTACGAGGACGAGCATAAAAACTGGCCGTTGTCAATCCGATCTTCGCACGTTAGAAGAGGACGTATATATAAAACGCGAGATAGAATAGAAAAGGACAGACGTACGCCGTAGGGAGAAAAGATCGTATAGAAAAAGGATAACGACGTAGGTTGAAAGCCATAGATTAAGGACAGTCCGGAAAATACTACAAGGACGTCATCGTCCCCTCTCTTTCTTTCTGATCATCCCCCTTTCCTTGTGGGGGAATGGAGTCGCGAGGTATATTTGTAGTGGCGGGTAGTTTGTTTTTTACGACTGACCTGTAAATTGATTAGAGAAGGGTGGAAGCTGGAAGCTCTCGAGATAAGGGGAGCGAAAATTGGAAAGAATTGGGGGCGAATTTTTAGGGTCGTTTATATTAATTTGAGTTTCTCTCGGCGAGGGAAGACGATAAACTTGTCGAGATCCACTAATTCGCGCTTAATTTATCCATTGCGACTAGTTTGAGGTCGTTAAACGCGAGTGAATTGCATGAATTTGGGAACAGCGCACGGGACGTCGGGAAATTCTGCCAGAAAGTGGTACGGTAACGGAAAACGGTTCCTAAGAAAGTTTTAATTAAATTCTTGAAAGATGGAAGGAGAGTAATTAATAAATTAATTTCTCATTTTTGAGGTGAAATCTCAGAATTTGCAACTTATGATCGTCAAGATTAAAGAACAACATTTTAGTGTAAATCTGCTGACTGACACATTGTAGTGACTGGCGAAGTATGTGACATATTGGTTCGAGAAAGTGTTACGTCCTTTTTTATCGGTTAAAAATGTATTTGTAGTTTTATTCAGCGAAGTTATCTTTCTTTAATTTAATGCATTATACATACAGTATATTTGATTCATATAACTTTTTTTGTTTGAATTATCTGTTGGATATCGTCGCTAGAATGTTGATGTCGACTATCTGTTTACGAGATCATGCATAGTGTCTTCTGCCAGGGCATTCAGTGAATGGATTCCACTTTTTGCCATGTAACTCTTGTAATACGCGAATTGTGGAACATCGGAGGACAAGACTCAACATCCAGTAATCTTTATTAAACGTTACTACGGGAGAAGAACTCCACGTTGGATCAAGACATGCAATCTAATATAATAGTGTATTAATACTAGAGATTCCTTGCCTATTATTTTTTTTACCGATATCTTATTTGAATTTTGAAGTTAATAATTATATCACTGGTTCGGTTTTCCTTTTTGTTTTTAAGAGAGTATCGAAATTTGTTAACTTAGAATTCACTGTGATTATTTGATTGTATTAATTTTTGAACAATAGCTTAAGAACTTATTGTCTTAACATTTATATACAATAAAAAAATAATAGAATATCTCAGTTGTAAAGGTACGTTAATAACTAGAGTTGTTGTTTGGGGTATTTCCATCGTTCGTTGAACTTATATAGTCCGACGTTTCGGCAGTCTGTCTACTGCCATATTCAGGGTTCGATGATTTTTGTCTGACGTATTTGTCTTCCCTATTTTTTATTAGCGAAAGTTGTCGTGACTGGGAATCGAACCCGATTGTTTCTTCCTCGATTTCTGAATTCCACCTGACTTAACCACTTTTTACAAGTTAATAATTTTTAGTTTTTTTATTGTATTTTTATGAATTTCTAAAATGATACAATTCCTACTCGAGCTATTCCGTTACTTCCGTACACCACTGTACGGTCACTCCATTTGTATTTCGTAGCAGTATTAACCCGTAATTCCGATTCCGAGCGTTGGTCTCGAGGCGACGGGAGCGCCCTTGTTTAATGCCGTTTGTTTCGATCACTTTACCGGATTAGGACGATGCTTACCGCACAGCGTCGCCGGCCGGCCAACGGCATTAGCGGTGGTAGCGGTCCGACCGTAGTCCTTCTTAATTATCGCTCTGGAAACGCTACACCGAATTACGTTTACATTTACCCGGAGCTCCTCCGTCCGCTAAACATATAAAAGCTTTTGTGAAGCGATACCGCCGCCGCCGTAACACGGCGGAAGACGAGCTTCGTTTGTACTCCGCGCGGAGGCGCTACGGTCGCGGGATTATTTGAGTTTCGGGGCGAGCTTGGCTTAAACGAGGAGAGGCGGAGGAAAGTTTGGCGTGCCGACGGAAAGCCGCGAACACAAAAGGATAGCGGAACTTAATTACGCGATACTCCCTTTAAGGCGGCAGCGCCGTGCAACCTGTCTCTCTCCTCGATTCTCGTCCTCTCTCTTTTCCGCCTTCGGTAGTGCGAATTCTCCGATGATATTACGATGCTTATTAAAAGAAGCGCGGATGGTAGGAAAGGGAGATAGGGTGGAAGATCGAGGGGGGAGGGGGAACGAATGAATTTTGACCCGGCGCGGCGGTAGCCTCGTTTCGAACGCGATTACGCGTGCGATTAATCAAGCGGAGTAAAGTTAATTCCCTCCGGTAGATGTCGCCGAGATCATTTTCCGAGTTATTGACGTTTATCGCCTTATCGTCGCGACGAAAAGGTTTCGATGGGAGTTCGGAGCGTAATTCGGTTAAAAGTCTTTTTTTCGCGCGGAGGGAATTTTGGCGAAATCGGACGATTAATTTACCTTTTAATTTTTGGGTCGAAGATTGGAGATAAATTCCGAAATTGAATTGGGATGTTGCAACGAACTGAACGTGGTTCATTCTTTAACAGATCTTTGTATTGCTTGATGTGGAGTATCGTATTTGATATTACGTTTAATAGAATTGTGATATTACAGTAACATGACAGCATTTTTGACAGTATTCTTACCGTAGCGTTATTTTTAATTTAAAAATATTAACGTAAAATCCCGACAGGATTATTCTGTACATTTACTTCCCAACGTGAATATTAGTGTTAAAACTGTAATTTCACACTCACATTACTGTCTCTTTTAATATATTATCTTACGAACAACATACGAAATATCATAAAAATGTTCCTGTTGTAATCTATGCATGCGTACTACTAAGATGTTCCGTAAAATTAAAAAGTTTTAGACGTTACTGAAATCACATATACGGTCGTCATAAATCTACGTCCTATAAATTCTCATGTTCATTTGACAATTGCTTATTCGCATGTGAATCAAAGTCATTGTGCTTGTCTCATATATGCAACCACATACTGTTAGACGGTTCAATAAAATGTCCACTTATAAAAATATGTCATAGTAACAACCGTATTTAGAAGTAAACTTAACTTAAAACAACATATATAGACAGCATTTCAAAATAACAGAAACGGTGAATAGAACTACCGGAAAGCAGTTACTGTTTCCATGAAGAAGGGGGTAAACCTGGTGATATTTCAGACTATCCTGAAAACGCTAATGCAATTCAACACTTTGAAAATTTCGTAAACAGTAGCCAGGTCTATTTGAACGTGTTTGCCTCGTTATACTTAACTTTACAAACAAGGTACTATATACCTAATAATATACTGCAAGGTATTATTGAAGGGTGTAAGTAATATCCATAACCATAAACAACAACCACATACAAAGAGGAACAGGGGATTCGGATTTTACCATGGCCAAGCCAATCACCAGACATGAATCCGATAGAGAATATTTGGCACATAATCCAGACAAATATGGCGAAACGAGCCCGAAAACCCAGCAATAAGGAAGAACTCGTGGCAGCTGTTACAGAAGAGTGGTTAGATATTCCAGAAGACACCATTAATCATTTAATAGATTCTATGCCACGACGACTCGCAGCACTTCACGCAAGTAAAGGTGGATCGACAAAATATTAGTCTAATTTAAAAATTTTAAAATATTTTGTATATATAACGAGAATAGAATGGTTTTTTTTAATTAGTAGATGTCTATTTTATTCTGTCACCCTAGTGTATATTTGTTACGTCGATATTTGTTCGAATGCTGCTGAACGTCCTCCTCTCTATGTATCATTACCAAACCGAAATGTGAACGATTTTTTTCGAATTATTTTTATCGAAATACGTATCATTCAAGTAGTTAATCCCCTATTTTCTTCTAAGTTACAGACAGAAGTATTTACCATGTCTATTTTGAAAAGATATCGCTGGCTTCAATTGCCGATATTTAAACAGCAATTTGTATACGGTTTGATTCATATATACTTTTGAATGTGGAATATCCAAAAGCAACATCACTGACTATGGAATTTATTCAAACTTACATTATAAAAATATATCCAGCAACAGGAAAAAAAAAACAAATGTGACTAAATCCATGCAAAGGATTATTGGTCTCATAAACTGGTTCAAAAAAATGTAAACAATTTTGTTATGAAGTAAGTTCCTAACAAGCTGTACATTTACATCAAAATGTTGTAATTCTAAAAACTAATTTTACAAGTTCATCTTCATTTACTAGTTACTTGGAAATTTCTAGTAACATTTCTGGCGTAAAAATACCTGGAATGTTACTTTAATTTTTTTTTTAATGTGTAGTAGTTAGCCTATTATTTTTTATGTTCGTATTTCAAATACATCCTGTACAGAACGAAAATACTTTGGTAATATTTTATTACAGCATAACAAAAATATTTACAAAACCCGAGTTACAGCGATAAAAAAGTATTAATGTTTCAAAAAATTTAATACAAAGATTAAGTAAAAATAATATGCAATTCACGTATAATATATAAGAAGCCGTGCCAATTCGTGCCTTACTAATGTCAAATTAGTTCATTTCAGAAATCTCGATTTTAAGTTAAGAGAATAATAAGTTTCAAATGCGTATTTTAAATTGCGAATACAAAGTCCTACCAAATATAATTGCGATCGAATACAGACAATTTTGAAAACAAATTTGTTTGCTAAGTATAGCAAATACATACGTCACCGTTACATTTAGCGATATTCCGAATGTAAATTTAATAAAATACAGGCTGCGGATCTCTTCGAACTAGTAATCCACTTCGTAAACAGCGGCGACGTACTTCAAACCGAAACCGAAAACCGATACCCAACCCATCCCCACCGCGATTCCGCCCTCTACCTACTACCCTTCTCTCGCACATACAAATTTCCGCGTCGACATAAATTTGCGTCCTGCTAGGGTATATCGCACGGAGAATAACGGGAAAGCGCGGCGTCGGGTTTCGAACCGCGATTGCCGATTTTACGGCGGCTTACACGTCGTCCGTTGTCAATTAGCATTGTTAGCGTTGGCAGTTCCCGTTAGCCGTATTGGAGGGGAAATGTTCGAATATCGGCCCGGACGTGTCACACGTGATTTCCGGAATTAACTGCGACCCCGCGTAAACGCTGAGCTGAATCGGACGAAATTGAATTTGAAACGGATCGATGAAAGGGGTAGATGATGATGTTTTAGATATTAGAAATGGACTCAGCGATATTTCTATAGTTCCATATAATTTTGTAGTTCCCCTATAAACATTTAGCAACGGTATGAGTTGGGAATTACCTAGAATTACACTATTGGACGTTAAGAAAGACAGAGGAAAACAGAGACACATTTTACCTGACTATCTTTCGCTCATCCTGGATTTGATTCAAAGTCATATCACCGAATGATATTTCGAATTATGCCGAACACGATTTTAATACTAATAATTGACACAAGAGAACTAATTGGGCAGAATTCGTTTCTAAAGATTTGAAAACATGCGAAAAGCGTAATGACTATTGCTAAATCCTTCTCTAACTTTAGAATATTAAGTATTTCACCGTGATGGATAATTTTCTTACAATCTCAAAGTCTTCAGTTGCAAACGCATTTTGACATATTTCAGATTATTTTTTCGCAAAACAAAAAGCACAAATACAATTTTTTATCTTTCAATTCTGCTTTAATTCTTCTTTCAATATCGTCACGAATAGAAGGCAGGTTGGAAGTTTCTTAATTATGTCCGACTTGGTAATGTATAATCTCAATACTTGCTCCAAAAGGAGACAAATGCTTGTTGGTCTAGTAAATTGAACGGTACATTACATAGAATAGAACAAACACCTATATGGAATATTAATTGTTCCCTGTATTGTTTGCCACGGATTGCAGAATAGTGTTTTATACTTTTTTTACATCAAATACGTGTCGCACTTTACACATTTAATGCGTATTCTAAATCCCGCATACTCGCTACTACGTTCTCTAGTTTATTAGAAATACGCCGTCTCCGAAACGTACCTAAATGCGACATTTTCTAAATATCTGTGCACTCACAACGACCAGTCGAATAATACTGAACAAGCGTGCTTCGATACGGGTACTCGATTCTCCATGCCGCGCGCTTCACCTCTCCACGTTGTTCTCCGCACGGCACTGAAACTTGCCCCTCTTTGCCGAGACTATCCATCACCATACGTTGACAACAGAGCATTCGATGTATAGAGGGTGAAATATGGAGTAAGTAGCAAAGCTATACGGGCATTCTTTATTCCACGATTTCGTCGATTCCGCAACCTCTTTAGGATTCTTCCGGAAGCTTCGAGAGTTCGCCGAATGTAAACTTCGCAATTTACCGGCGCGCATCTGGCGATTTTTCGCACGCCAAAAATTTTATTCGCGCTCACACTCAATCGCGTATGCATTCAAATTTTCCCCCGTTTCCTACGACGAGGACTTTCCCGTTTCGACAAAACCGCTGCCTATTCCCCAACCTCCATTTTTCGCGCTCTTCCTTCCCTCAATCGGCGCTTCGACGAGCCACCCACCACGTCTGAATTTAAATCCGCTTTATACCGGAACGCCGGAGCTCCGGATTCCTGGAAATATCGTGGGACATATCGCACATCGTCGTTACGTGCGCCCAACGGTACAGTCGCGTCGAGAAGGGTATACGTACGTTACGGTTTCCGCTTCGAAATTTCGTTCGTGTAGGAAAGTTGGCAAAGCGGAACGGATATTTCCGTACATCGTTGTACATCCGTAACATTGACGTCGTCGTTTTGGATGCTCGGAAGCGTTTGTGAGTTCGGACGTCGGGTTCGGGGATTTCGTGACCGCAAAAAGGGAATTTCGGGCAGGGTTGACCGAATATTACTACAATTTAACCGCTCGAAATGCGAGATACAGAAGTAGTAGTGTTACGATGTACAGCGATGAATATGAATAACCGAATTTGAAGGCGAATATTTTTTTAGCCTAATTAATAAGATTCTATAATAAATGACTACGTAGGCACCTTGTTTATATAATACAGTGTGTACATACAAAGTATTTCATCTAATTATACTAAACTATTCTAAACAATACTAAAAAAAACTAAGTAAGTGAGAAGTTGCATGAAGTTCAGCATTTCCGTAGGTGTTCATTTCCTAAGTATACATAGAAAATCGTTGTAGAGCAGCCATTGTATTTACAAGAGGAAAGAACAGTCAAATTGAAAGAACAACTGCTATTACGATCCATGGTAATGCTGGTATTATTATAAGGAAAATAATGACAGAGAAGAATGTATTACTGGTTGAAAAATTATTAACAAATAACATTTAGAGCCAGGGCATATCCAATCAATACTAATTTAAAATAAAAATGATTGTCATACTAAACGTCGTTTTGAGTATAATTTGACTAGATCCAATATAACAGGTTTTCTTTTAATATCTTCGAATCCTTTAGAGGAAAGGAAGAAAAAAAAAGCGACGTCTGAAGCCTTGGATAAATAATTCAGAAAGAAAAAAGGATTAAAAATATAACTCTTAACGTGATACTGTCGACGATGGATTCTCATAGTAACTACAATTGTTGTTTGGGCTATTTCCATCGTTTGCCCAAAGGAAAGCAAAAATAAGTGGAAGGAACACGTAGAAGGGATGCAAGCGGCGAGGTTGCCAACCAGAGTAAGATTTTATAGATGTTTAGAAAGAAGTGCAGGCCGACCAACTAAAAGATCGGTGTTGTAACAGGGAAATGTATCCTTAATCATTAGACACATCCTCCCCGAGAGAATAATAACTCATCTAATGTATTATTCTGAGAAATTGTTCGATAAGAGTCAAAATAAATACCACATCATGTTTTTAAATGAAAGCAGAGAAACTAATATGTAATATGCTAACGATCTATAGAAGTAAAAGTACATTAAACATCTCCTTATATAATACACGATGAAAAACCACCCCGTACATTACCGCGAACTAGAAAAAGACCACTAAATAGGATAGAGAAGAGAAATAACATAATGCGGGAGAATTGAAACAGCTGAACGCTGCCGGCGCGGGAGCATTGAGTTCACACCCCGCTCATAACGTGGAGTTTACACCCTTACGCTGCCTGGGGAGCGACACCTCACGCGAGCTTTGTTTCGCGTTGAACTGTCACATATCTCTTACGGCGGCGTACGTTGAATGCGCGCCAGGTCGGGGCTGATATCGTATATCTTCCCTTAAAAGCCGTAGTAAATATATTTATGTGTACGGATACGATTCGGAAGGGTTGTATTTACGTGTATACAGGAAATGTGTCCGTTTAATGGGTTTATGTCACAGGGATTACGTAACGTGCTTCTTCAATATATATCGTCTATAATTGAAAATTGATGAATGGAAATTTATTTTTATTACACTTACTATAGTAAAATAGAAAATAACACATGGGCTGAAAAGTGCCGGGCCTAACAAAGAAAATACGGTTTTTTTGGTTCAAAATTAGCTTTATTCATCAACGTAATCCCCATCAAGAGCTACGCAATCATTCCAGCGCCGCTCTAACATTTCAATACCACTTTTGTAAAACGATTTATCTTTTGCCTCAAAATAGGCCTCAGTTTCAGCGATAACCTCTTCATTCGTGCGAAATTTCTTACCGGCGAGCATTTTTTTGAGGTCTGCGAACAGCCAGTAGTCGCTGAGAGCCTAATCTGGCGAATACGGTGGATGTGGGAGCAATTGGAAGTTCAATTCACGTAGTTTTACCATTGTTTTGATTGACTTGTGACACGGTGCGTTGTCTTGATGAAACAACATTTTTTTCTTTGCCATATGCGGTCGTTTCTTTGCAGTTTCGGCCTTCAAACGCTCCAATAACGCTATATAATATTCACTGTTGATGGTATTTCCTTTCTCAAGATAGTCGATGAATATTACATCACGCACATCCCAAAATACCGGGGCCGTAACCTTGCCAGCCGATTGTTGTGCTTTCGGGCGCTTTGGACGAGGTTCACCAGTTGCTGTCCACTCAGATGACGATCGTTCTGATTCCGGAGCGAAGTGATGGATCCATGTTTCATCCATTGTCACATATCGATGCAAAAATTCCGGTTTGTTACGTTTAAACATGGCCAAACACTGCTCAGAATCATCAACACGTTCTTGTTTTTGGTCAGCAGTGAGCAAACGCGGCACCCACTTTGAACTGAGCTTTCTCATAGTCAAATGCTCATGCAATATAAAGCCCATACGTTCCTTTGATATCTTTACGATGTCAGCTAACTCACGCAACTTCACTTTTCGATCATTCAAAACGATTTTGTGGTTTTTTTTTATGTTTTCTGGTGTTACCGCCTCATTTGGACGTCCACTGCGTTCTGCATCATCGGTGTCTCTACGACCACGTTTGAAGTCAGCAAACCAACGTTTTATTGTTGTTTCTGATGGAGCGGAGTCCCCATAACACTTTTCAAGCCATTGCTTGGCTTGAACGGTATTTTTCCCCATCAAGAAGCAGTGTAAAATTAAGACACGAAATTGTTTTTGATCCATTATTTTGAAAATAACAAAAGTAGCGTGACTCTTAGCACAATAACTCACAAACTAATGAATAGAATATCATGAAATTTTAACAGCTGTCTTTTGAAGGTTAGTACTAACTGAGAGAAAGGTGACTGCAATAAAACTATCGTCATCTATGTGTTAGACCCGGGACTTTTCAGCCCATGTGGTATTATAACCAGTCGAAAAAGAAGCGAACAATTTTTTTTTTTGATAGTGTATCAGGTGTATGCAAAAGTTTTCTTCCGGTTTATTGCTAAAAAGAAACACGTAATTTTCGACGGAAATTAATTGGCCATCAGCTTCTACACATTTCATCCATCTTTCGGGGAATTTATGGATACCATGCCCGAAAAATTGCTTGCGTTTTGCGGCAAACCATTCGCCGAAAGACGAATACGAAAATAGACCGATTTTAAAACAAAAATTGAAATTTCTTCAACAAGAGATTTTGTAGTACAATTTATAGGAGCATTGAAGATCGAATGTCAAAAGTCAGGTTGCTTGAATCAATAACTTTTAAAGGAAACATGAAGAGGTTCAAGAATAAGGAGCTAAATATAGTCGACAGTCACAGTATAATTAGTAAGGATATTTTTATTGGAACCTTTGATATCTTGGGGACAGTTTTCTTGAACCTTCAACAATATCCGCCATTTTGCAAATCAACGTCGTTAAAGACGAGTGAAGTGAGAGGTTATAAAGATGCAACCATACTCTATCTTAAGGATGTATACCAAACAGTTACATATGTACATATAGAAGAATAGCTACCAGGTATATGCATGTTTTTTCCGTTATTTTTTTTTTGCTAAAAGGAAATATAATTTGCAACGGAATTTATTTTTTTTATTCAAAATACTCGGTATTACAATTCACCCATCTTTCAGGTAATTTATGGATACCACGCCACAAAACTGTTTGCCTTTTGCGACAAACCATTCGTCGAGCCATTTTCCTCCAAATACAGAGCCCGGGACTTCTTGCCGAAGCAATTTGGCTTTGGTGTTGAAGGACAGGCTTCGCTAGATGAAAGCCACGGTTTTTTCCGCTTTAAATTTTCAAAACAAATCCATTTTTCGTCGCCCTTCACAATTCGATACAAAAATAATTTCCCTTCGTGGCGTGGAAGCCGCATTTCACAGGTGACTTCGCGATTTTCTATTTAACGTTCATTCAAATCGTGTGGGATCCATTTACCGAGTTTAATGATCTTCCCAATTGCTCGTAAGCCTCTGGTGATTGTTTCTTGTAACACATGTAATACTTCTGCAAATTGCCGTTGAGCTTGAGTTGGGTCATCACCCAATATAACTCATGCAATTGCCCGTCTTCGCATTTTTGTGATCTACCAAAGCACTCGCTGTCCCTTACATTGAAATTAACACTTTTGAATTGTCGAAACCATGTCTCACATGTTCCAATTGATGGAGCGTGTTCACCATATGTTTCTATCAGCAAACGACGACTTTCACCAGCTTTTTTCTTGTGATTAAATAAGAAAAGTAATGCGTCCCGCACTGAACCATAAAGCAAAGACGCTAGTTTATGGCCGACTCAACTTGTGTGTGTTTGTAGTTTAAACGTCAGACGAACAAAATGACGTATGTGTCAAATTAATAAGCTGTATACTTTTCGCTGACGCCATCTGTTAGTTAAACCGGAAAAAACTTTTGGATACACCTGGTAAATATTTCGTTTTTGACAAAATAAAAACGCACACCACGTTTTACCAAAATATAAATGAAGTTAAGTTACATTCAAGAAATCTAATCCCATGTTAGTCGGCGAAATTGGTCAATGTTGACCTAAACTCATTAAAATCTCAAAGAAGTGCTAACTTAGCAATTCCAGTCGAGTCCGCGGATAATTTCCCTCCTCATCCTTGAGAGCATTCGCCCGAATAACGTCGAGTTAAAACGCAAGAACGACGACCCATGAATGTTAACAGTTGAAGCACGCGCCGACAAAACAGCGGTCGCCCCGATCCACGCCACACGGGGTAGCGCATTATTAGTTATTACAAGGACGGCGGAAGGAGGTGGAAGGGGGCGCCACCGCCGCCGAGCGCCATTAAGCAACATATTGTCCATTATAAGCGCGAGTGGTAGTAACATTTTACGCCGTATAAGCGAGAGAGATGGAGAGAAGAGGGCTCACTCGCTCCGGTGCCGTTTAGCCGCAATCCCTTCGACGACCGACCACCCACTTTTCTCCCCGAGTTTTCGGGTTATTGCCGATTCCGGTCGCGTCTTTCGGCGATCTCTAACTTTACGTTCGCCCTCCAAGGGTTCGCTGCGTTTATGAGGCTCTCGAAAAAAAATTTCCGACGGCGAAATGAGGTTCCGACTCAATAAGTTGATGAATATTTACCGGTTCGAACGTGGATGAGGGGGGAGATGGTTTGGAAATTTTATACGAAGTGTCTTTTGGTATTGAATACGCGAAGTTTTAAGGTAGACGAGGTTTACAGTAGTCCTTATTTACTCATTTGCTCAGAGAGAGAAATTAAAGATAACGATATGTATTTTTGGTGGAGGTGCTGGTAATTACATTGTATTTTCTTTTAAATAACCAATTGGATCAAATGAAAAATGTTATTTATAATTGCTGGGGTTGTTTCACGGCTCACGGGTCGTAACTTCCGTATAAGCTTTATTTTGAAATTAGTTGGTGACAGTTTGTAATGAAAAACAAGATACGTCTAATACGCGATAGTTTGGACCAACCCTGTATTTTAAATGTAAAGGATATGCATATGCATCTACACGTGTACCTTATAACTATTCGTTCGTTTAACTTTTCAAATTAAATTTCGCCTAATATTCTCGACTGCCGGAATTTTCTGTTTTTGCCCGTTTTATCGCTAGGAATATATTACAATCTTTTCTTTCTCTCTCTCTCTACTTCCGCTCTTTTCCTCTTTCCTCTCTCTTTCTCTCCTTACGTGCGACTATATGAGAGCGCACGTACCTCACGAATTAGTTAAACTTTACCATTTACATATATATTTTCCCGCTTTGAAATTAAATTATCCCCCGTCGCGTTTTCCGCTACGCCGCCAGAAAGCGCCACCGCGCCGCACTCGTCGATAGCGACGCGAAAATGCAAATTAGAGAACGTGAAAAATAAATTTTTCAGCAGCAGTAGCAGCGGCGTACACATCGGAAGAGAACTGGAAGTGAAAATAATGATAAAGAAAAAAAAAGAGAGAAGAGAACCGAATGGAAAAGACTCGAAAAAAAAGGGAATAAACGCGAATAAAAAAAAGCGAGGAAAGCAAACTCGGTTAGAGAGGGATTAATGCGAAGCATAGTAGCGTACTCTACGTTCTACGTACAAGCGGAAAGCCGGCGAGTGGAAGGGGGTGACCGTGCGATATACAAGCGAGGAATTGATGATGGTGTTACGTAGAGGGCGCCGTGCGCGTTTAATGGAAGCCGAGCGCGAAGAATCGTCGACGCCACATCGTTGATGGTGGGTGGATGGACGGGGGTGGGGTAGAAAGGAGAGTGCGGGGGAAGAAGGGTGTTTCGGTTGCCGTGGGGATAATTGAGAGAGATTAAGAGATCACAGCGCGGCGTATAAACACCACCCCCCACCACGCGAAATGTAGATGCGATTATTCGCCACCTAACGGACTGTGATGGGACGATTCGGATCACTTTTTTAATTTCAAATTCATTGGATAATTAATATTTTAGTTTGGGATTTTTTGGGGTGTTTGTGTTCGTAAATTAATGTCTTTATTATAGTTATAATCTTTATCTTTCTTAGTTGTAAATAGTCGCAGTATGGTGCAATTAGGAAAAAACGTTTTGCAATATAGTTATAATATTTCGGGAGATTTTTTGTTAAAAGTATGCTTTGATTATTTGGAGGAAAGTCCGTCCCAAATTCTGACAAATCTTGTACAGTGCTCCGTTAAAAATATCCAATAACACGCATTTTTGCAAAAAATTTTGAACATATTAATATTAAACCATTTTTGTCAATCCATCAATACCGATTTATCTCAGATAGATCCACTGTAATCAACTTGGAAAATATCACCCAGTATATATTAGGAGCATTGAGTCACCGATGTTGTCTATACTGACTTTGCTAGGGCTTTTGAATGAACAACTTACTTTGTGCTAAATTGGAAGGTATTGGCACCTCTTTGGAAGGAGTGGTTACGTTTTCTATTATGGTTATTGGTCCATTCGCTTCAGAATAGTATCTGGAGTTCCGAAGGGTTCTAATCTCGGACTCTTATTTAATATTTTTCTAAATGATTTGCTCGATAAATTGCAAGGTGAGGCTTTAGCATACGTGGATGATCTTAAAATCTACAATGTTATCAATTCGCTAGTTGATTGCGTTAAGTTGCAGACTTACCTTACCCTTATTAATGATTGGCGTACTCTGAATGGCATAACTCTAAATATTGGCAAATGTTTGGTGATCTTTTATACCAGACGCTCTAATCCATGTGTCAAATTAATACGCTGCATATTTATCGCTGGAGCCATCTCTTAGTTGAACCGGAAAAAACTTATGAATACACCTGGTATTAAATTTTTATTCAACGACACAAAATTTGTAGTTTCTTTTCTATTTCATTTCCAATAGTTTTATTTCGTACGTACAATCTCGTCAATTGCCCATATTTCCCAGACTCTGTCTCGTAAATACCGATACCAAATCGCTACGAACGTCAAATCGATATGTGAATATCCATCTAGAGGCGATAGAAACGCGCGAAAAAGATTGTTAAATCACGTCCTTCGAATAAAATTGCTCTTCCCCGCCTTACTTCCCCCTCAACCTCCATTAAACGAATATCATCCGGATCCGCCACTCGATCTATCGTCCCTCTTTCGATTTTACCGTCTCCGCCTGTCGAGCAGTCACGTCACGATTTGTAGTTTCGGGCAGCGGCATCCGTTCCTCCGTTAACTATCCGCGATATGTGTTTGGAACGAATCGTTTCGTTTTGGCCGCGATCCAAACCGCTTCTTTTTCTTCTTCGTATCTCGTCCTCTCGCCCGTGGAATCTTCCTTGGAGTCTTAGCGCTCGCTTTACGATCCTTCCGTATTTTCGTATTTCGCCGTTGAGCTGAACAACGTCGGGCGAATTGTGTTCGTTACGATATGACAACGACAGTGGCAACTCTCCGACAGCAGCGTACGAGTCGAATAACAAGCAACAAGACGAGCAGACCGGAATTGGCAACAGAATAAACGTTGTGAGTTGCGGGTACGTAAGAAGACGACGACATTAAAAGCCGGTTGCTGAAATTCATGAGGCAGGACGGAAAGTTAGGAAAATATCAGCGAAGGGGAAAAAGGAAGATCGAGTAGATGAAGGAATGGCAATGAATATATATGACAACAATGGAAAACTGGTGTGCAATTGGGGGTGGTTCTCTGTTCAATAAGTTTTCGTTCTTTTTCATACATATCGTTTCGTACGCGTCTAATTCTCTATACGAGTTCACGTTTTTAAGTAGTGTCAGATTTTTTAAATCAATCTTATGTCCGGATTTTACCATATGCTCTGCTACGCTTGATAGTTCAGGTTTGAACCTCGTTTCGATACTCCTATAGGTTCAAAGAACATATTAGACACATATCGTTTCGACAAGCTTGATCTTTCAATGACATACGTGTTCATATTCATGTCGATCCATTAAGCAGCTGTGTACACTATTTTTGACGCTTTTTAAAAGTGGACAATATTGAAATTCGCACACTGATTAATTATCCCTGGAAAAACTATTTTTCGCACAAAGAAATTCCTGCTCATATGGTAAATGCGTTAGGCGAGAATGCTCCTTATTTTAAGACTGTTTGCAGATGGGTAAATGAATTTAAAAATTGCCGTACGAGCGTAAATGACGGTCCCCATTCTGGACGCCCAAAAACAGCTACTTCTGCAAAAAGTGTGCAAAAGCTTTCGAAACTCGTAGAAGCTGATCGCCGATCAACATTGAAAGATACTACTGTGGCTACAGGCATCTCAAGAGAACGGGTGACGTACATTTTAAGTGTTAAATTAGACTTGTCTCACACCACCGCAAAAACAGCTATTTTGAAGCGGTTTCGGCAAACTCCAACAGATTTCTTGCGCCAATTTGAGACTTGCAATGAAACATGGATCCACCGCCACGCACCGGAAAGTAAAACAGTAATCAAAACAGTGAACTAAACGCGGTGAATCGGCACCAAAGAAGGTCAAAGTCATCCTATCCGCAGGAAAGCTGATACAAAAACGTACAGTCTTATTTATTCGAACCAGCAGTAGCAGCGTTCTCCCATAAAGAAATAGACTTGTTGAATTTCCTTCACGAAAATAAATTAATATAATTTACAAAGATAGTTTAAGTCGATATTAAACTTGAAAGGGTGTACCGACATTTTAAACAAGCATTTTCGAAAAATGATTAGGATCCAAAGTATATCCAGAGATAACTGAGAAGTAGTGTGTTTGCGAATGCTTTTTACATGCAAGAAATTAACAAAAACTCCTCAATATTCACAGCGTTTATTTATTTATTTCTAATTCAAAAAAACATTTAGATAGGTCAGGGATTACGATGGGATATTGTTTTTATTTATTTAATTTGCATATTTTTCTCAAATATATGGTTTTAAACATTTAAATTTTCAAGTCCAACTATATACGAGCAAGATTCAGGTTTCCTTAACGCAATAAGTGAATCGCCTCTAGCAATTTCCCGAACAAATCTCGTCCATGCCAAAATAACTCACTAAACCTTAACGATATCGTTTTCCGAGACGTTGCAATTTTAAAACGACCTTCCCTATTCGAACGGTCTCCCCTCCTTTCCAGTTGCAATAGCATAGAAGACGATAAAAGTAGACGATCCCGAAGTCTTCGCATTACACAAAATACAATAATAATAATATCGTTTCCGACGACGACGTTCCTAAAGCGCTCTTCTAGACGCTACCGCCCCGCCACATACACATACAACCCAGACGTTCTCTTCGAAGCTCTCCCCTATCTCTCCGTCGAGAAGTGAGTCGTTATCTGAAGCGCAAAGCAATAAGGCTACCTCGTATTATGACCCTGCCGGCTTACCAGACGTACTAAAACGCCGCTCCACGCCACTTCGCACTCGAGGCGATAGGTGGCGTTAAAGACACACGTTCGCTTGTCCCGATTCGCTCCCTATTTCATCCCCATCGCCAGGTTCCTAATCTCTCACTTCGAGCATTCGCGTTCGCAAACCGGATATCGTTTGAGAAACGTAGCGTCGCGTCTGCTATTTATCGGACGACAATGGGGCGCGGGAACGGGGAAAGGGGGGTATGTTGCGATGATCAAAGGCGGTCGCGCCGAAAATAAGGTGGAGATGCCGACAAAGTTGAAGTTTTTTCCTTATTTTCGAAACGCTTTTCATCATCGGTGCTTATAACCTTTTATGTCGCCATTTGAGTAGTAACTCTGAGAGAGGGGAAACTGTTGTAAGAACTAGGGTTGCCCGAAAGCGTATTTATTTTCTAAAAAGGTATTATTGAAGAGCTTTGAGATTTCGGGAAATGTAAGAGGAGGAGTGTGAATTGTTTAACACTGCATTGAAGAAAGAAGATGCAAGTATTTTTCAAATGGATCACTAAAAGATAAGTCAACAAATAGAAAAATTACATAAAAAGATAGCATTATTATGACAGGTGATATTGTATTTTCATTAAACTAAAAGAACACAGTTTAAATCGTTGGATTTTGGCGGTTATCGTTTCAATTTCTCCTTGGATTCTCAATTGCAATCATGTTTTTCTACTTGTTTATCCGTTGTTACTTAACGTCACGGCACATTTATAGAGCTAGTCCATCTACTGCGACTTTCACTAAAGCGTAATTATCATGGTCGGATTTTGAGAGTACAAAGCATTCTTAAACCAAGAACCGTGTAAATGTTTTCGAGAGGCAGCAGCAAATGCAACGGTTCTAAACATGTCGCTTGAGATGGTAGAGAAAATGTCGGTACTGATGATGACAGAGAAGAAATTTGAAAGAACAAACTTCCTAATATACTGATCAATACAATTTTTTAATGTACAATTTTGGCCGTATTTTGTGCATTTATAAGTACTAGTTCAGAATAAAACAACAGGAAAGCTACAACTGGGCTAATGGTGAACGCTGGGATGGATGCTTAGCTTAGGGGATAGGTCAAATCAGCTACCAAAAAAACCACAACAATCAGCTTCTTATTCTCATTTAACGAACAAAAGGTTAACTTTTGTTATCCTTGCATTAACACATGGGCTGAAAAGTCCCGGGCCTAACACATAGATGACGCTAGTTTTATTGCAGTCACCTTTCTCTCAGTTAGTACTAACCTTCAAAAGACAGCTGTTAAAATTTCATGATATTCTATTCATTAGATTGTGAGTTATTGTGTTAAGAGTCACGCTACCTTTGTTATTCTTAAAACAAGGGATCAAAAACAATTTCGTGTTTTAATTTTACACTGCTTCTTGATCGGAAAAAATACCGTTCAAGCGAAGCAATGGCTTGAAAGGTGTTATGGAGACTCCGCTCCATCAGAAACAACAATAAAACGTTGGTCTGCTGACTTCAAACGTGGTCGTAGAGACACCGATGATGCAGAACCCAGTGGAGGTCCAAATGAGGCGGTAACACCAGAAAACATCAAAAAAATCCACAAAATCGTTTTGAATGATCGAAAAGTGAGGTTGCGTCAGTTAGCTGACATCGTAAAGATATCAAAAGAACGTATTGGCTTTATATTGCATGAGCATTTGACTATGAGAAAGCTCTGTTCAAAGTGGGTGCCGCGTTTGCTCACTGTTGACCAAAAATAAGAACGTGTTGATGATTCTGAGCAGTGTTTGGCCATGTTTGCGTCGATATGTGACAATGGATGAAACATGGATCCATCACTTCACTCCGGAATCAAAACGATCGTCATCTGAGTGGACAGCAACTGGTGAACCTCGTCCAAAGCGCCCGAAAGCACAACAATCGGCTGGAAAGGTTATGGCCTCGTGTGCGTGGTGTAATATTCATCGACTATCTTGAGAAAGGAAATACCATCAACAGTGAATATTATATAGCGTTATTGGAGCGTTTGAAGGCCGAAATTGCAAATAAACGACCGCATATGTCAAAGAAAAAAAATTTGTTTCATCGAGACAACGCACCGTGTCACAAGTCAATCAAAACAATGGCAAAAGTACATGAATTGAACTTCGAATTGCTCCCACATCCACCGTATTCGCCAGATTTGGCTCCCAGCGACTATTGGCTGTTCGCAGACCTCAAAGAAATGCTCGCCGGTAAGAAATTTCGCACGAATGAAGAGGTTATCGCTTAAACTGAGGCCTATTTTGAGCCAAAAGATAAATCGTTCTACAAAAGTGGTATTGAAATGTTAGAGCGGCGCTGGAATGATTGCGTTGCTCTTGATGGAGATTACGTTGATGAATAAAGCTAATTTTGAACCAAAAAAACCGTGTTTTCTTTGTTAGGCCCGGAACTTTTCAGCCCATGTGTTAGATGTGAAATCAAATTATCCATCTTCGAGAATATTAAAACTTGACGTATCAATATACTTATTTAAATCAAGAGAAAAATGCAAACACAAACGAAACAAAAAAAAGGAAGCAAACAGCAGTACAAACAGTGTTAAATTAACTCGTATACTTTCCTTAAATCTCTTATCTTTTCCACCCCTTATCCGCCTTTTTATTTTCCTTCCTCGCAAAGCTTTTATGGCGAGCCGACGGCGAAATCTCTATCCGCCTAGGGCTGCGTACGTATTTTTTAATTTTCGGTAATTATTATTTGAGCGAAGCGAAGGAGAAAGACGCAAAACAAATAGGAAAAACACAGAGCTCGGGGCCGCGAGGGCAAAGGCGGACGAGAAAAGAGGGGAGAATGGAAAAATTTGCTTTTCACGCTTGGGTAGATCGGATAACCCGAGCGGAAGGGGCGAACGGCCCTCGTTAAGGCTCCCACCCCGATTCGCGTTTATTTTACCCCTTTTTTTTTTCGCCGTTAAAGAACTCTTCGCTTACTTGGGAACAAAACGCGGCGAACTCGTTAATAAGAGCAGAGCGGTCTCTTCCGTCCTTATCGTATCGACTGCGCCATATCGTTGGTTGGGAGCTTTTTGCGGTTTGAATATTTAAAAGGGCTTATTAGGCGAAATTTCTTAAATCGATTTGAAAGGGGTTGGAAATTAACCAGAACGGTTGAAATTTCTTCTTTTTCTTGCGACGTTGTTAAGGTTACTGAGGAGATAAAATGTTTTATAAATCATTTATTAATCTAAATAATAGTAAGAATAATGATAACAATGTCTTTATTCCCAATATACAGATATAGAGAAATTAAATACATATTACAATATGCACGTACATACTTACAATACTTATACATGTGAGAAAAGAAGTAATACAAATTAATAAGGCAACATAGTGGAAAAAGACGGGTTTCAGCTATGGCAAGCTCTCACACCTCACAACTGCTCTTCCAACTAACTAAAGAAAGAGAGAAAAATTAAACAAGAATATACAAATCAAATTAACGAATGAAAACGAGAGAAAAACCAAGTATTGTTCAGAGTATTGTCCAGTTACTATTGCCGACGTAAAGATGTACACAAGTTCCTTTTAAAAATAGATATATTCGCACATTGATACATATCGTAGTAGCAATTCTATGCCTGTATCGACGTGACAGGCTTATACAAGTTCAAACTTGCTCAAACTTCGTCACGGCATGCATACACATAACCGAGATCTACGCTATAAACATGACGGTTCGACGATTACTAGTTTTTAGTGGCCAATCAACTAACGTGACTAGCACATGAAAATCTTTGAAGTAATGAAAACTGAGTACCGCGCGGTCATCAATTTTTTAACAAAAGAAAGGCATACGCCTAATTACATAGAACTTCGTATGCCATTGTAAAAAAGTGGGCAAAATGTTTCCGTTTCGGGCAAGAATCTCTGGAAGATGCTGAACGATCGGGTCGAGCAATTAAAGTGATAACGCAATAATTTCAGTTATTGAAGATTTAGTGCAAAAAGATCGCCGTTTGAAAGTGAAGGAACTATCAGGGATGGTAGTCCAAAGCAACAAATCATTGCCCTGAACGATATCGTCAGTAATTTTTAATAAAGCCGTTTCACAACTGTAGCCTGATCTACGTTGTTGTAATTCGATGAGTTTTTGAAAAACTGTAAAAATTGTAGGTATGATACTAATTGGTCCGATATCTTTGAACTCGATGGGAGCAGTTATCTTTGGTATGGATGTAACGTAAGCATGTTTTCAAAGAATGGGATACGCAGATTCATTAATACAAAGGTTAATGGCATGACAAATAAAACGAGGAATACAAAGTTTTAGCGTTGCGGCATGTGACCTACACTATAATTGGGTAAGTTTTTAAGTTATACATAGAAGTGAAGCTAATAATTCCTTCGACTTTACACTTACAAAATAAATAAAAACAAATGTAAAGTTTTTTATTGCCACCGCTTTATTAATATACATACATATATATAAGAAGTAAATATAATAAAATACGCTTTTATAGAAAAAGTAAAATTTATATTAAATTATTTCTTTAAAATATGAAATAATATATGTAGTTGTACAGCAATACAAAAAATAAAAAAAATTGGAATGCATGGTTTACATTATAAAGTAAAAAAAGAATATGAATGCATGCGGAGATATAAATAAGAACACTACAATTCTTCCCATATTTGGATAAAAAATAAAATAAAATTGATTAATATTTCGTAAGATATGCCTTTGCTTTTATTACCACATCACATCTTTTAGGCATAGACTTTATTAGTGCCTGGCAACGTATTGGAGAAATGTTTTCCCATATGTTCTCCACTAGTTCATTCTAATTAGAAACCCTCTTATTCCGCAAACCAAGCTTCACCTAATTCCGCAATGCTCTATCGAGGTTAAATCGGAGCTACTCGATGGCCACTCAATAACTTGCAAGTATGCTTAAGGTCATTATCTTGAACATACTTCCAAATTACCGGTAAATTTTCTTCTGCATAAGGAAGCATGATGTCCTCCATAATATTTTTGTAAACATGTTGGTCCCTTAATGAGATGAAGAAGACATACACATCCAAACCTTCACGTTGCCACCAGTTTATTGGCATTGCCAGGTATTGCACGTATAACTCACCACTGTGCAGCACTATTGCAAAGTATATAAAAGCACCATATATCCTTATCGTTTATTATATAATTACTCCTGTTTTTCAAATATTCTTAATAAAGTTTAACGTTATTGCTATTGTTCTTACTACCATACAATATATGTATATATATATATATATATTGATCAATAACGGTCTCGTAACTTCCTCGGAGCAAATTTGTTCCCTTTTTTTTCCTCCGCGACTCGTTCGCTATTCCGTCAATTTTATCGTGATAATCATCGACGTTGATGCGAACATAAAACACCGCAAAAAAATAGAAACCCCACGAGCAATATGTCGCGCGTTCTCCTCGCGCATAATAATATATTGATGCCGTCTGAATCGTCGTAAAACGAAGACGCGTCGGTAGTATGAGAACCGCCATTCATCCATCCGACCGACCTCCTCTGTCTATCGGAAGGACCGTAAAGGGAAATGGAAGACGATCGTCCTCGTAAAAGCGCCTTCTATCGTCGGTTTAGGGAAACGAGTCCCGAAACGCACGGAATTCGTGTCGGACGTGACGCGGGTAAACTGAATATAAGGGATGATCCGGAAGAGACGCATAATGGATACACCTACGGGTAGAGGGCGTCGTCGCGCACGTGTCGGCGGTAAATACACGTGCTGGCGCCCTGGGGTTTTTCAGAGAACGACGTGGGGGCGGTTATTATTCGATCTAACGCTTACCGTGACCCTATTTCAACCCCTATATATATATATATATATATACGAGGTACGTTATTCGGAACGTTCCGACTCGATGCTAATTTAATTTTGCCGGATTTTGATTGCTATCGTTTCGACAAACCGAGAAGACGTATTACGGGGTTCGATTGGAGGGTAGATAATGCCGTACGATGAATCTATACCTTTTTTGATTTAATTGATAATAGTTCAATCTAGTATTATTTTCTTCTTTGTATTATACGAGGGTAAGCTGCAATGTTCGATAACTAAAGCATGGAAAACAGCAATATTTCAATACAATTTCCCTGAAGATCAATACATTTATTTAGTCGATGATCAAGTTTCTTTATGTTTTCGTAGCACCCATTTTCCTCAAGCTTTTCAAAATAGTGATCCACTATCAGCTCCTCGTTCGAAGGAGATCTCATACCACCGACGTGTTTCTTAAGCTGGCGGAAGAGATGATAATCCGATGGAGCTAAATTTGGTGAATAAGGGGGATGCTCAAGCACTTCGACCTGTAATTTGGTCAATTTTGCTTCGATAATTCCGCTCTTGTGAATTGGCGCGTTGACTTAATGGAAAAGGACAGTTGCCTCTTTGAAAGCCATCACCTTTCCTGCCGATATAATGATTTTGGCTTTCCTTGAAGCCGGTTCACCACGTTTAGTCCACTACTTTGATTGCAGTTTACCTTCTGGTGTGAAGTGGTGGATCCACGTTTCATTGCAAATACCGTAACAGCGTTTTGCTACAGGAAGAGGATAACTACTGGAGATGATCTGCGTATCTCGCAACTAACAACTGAAAACCAAGGTTTATCCGCCAAAGAAATAGGAAATGTAATGTCTCAACAAATCGTCGTCAACATTACACAATTGAAGATTAGCGAAAGGTAATTTCGGGCATGCCGATTTAATAAAAATATACTCCACATTAGATGCTTAAGTGATGCAGCTCACTTGCAACGTAATCAGGATCGTATTACTGTATGGTATCCTCCTTGCATGATAATAACCTCAGGAGAGTTGATACCGTTAGGGATCTTGGTATTATACTTGACTCCAGATCAAGTTTTATTGCACGCGTTAATGAGCGTTGCATCTCTGCATCTAAAATATTAAAACTCTATGCTTTAGGTTGTTGTAAGTAAATTAGAATAGGCATTTATGGTTTGGTTTAACGTAGTTTCCTAAATTATCTAATTCTTTGGTAACAGCTATATAATAATGAAGCTGCTTCACTATTTTCAGATTGGGAACTAATAGGGAAACTTATTATTTACAAAATATTTTTACAATCTCAATAGTTAAAGTTAAACCTTTTCCGTTAGAAAGTATTAATGCGAAATTATAAGCTCCATCCAAATATAGATTTACGCCCATAAAGTTGACAAGTTAGAAAAAAAAAATGAAGGATAAAATCGACGAATGTACACACGTCATAGATTTCACAACCAAAAAATAACATTCGGTAATCGACAATATGACGCGCGCAAGAAACGCCCTTGTCTTCTTTCACCTGGTTCTCGAATCTCCATGTCCGTTCGGCAACCGTCGAAAAATTATTCAGGAGAAACACGATGAATAATGCATGCGAAGCACGGAGACGCTACCCTATTCCGTTACGGTTCCTATATACTGCGATCGACGTGCTCTGTTTTCGCAAACATCTGCACCTCATACCAACGCTATTGCCGCCGACGCCGCCGTCGCCGCAAGACCTACAACGTCGAACAATCTAATACGCATTCGTATTGGGGAAACGATCCCTCTCCGACCCGCAGACGAATACATATTACATACATCTGTATGCTAAAACAAACCAATCTTGCGGCAACAAGCCGGGGCATCCATCCGAACGAGGATAGTCATTCCAGACTATCTATTCCAAGATAGAGAACGTTGGGAGAGAAGCATTGGGGAGGAATTGCCTCCTATACCCTTGACTTCGCGGCGAGTATAGTTTCTTTCGTCGATATTGTTGTTTGGAGGTACGATATAAATGTTGTAGCATTTTTGATATATACATACATTCGCAAGGTTAAACTTTTTAGTTTCTTCAACATCATCAATTATTCGTTTTAGTCTCCATATCGAGGAAAAGTTATAAATCTCTTTGTATAACTTTGCTTTTCGGGAAAATTCTTCTTCTCCTATGGTTAGCTATCTTGCACGAAATTTATAGCCATGTAAAATGCCTACATTTTCTCTAATTGCTTGCTTATATCCCATATGCCAATTTAAACGAAACAATGCTCATGTTTCATTTTCAAAGAAATGCTGATTAAAAGCGATTTGAACTCACAAGTGGTCTCGTGGTGTAATGGTAGCACAATACACCGGTAACGTAGAGGTCATGGGTTCAATTTCCTCCAAGACTGAATTTTTTTCAGTAATTTTTAATTAATACCAACGGTGGTTGAATGTTAATGTTAGTTTAAATTTGAAAATCGTTTATATATCGCTGTTACTATAATATGTTTGAAGAAATATTTAGTTACCAAATATTTATCCTTATAGCTACTGTTTTCATAAACTGACAAGCTTATGGAAAATTGAAAAATATGTATGGTTTCTATTCATAGCAACCCATTTTCAACATAGCATTGAATTATTTGCACTACCATTCAGATGTTTCGCAAAATCAATTTCTAAATATATTTGTATTTTTTTGGAGTCAGAATATTTTAACAAGTGGATATTTTGCTTCGAAATTGGGTAGTTTTTGCCCTTCTAGTTAATAAAATCAGATAAAATTTGAAGTAGTATCGTTTAGAAGTTAATTTCCTAAAGAAATTCTAAAGCATGTAAGGATTTGTTTAGAACAAATATTGCTATTGCATCACTATTTACTCAATTATCACAAATATATGGATTTTGGTCGAAATTAGAATCAAAATTTCGCTTATTTTTGTTACTTAAGGATCTTCTCCCTTCATCATTCTCTTCGCAAGCGCAAATTATATGTTTCGTGATTAAATTGAACTCGTAGATTCGATTGCCTTAACCTTCAACTCGTCTCCATTTTACTTTTTAAACTTCTTTAACTTCCAAAATGCAAAAAGGTTGATGTAATATTTCTAAATCTTAACCGTAATAATTTTTAAACTAATGCTAGTTGAAATCAATAAAAATCTTAATTTAATCTATCTGCCGTTTAGAATTACGGGGATATAACGTAAGAAATCGATTTTAAACGTTTTTCAAGTTCATATATGCCTATTTATCTGTTTCCATAGAATAAATTATTTCTCAATAATAAAATAACATACAACACGATCACATACAAATTGTAGTTTATTAGGATAATACCAATGACAGTATAGTGTATCTACTTCGTTAAAAATATTGAACCGGCCTTGCTTTATCGAAAATGAATCCGTCAAAAACAAATAAATTCCCTCTCCCTTTTGGGCAAAAACATGTCCCTCCCGTCGGATTGGAACGCAAATTGGAAATTATTAAAATACGGCGTCGCTGCGATTTCCGATATTGGCGAAATTTATAAATGCGCTTTTTAGCAGTAGAATTGGTTCATAAAACGCAATTAATGTAATACATATGTATGCGGTACGTCCGTGTTGAATGGAGCACATCCGGTCACAGTAAATATACGTTTTGCAGGTTTACAAAAAATAATTGCCAGAGCGAGTAATAATTAAGCGACTGTTTTTAATGCGTCTACAGGGCCTGTCAATTAATGTTGTAATACGTATATATGAAGTAACTACATAAATAAATGAAATTTTAAATATTAACAACGTGATGATGTATATGCATATATATATATATATACACATATATTTCACGGTTTCTACTAAACTAGAATTTAGGTTTGATTGTACCCATGATACACAAACAAGTTATAAAAAACATATATATATATATATATACTAACTAAATAAATAAATATATATATATATATATATATATATATATATTAAGCTACAAAGAATAGTAAGCTATAAAAATTCTAAAAATTCTAAAATACACTGTTAAAATTACTTCCTTCTTCTCAAACGAAAGTTACAATTGTAAGCTGAAAAACAAAGATTATCTTTACTGACTTCTATTGAGACTGATTGCAGCACTTTCGCGGACATGCTTCACTGTCGACTTTGGATAAATTAAACCAATATTAATTAGGTAGTATTAAACCACCATTGGTATTAGTAATGATAAAATTATAATCCTTCCAACGTTCTTAAATTCCAGAAAAAATATCAGTCATGGCAGGATTTGAACCCACGACCTCTGCCTTACCGGCGCATTTTGCTATCATTACGTCACGATACCAAATATGAGTTCAAATTGCTTTTAATACCTAGATGTCACAATGTCTATAGATATATTGTAATATCTCACAGAATTTATTGATGTAAGATTATTTCTTTGAATGTGCACCCGGGAATAATCCAAATAATCACATGAACATAAGCAAATACTGTAAGAAATCATTCAAAACCAGAGAAGAAAATAAATCCCGCCGACCCTGTAATCAAGATTAAAACTTGTAAGCCACCCTGTATACGGTGCATAGCTCCCACGGTTAAACTAAGCCGTATTGTTATAAGCGGGATCATAGTAGACTGAGCGTGGGCGTGCGGTGGAACCCTAGAATTACGGACGAGAGGGGGCGCTTTAGAGAAAGAGAATAGAATACAGGCGGGAGATGGTTCGACCCCATTTACAACTCCTATACGACCGAAAACCGCAGCGCAAAACCCCAGCAGCCGTGTGTGCGGTCGTGATGTAAACTTGTGTAGCGCCGCGGTCGAGTTGCGGTCGACGTCGGAAACCTTCTTCCGCCTCCTTCCGTACCCCGCATCATGTCCTCTCGCGTTCTCGTCGATGTTGTTGTTACCGTCACTGCCGCCGCCGCCGTCGCTGATGCTTACGTACTATCACGTTAGACGTACTACGGTACGAATGCGCTCCCCGTATAGCGGAAGGGGTTTGTTAATAATCTGACGCGCAAACAACGTACTTCCTGTAGTTGGTCTATCTCTGTCGACGCGTTACGCCGCGAAAAGCTATTAAAGAGCAAGCGCCGAGGAACGGAAGCGGATAAAGATGAGAGTGTGGAGAAAAGGAACAGGACCGTACTCGATTAAAATCGAGTGAGGAATTTTCGTCTTAGTTTCAATGTACTCAGCTTTGTTCCTCTTTAGTTTAAAGAGCGCAAAACTCTAGAGGGAATATTCGAACCTGAATGTATTTTTAAAGAAATATAGCAGTTCCCATATTTATCACTATTTCATTCCCAAGTTTTTGTTATGCAAATGCGGAATATCAGACGAAGGGTGCAAAATGTCTCACTTTACACGGCGCCACTATTGCTGATCCCAATAACATTGTTCAGACTTTCGTAGATGAATTCTCTAGTGTTTGTGCTTGATTTACAAGAATTACTGTGAAGCTCCAATCTCTCAATAGTGGTAGTTCGCAGTAATACTTTGCAATTATTTCTTCTGTAAATAGTATCTCAGATTTTCGCGACCTTTTGACATAGTCGTCAAAGGTACTTTTGAAAATGCGAACCGCAGTTGTATTTACCACTATTTCTTGTTACTACTGAATAATGTTCACAATTGCCTTGATCTACGTTCGTTGAGGCAAATGCCAAAGTATGAAGAAATGATTCATTTGAAATCACATTAAAATCGATAGCGTGTAACTTTCTGTCTAAAATCATCCATGATACAAAGTTATAAACTGCTACTTTTTCAAACTACAGAAGATAATTAAATTAGTATTGCAAATTCTCTCCTACAAGTCACTTTTTCTCAAACGTTCACCACACGAATGTTATTTGCTTTCAGGATTATGTATCGTCAATTACCGATCGATTGCGATGTAATTACCTTAGACGTCAGATGGCGCAACTGCGAATAGTTAGACGATGTCGGTGTGTTGCGTAAAAAAGATGAAGAATGATTATATACATCGACGTAATGGATACGCCGATAATAGCTCGCTCCATGGTACGATGAATTGAATAGAAAATCAAAAGATAAACGCCGAAGTTAACGAGGCAACGTAGCCACAATTTACGCGATAATAAATAGAGTTATGTGGGTATGTTAATGGGGACATAGAGGAAATGGGAGGGTTAAATTTATTTGTGCAAAACATTAACGTGAATCTTATTTAATCTAGGGAAGTTGTAAGAATTTGCTTTAGAATCCCGTATAATCAGTAAATCTCTTCGACTAATTGCTGATTATGACGTTTCATAAGTTAGACGAAATCTGAAAGATGAACGTTGATGGCTTTGAATGAAATACCTATTGACTGATGGAAGAAATCGAACATTACCTTGAAGTTCAGCCGTCTACATTAAAACGTCTTCCGAAATTTCGTATACATGCCACAGATCATGTGAATGATACTTTACTTCATGTTTAATGTCAAAAACTTATAAATCATTGACGAAAAGTATTTAGCAATAATCATTACACATATTGTATGTTTTCAAATCTTTAGAAACGAATTCCGTCCAGATTAATTCTCTTACGCCAATCTTGATTTTAGAATCGTATACTGTATGAATGAGAATATGATTCGGTGAGCCTTGAATCAAATCTCATGCTATTACGTAAACCGTTGCCTTGATACGACCGCTCGGCCTCTCCACGTTGTTCTCCGCACTGCACTGTAACTTGCCCCACTTCGCCGAGACCAGTAATGACATTTACTAAAATTTGGTAATTTGGTTTTCAATCTCTTCTCGAACAACCTGCTACGGGAACATCCTCTTCTATTAAACGTCGAGTAGTTTCCTCGTAAGGACATCTAACCCTTCCATTTATAACACGACGCGCTCATCATTCGAAACCCTAAGAGATAATCGCGTCAAATTTTCGCGCGTACGCGATAACTTCTCGAAAACGAGCTGCTAAGAGTTCGCGACATCTCCCTCAATATCTCAATACCCCCACCTCTCGTCTTGCAATCCGCTTCCGTAATAACACCACCGACGACGGCATCAATCTCCTCCGTATAGATCGTCGGGATTCGCCGCATTCCTCCGCGAAAACTTCCCCCATTTGCTTTTAATTAGAGCTCGAAAGACTGAGCTTCGTCTCTGCTAAGCGGATTCGAACGCTCGCTTAATTCGACGACGACGTCGAAACTTTTAAATCTCGCTTCCTTTTCCACCGATGCGTATATCACCGCCTCGTTTTACTATCTCCCGCCGCTTCGCTCTCCATTGAAGTCTAGCGCTGCGGAATTTCATCTGGCTGGCGAGCGAAAGCCGTCTAGAGGCTTTATTTATGCCACGGAGTGCCGGGAGCGGCATATCTTCGGCGCTAAATGCCGGATGTTTAAGAGGTTCGGGGCGGTTGGGCGGGAGAGTACAGTTCTAGAGGGTTTGTGGGAGTAGGACGGACATGGAAGGCAAACGAGCACAACCAACCTGGTTCTTGTACGAGGATGGGCTGAAAAATTCATTTTTCGATGGATAGATGGTGTGGTTCTTTTGATTCACTGTCCTAGTCTTTGACAATATAGATGGATTCGTAAGCTTTAGGAAACATATTGCGTCGTTCATGAAATAAGTCTAAGAGCATTCGTATATTCTCTGGGAATATATCCTATAATGGACATGTGAAATGTGTCACTACATATAGAAATTGTTGAAGGAGGTATTAGAAGATGACGTCCAAATCAAGAATCGACCAAGAAATTGTCGACTTATCTACTCCTCCAAGAAAACAAAATTTGTTTTACCTACAATGACTGTATTCCTTTGACAGATTGCCTCCTTAAAGAGAAATCCATCGTATAGAAATCTATGCAATCGTTTTGACTAAATTAAAGCAAGAAACAGAAAAAGTATTTTAATCAACAGTTTCGTAAGCGTTATTTAAACTAATAACGTTTTACAATCCACAAATTTTAAGGAGAATCTATTGCAGTAACTTCTAGTACTGGCAGTGCGAAAGTAGTGAGGATATTCGGGAATAACCACACATCCAAGTCCGACAAAAGTATAGGCCATGTCATCAGTTTTAGTTTTCTCCTCAACGGGGGTACAGTGAAAAATTAAGAAAAATATTCTATAATAAAGTGTTTACAGGGTGTATTAAATGTTAATGTATTAATCAACTTTCTACATATCAAGATGCCATGTGGACAACAATTGACTAACACTGAAATGGGTTTAATTCGTACTTGGCGCGACAAAAATTAGGTAATTGCAAAGATAGCAGCGAATTTGCGCAGAACCCGTCTTGTAATTCACACTTTCTTAAATAAAGGCGAAAATGACGAAAAAGCACATAAATTTAAAAGACCCAAACCGATAACAAAACGTCGCTCAATTTTAATGTTTGCATCAAACTCAGCAATGACTGCTAGACAAACAGCACAAGTAGCAGGTATAAACACCAATCTTGTGCAGGTTAGAAACTCTAAATTTTATGAAGCTACAGAGAAATGTTAGACCATTACCAGTTTTTTAATTCATCCTCGTACACAACGAAGACTTGAAGCAGTGGGGGTTGGTTTGCGCGAGAGATTAGAGGTGTGGGAAGGTTGTCTGGAAACGTCTTGTGCAGCCGCGAGCTCGGTAGAATGTAATTAAAGCGTGCCACCGCGCTCTCATGGCCTTCTCGCTTGTTCTCTCTCCTTGGAGAGAAGGAAATAGAAGTGGGGAGAGAGAGAAAGCAAGTCACACATTTAATTAACCCGGAGTCGAGTTGAGTCGTCGGTAGGGTCGGGGAGTCCCGCGTAATCGCGATGTTAATGGAGACGGGTACTTGATTGCGTCATTATTGCCGTTAAGGGATGCTGGCGGCGGCGGCGACGGTGGTGGTGTTAGTAGTGGTGGCGCTCTAACACCCACCCTCTCCCCCACCAGTCTTCTCCTCGGAGACGTTGCAATATCGATTTCGCGTTTTACAGCCTCATAATCGAGCACTTCCGATGTAATTAATCAACGTAATTGAGTGGATATTCGAAGCGAAGGTTTAAATTTTGAGTTGGTCGCGGTGGAAGGGCTTTAATAAATACGCGATAGTAGCTTTAGGCAAATTTACGCTGGGAAATCTTGGAAAATTTGACTTCTTCAACGTTAAAATGGTATCGCAATATGCATTACGATTTTCAACCTACAACTATACCCTATTATATCTCGGTAATTGGATGAATGTATGGGAGAATTAAGAAATCGTCTTTTCTTGTACTGACATATATTTTCTTTGAAACAGTTACCTACATTGGATCGAAGCTTTCGATAAATTCATTTTAGATGCGTTAAATAAAAATCTGCCAAATTTACTATAACGCTTGTTCTAATTCTTAATGAAGTACCAAAGGTGTCATGCAATTGGTTGAAACACTTTGATGTATGAGGAATATATTTCTCTTTTTATTTAATAACGAAAATTTCTACGCTGCACACGTCTTCGAAGATTCCTTTCTGACCAGTTAAAGTTTTTGATATTCTATTCATTAGCATTTATTTCAGTAAAACAGGGGTCGCAGTTATAATTGGTAATAGAGATTTAAACCATCCACGGGTTTGCACTTTGTATTGGTGATTTAATATGTACAGCTGCTCTAACCGTATTTCGCACAATTTGTAGCTCGTGGCATTCTCTTTTACTTAAGGCGGCAATGGCAAGGTGCAAGAAAGAAGAGGTAGAATGAAGTTACATGTATGACCAAATACATATAAACTTGTAAAGACATATCGGCGTACGAATACTAAAAGCAGAGGCGCGACTATGTAGAGTAATTACATTTACTTCGCTTGTTTGTGCTACTCATTTCACATCTTTCTCAATTTTTGGCTGAGGTATTATTTCCTTTGCTACATTGATTTGTGTTAATTCATCAATAGATATAGATGATAATTCATCTATTTTAGCATCACTTTGGTGTAATAATAGCTGTTCAGTTATATAACAACGAACAACAATTTTAAGTAATTCATTCTTGTTTAATTTTGAACATCTCCTAATATTTCTGTTCTTACAATAATCATATGGTTTCTTCTTAGCATTACTTCTAGCTAACACCTTTTCAAATTCAGATAAGGTTAGATTGAATTTTCTCTTAATGTCGTCTTGCATTTACAAGAGAGAAAATTTATTAAGAATTAAAATATGTGGTTGGTGGTAAAATGGTTATGGTTGGATTTTATCTTGCCTCAATGAGCGTATAATATTTGTTAGTAGAGTTTGCGTTGCATATGTCTGCTTATATGTATGTCCGTAAGTTTGCTCCTTGTCAGAGCCCTCTTACTATAGCGAGAAAAACACAAACTGCCTATTGTACAAAAGGGCACCTACTATAAATAAATATAAAATCTCAAAGATATAATAGTAAAATAGTTATGTTATAATCTAAAATAATTCCTCCCATACTCATTCACACACGATTCTACTTTATCAATCGAGGATTCATCCTTAAACGACTCAACAATTCAATGCGGCTGAATCTTGGCGCTATACACATTACTAAGAGTGCTTGGGTCCAAAGCTGGAAACGCACAATCAGTTTGGTTTTTTCTGGTTAGTAAGATGTTTAAGAAGCTGAATACTATCATCTGGATTTTCGTTCTTTATAGTAACTTGTAATAGAGGGTGAAAACAATTGAATGCTGTTAATATATCATTTCGTTTCCCAATGGTATTACTAGAATATAAGGATCCACATATCTTAAAGAATGGGGTATATATATATATTTTATTTTTTTATATTTCGATAACTAAGTTAGCGACTACTACTGAAATGCAAATCAATTGTTGCTTCAAAAGGATGTTGATATGTTGTATTATATAAGTTGAAATATGTAGCGATTAGCTAACTTTATTTCTAATGTGCTAATGGACTCGTCTATGTCTAAATTGGTACGGGTATGGTATTTCATTTCGTTCCATCTATCTTCAACACACAGGATTGTAAGTTCTTTTGGAATATTAGGTTCATTCAATTTAATCAATTCCAGAGAATCGTTAACATAATATTCATTTTTTCCAAAAATTTTTGCGGTGGTGTTTGCTTGAGAAGTTAAGTGCTTGTTTCCTATAAGCAGAGAAAAATGTAATTTGCAGTACTGTAAGACGTATATTTAGAACGAATAAAATGATAGCGTAAATAGAATGGAATACGTTTTCTTTTTCCTTCTTTCGGAGGATGAGAAGGCCGCCACCCTCGCATTTACCCAAAGAAAGGACGGAGCGCCGGAAACAAACGATGCCAAGAGGAGAGGAGAGGCTCTGTGTCTGAAGTCTGAAGCAGTTTTCTTAATTTAATTAAAACTGAGTTATGTTGTCCTGGCCGCTTTCGCTGCCTCGGCGGATGCGGAACGAAACGGAGGTTTTTCGGGGTGGAAATTTAATTTGGGTAACTTAGTATTGTCGCAACTTCGGGCTTCCTTCCGTTCCGGCGAGGCGGAAAGCAGGCAGGCGGCTCCTTACTTCCCAATTCATCGTTCTTTCTTTTAAGCGGATAATTTGATAACGCTCTTTCGTCCCGGCTGGCGGTGGCGGGCGAGCTTTCGCCGAGAGAAAGGGAAGATGCATTAGTCGGAGCGCGCTCAACTTTCGAATTCATTATTCATCTCGTCCCCCTCCCCGTCCTCTCCCCGTAGCACAACTCGCGCCCTTCCCACCTCCTTCTAACTAACATTTTCAATTTCCATAAATGCGTTTCTTGTCGGCCGCTGCCGACGGTTGAAAATCTGATTAGCCTTGGAGGAACAATAATTATCCGATAATTAAATGGACGACCGTAATCAAGTTTTACGAATGTCCCCGTCTAATTGGTCGGGATGCTAATGGCAGTTGGAGGGGGGAGACAAAAGAAGTACCATTTGAATTATACGAGTTCTTTGTGAAATAATAGAAAAACAGGATATCAGATCAAAAGATTACGCTAAGGAAGTTTTTCTTAACAAAATAATAATTATGATTTTTGAAAAATTTTTAAAAATGTCTGCGGCAGGTTTTCATTTTTGGCCACGATAACTTACAGCCAGCGACAATAGTATACGTCATTCATACATTTTAAGGAAAATAAGAATTATTTTGAAAAACTCGAGTAGACAACCCGTGTAAGGTTGATTTGTAGGAAATATATTACATCGTTCGTGAAATAAGTCTAAGGGCATTGATATATCCTTCTGGAACATATTCTGTAAGAAAAGCACGTAAATCTAAAAGGCACAAAGCGTTAACAGGGCGTTGCATCAAACTCGGCAATGGCTGCTAGACAAATAGAACAAGTAGCAGGTATAAACACTAATCCGCAAAATGTTCAAGGTCTGCTGAAAGCAACAGCGCACTCAAAACGACTGCAAAGAGAAACTCCTTTAAGGAGCCAGATTAGCATTTGTAACCGCGCGCTTACATTGGCGAAAAATCATTTTTATCGATGAGTGAAAGTTTAATTTAAACGGTCCGGATGGCTATCAGTGTTATTGCTACGATCTAATAAATTTTGTTTTGTTTCTTTACGTTCTTTATCCTTTGGTTTTCAGTTTAACAAGAAAATGAAATTTGTTTAATAGATGTAGTGTCCTATACTTTTGTCGCAGGCTGTAGCAGTTAGTCATTTACTAAACTTTATATGTGGCTTACTACATCACTTGTAGAAGCATTCCCAGTAACTCCGGTACATGTTACAGAGAACAAGGAATCCAACCAACCAGGAATAACTTGACTCCATGGAGAAGTCGCCCACATTCTCTATTCTCCCATTTTCCCTTTTAGCAATCCGAGAGAGAGAGAGAGACAGCATCCTCCCTCTTAACGTATAATTGCACCTCGAGGGTGTCGTTTCGGCCGTCGCCGTCGTGATGCTCGTTGTCGTCGCGTTGAGACGTCGAGATGTTCGCACCCTCGACCCGTACCGATGTAATTGCGTAATTTATGGGGGAGGAACGAGCCCTTTCGCGCCGACTAGGTCCCGCGCTGTACTCCCTAATTTCGGCCGAAGGAGGATATAACAACGAGGGGCTCCTCTAAAGTGTAGAGTAAATTTGCGGTAGTCGAGTTCTCTACTCTCTGTAACCGACGCGAAGACGTCCCAACGGCGCCGCTACTAAATGGTTTTTAAGGGCGAACTCCTAACAGAGGAAAGCGTGGGTGGCGGTAGAAGGGGTTGGTTGTGGTTGCTCGGAATGATTGTGACGGCTCTTTCGTCGAAGGATGCTCGTTCCCTCTTCGTCTGTTTGTGCGTGCGTGTGTGTGTGTGTGTGTGTAACGCAGTTGAGAGGAAGGTTGTAGTCTTTTCACTAACTAGGAAAGTATACAGGGCGAATCGTTTTCTTTTCAAGTGATTAGATTAGTCAAATTATGCTTCTTTAGTGAAAAAGATAAAAAAGATGGATTTTTATAATAGAGTGTTATTATTTAACAAGTCGTTAATTGTCGTTAAGTTTAAGTTGGATCATCATCCAATAGCTCCTGCAATTGCTTTTGCCTTTGAGGTCTACCAAAGCGCTCACTGTCTTTCACATTGAAATCTACGTCTCATATATGTTTCTACCTGCAAACTATAACTTTCAACAGCCTTCTTCTTTGGATTACGTGCCGCAAATGTTATTTTTCAGACACAAAACTCGACACGATCACTGAACGATAAAGCAAATACGTTAGTTTTTGGCGGACTCAACTTATGCGTGTTTGTAGTTTAAATATCAGAAGAATAAAATGACGTATGTTTGTGTCAAATTAATCCGCTTTTCGCTTGCATCATCTCTTAGTTAAACCGGAAACAACTTGTGCACGCACCTGGTAGATACTAATATACAGCAATCAATGATTATGGTGGATACGACGTTTAAATTAAAAAATCCACTTAAGTTTGATTTATACAATAAAAATTTATAATTATCTCCTCATTCCTTTCTCCTCCCAGAAAAAAAAAAACAAACTGAATCGGAATCGCCTCCCGTATTTAACGAATCTAACACATCGCGTCCAACATACATCAAACCATCACTTCCCGAAACATGCGCGATTAAAATTTTCGAACGGCAAAATCGCGTCCAGCCGCCCGTAACTAAATGGGAGCGATAAAACCGCGTTTAATAGTCGGTTCGCATCGCGTCTGGCACCCTATGCTACGCGTCGTTACAACCCCCCGACCTCGATGATGTATTTACGTGCGGCGGCGGGTCGCGCGCGCCATTAAAATTTCATGTTTATTGTGATGCGGTGCATCGGCGAGTTCCGCGATTTTGCGATAGCGCAGATTGTAAGCGGATCGGTCCGACCTACTGTAGAGCGGTGGTTAGCAGGCGACTAAATGACGTCGTCGGTTATTGTTGCGGTATCGTCGTTTATAGCTGATCAATTTAGCGAGGTCTCGTTCGGTGTCTACGGCGCGGCTTTGCAAACTGTCACGTCAATACGTCTTGTTTTCAATGAATGTGATATTATTACGCTTTCGAACGGCTACGAGTTTATGTTAATAGATTTGATGTTCGATAAATATACAATTTTGAACGTCAAAATTGACATATAAACGCTAAACTAATTCCGTAACGCTCAGTCATGTTATGTATTTCCGTAACACAATTTTTATTTTATGCGATTTTCTATAGAATTAAAAATAGTGTCCTTGACATTTATTTGTTAAAATCAATTTTATCCTCAGTTATTTTCAATTTAATCAATGTTAAGACATCTTTTGTAGTACATAGGATACACATATTAATAGTTTAGATATTTGTTTTAGTAAGTAAGCTATGTAATTGTATTTAATTGAGATTTTTTCGATACATTATCGAAAGTAAAAGTGAAGTAAAAGTAAGTTAAATTAGAAGCACTGAATTTGGTTGAAATACAGTAGAACTCGCTTATAAAGGACTCGTATATAACGTACTTTTGGATACAGCGTACACTTTCCTTCGTGCCGGTAAAGCCTTATTTGAAATAGTGTATTTTTGTTCTGATATTACGTACATATTTATTACGTACTTCTGGTATTATGTACAAAAATATTTTTCAAAAAAGAATTATGCTTTCCTTTTATAACGTACTTGATTTTTTAGTAACGTGCTTATTATGTAAATTTGGCATACAGCAGCATGCAGTACGTGTTAAATACCGAGAAATTACCTTTCTAGACAAGCCAATAATATACCAATTGGAGGGGCTATTCTTCAAATTATTTAACGACAGTGAGTTTAAGAGCAGAGCAGGTCGGTTACACCATTTTAGTGAAAGTGCAACGATTCTAAGTGATTTTATGAAAGACTATAACATAAATGACACCTTTAATGCTGATGAAACAGGTTTGTTCTACAAACTTACACCTAATCGTACACTAAAATTTAAGGGTAAAAAATGGGGGCAAACAATCGAAGTAGAGATTAACTGTGTTGATGTGGTATAATATGGCAAGAAATGTAAACTTTTTAGACACCTGTTAGTAATGAAACACATTAGGAATTTGGATACTGGAATTTGTAATTAAATAAATTTCTTAGTTGCGATGGAAATGCTAGCCATAAAATTGTTTTCAGCAGGCCTAGAAAATTAATGTTGATGAAAACGACGAGTTACCGTTGTCTCAATGGCTTGTCAAATATAATGATAACATCGATGACGATAATTTCCCTTTAAGTGTACGGTTACAAAATAATCTGCAAGATCCCAGTATCGCGAATCTGGAAGCAGTATATGAATTTGTGTCAGTGGATAATAATCTCATTACTTCGTGTATACCCAGTGTTACAGATCTTGTTGAGGAAGTTTTAAAACAAGAAAATAACAGCGATATATATACATAGTCTTTGGTTATATTCTTTTAATGTACTATTTTGTATGGTCCCGACGAGTACGTTATAAGCGAGTTTTACTGTATATTGAAATGTTGTAGATTTTAGTATCAACCACATATATTTGCGACATCTATATCCATATCATACTGAAATTAGTGATTCTTTCTGATATTTCTGTACTTTTGTCATTCGTTACTACTTCCACTTTTCAAAAATTCCATTTATAAGAAACCGACATGTTATCATCAAAGCGAAAATTCGTTTGTTCTAAAAATAACAATACGCTTTGGATATCGATATATGTCAAGTTTAATTTAACGGAAACTCGTCCTGGCATATTACTTCGGTAATATTTCAAACCCGGCTGCGGGATACGACGACGTTATTAATAATGAAATTATGACTCATTAAATGTATATACGCGCTGAAACGCTCTAACGACGGCTACACGGGCCATTATCGCCGATAATACGGTGGAAAATGTGGTCGGCGGATTGTCCGCTTCGAGCGGGGGGGATCGGTACAGTCGAGATACGCCGCCGCCGCCGCATCCGTCGAACATACCTAAAATACGTAAACAAGGCAATCGACCCGGTCGATTGGGCCGTGCTGTAGGTGTGTATCGGAATCGATGGGTTTTATAAACGGGTGTACGTCGCGCGGCCGCTCAATTATACATACACGAGAATAATTAACGAATTTACACGCAGATACCGGTGTAATAACATCTGCGTGCGAACGTGTGTGGGCGAGCGTGTCGCCCTCTATGTATTCGTGCACGTTGGCCGTGGAATTGATTATGGCTCGCGTCCCGCTTTTGTAGCCGATCAGTGTTCGCTGTCGTCCGGCGGTCGATTTATGGCCGACCGTAAATTAGAGGGCCTTCGTATGTACGTACTCGAAACTAGGTATCTACATGCCGAAACACATGTTTCCCCGTTCATAGCCTCGATCGGTTTTGCGGAATTCGTGTGGAAATTATGCTTTTTGACTCGTATAGACTGCTGAAAAGATTTCTGTAGCTGAAAAAGACGATTTACAAAAAGAAAAAGAACATTATACGTATGTTCCATCTAAAATTTCGTCTTTCTTTGGCATCTGGAAAATGTGTCAGTGAACAAAACAAAAACAAGTACGTATTTATATGTTATTAGCATATCTGGTTCAAAAATCTTTCTTCCAACCAACAGAAGAATAAAACCACAACTTCACCAACAACAGAATCATCCGCGTATCCATCTTGACATTTCCCACCGTTTCTACGACGTCTATATCCGTCTGATACATATTTAAATAAAACTCGTTCAACCCACCTCTTCGCACCGAACCTGAAAAGTTAGAAACAATGCGGCCCGTCGCGAAAGAGCCAAGTAACCCGGAAGGGGAAGGGAGGCGCATAAAAATTTCAAGACATCTCTCGCCCCGGCATTAATATTTATACCGGAGCTTTCCGGGCGTCGAGTTGCGGAAAATCCGGGACTTACGTCCGCGAACTAGGCGTGAACGAATTTTAAAACGCTTGAATTATACCTTCTCTTCCTACTTCGTCTCTTCGCGCTCTTGAGTACGGAAAGCAAAGGAAAGAGATGTTTAAGGTATGCATAATGTAAGGACTTCGTCGCGCCGATGAATAAACAAAAAGAAAAAAGCGAACGAATGGAAGAAAGACGGAAAAGAATAATAACGACTTGTTTCTCGTCTTTTTTTTTTCTTCTACGTTTCAAGCATTGACCGATCGAAAGTCGAGGTGTTAATTGTTTGCTTAATTATTAATTTGATTTGTGTTTATTGCTCCTCCGTGCAAATAATACAGTCGAAACAATAGATTTGCATCACCAATAATAATAACAAACAACGACTGAGATGCGCGGGAAAGAGTTTGTATTTGATGTTTTAATTTGAATACATAATAATTATATGAAATAATATGAATATCTGAATGATTACCTCTTACCTCTACCCTACCTAGTTTAATGGACATATAAAGACGTGCCAAATGTTGAAATCTATTCGAAAACTATATCAAAAAGTCTTGTGGGTCGGTTTTGCAGACGATTTATATTTACATGTGACCCAGATAGAAACCATACGTTCCTTTCCTGACAACGTGATCGAGATGATCATATTTTATTGTCCGTGACTCTTCACTTACTTTGTGTAAGCCTCTTGTTATCGTTTTCAACTCGACAATGAAGACTACAAAGTTCGTTAATTATTGGGAGATTGGTAGAGTAGTACTGGTTTACATAGTCTCTAAAGAACAATATTTAACAGTGTTAAACCGTTAATTATTTACGAAGATATCATTAATTACGAACTTTTTAGAAATCACACGGTACATTAGTAAATCGCTTGACAAGCATTATAGGTTTTTGTTATTGGAGATTCTCTGTTGGGCAACGAAAACATTATTATTAAAAGTTTAAAGTTTTACATAGTACTCGCAATGTTAAGTAAAAGCACAAATAACCATTTACTCTTTTAAAACTGGCAAAAATGCTTGCGAAACGAGTTCAGAAGAATCAGAAGAATATTATGTGTATTTCTTTGGGGAAGATGACTGACAAGAGATTCTATATTTTTAACTCTGAGGTTTCTTTCAATTGACTATTTTTTTAACAAGGTATTTGAATTATAAAGACTTTGCTTTATTTGCAAGCGGAATTTTACCTCCCCCTTCCTGCATTTGTAGGAGAAGACCTCAGTGCAGTATTTCACGAGTGACTTTGCGATTTTCTATTTCAAGTTCATTCAAATCGTGTGGGACCCATTTACCGAGTCTATTGATCTTCCCCATTGCTCCTAAACGTCTGCTGATTGTTTCTTGTGACACATGTAATGCTTCTGCTAATTGCGGTTGAGCTTGAATTGGGTCATCCCCCAATATAACTCATGCAACTGCTCGTCTTCGCATTTTTGCGGTCTAGCATGGCGCTCACTATCTTTTACTTTGAAATCACCACTTTTAAACTGTCGAAACCATGTTTCGCATGTTCTAACCGATCGAGCGTGTTCATCATATGTTTCTACCAGCAGACGGTGACTTTCAACAGCCTTTTTTCTTTTGATTAAATAAGAAAAGTAATACGTGCCGCAAATGTTCTTTTTCAGGTACAAAACTCGACATAATCACTGAACGATAAAGCAAAGACGTTTTTGGTGGACTCAAACTGTGTGTATTTGTAGTTTAAATGTCAGACGAACGAAATGACATATGTGTCCGGCGCCATCTTTTCGTTAATCCAGAAAAAAGTGATAAAAAGTCTAGCCGTTTTTAGCTTTAACTTAGGTCCGTGGCTCTTGCCGAGACTGAATTTTGATTTAATATTTTTACTAGTGCATGGAAGAGGAAACGAAATATGAACAAAGAAAATAGGTACGCTATGTCATGAAGGGATTCCTAATACAAAAGTATATCTACAGCAATTGCTTTGGGTTGGGAAAACTCAGTGCCGCCCCAATCACTTGCTGAAGAATTTGTTGATGGGTCAGGGATTCGTCAAGAACTGGGTAGCAGTAGCAGTGCCAGTCAGCAAACATTAAACGAAATTCCTTTTAATAGAATGCTCTCTGCATGCCATAGGAAAATCATCATTTACAGGTTGAGAGGGATCCACATCAAATTAAAAAATTCAGGTTTCCTATTAATAAAGGAACGGGAGTTATGGAAGGTAGTTTGGGAGAAGCCATTGCAAGTCTAATTGTACCCCAGACGTAAATCATATGGGACAGACCACAATAATAATAGAAGTTGTCGCTTTTGACTCCATATAAAGTAAATGGAATTGAAGAATTCTTTAATGGATTTTTGAAGCTAGTGACACATTTGGAGAAGTTAGGTTTTGCGTTAAAGTGGCTTGCAGAACAAGACTGTGACAAAGGTATATACATAACTTCTTCTATACATGTAGATTCACCTTTACATGCCAACATACTAAATCCTTCTACATACGTAAATACGTACATAAGACGCAAACAAAAGCGATCGATCGGTCGAACAAAACGCGAAAGAAACTTACTAAAAAAAAACGATAAAAAAACCAACAAACAAAACCGACGCGCATCTAGACAAGGCAATATAATCAAATTACGTATTCAATGGGTACTCACATGACGCTCTTCAGCGGAGTTGATACCTGTGCAGCGGCAGCAACGGCGGTAATAGCAGCGACAGCAGCGGCGGAATCCATGGCAACGGCATTCAGAGGCGGAGATCCAATCGGCGGCAACATGGAACAATCGAGACGAAAACAATTGAGATAAAACGTGCACGGAGTGAACGTGTACCGTACATGCATACATACATATATATATATATATATATATATATATATATACACGTACGGGAAATAGCGAATGAACGTGTGTCGGAGGTGTATGCGTTTTTGCGATGCGGAGAGGCGGCTCTAGATGGCGATGCGCTCGGCTGCGGTGCATCCGCCATAGCTGGGCGCTTTTGTGCGCGCGATTTGTACGAGAAAAAAAAAGAAAGAAAAACGGCGGAAAAAAAGGACAAGAACCGGAACGCGTTCGTGACGTGCAAAAGCACATGTACGTAGACGATGGAATAATGCATTCTGTCCAATTTGTACCGTTGTGATACGTTTACAGTGAATGCAGTACTATCGCGAAATCTTTTTGCAGTAATTCCTTCTGAATTTTACGAAGGAATTTACAAACGCCAACTTTAATTTTGAATCATAACGTTTTAATGAGTACGGAGACTTCCACGGCCAGAGTCAGTAATAAGCGAACTACTTCCGGAATTGGACCGTGTCGTGATGAGATATAATAATGAGAATAAGGGAAAAAAGAAAAAAAAGGAGACGAAAAAACGAAGTGAAAAGAAAGAACGAAAGCAAAAAGAAAAAGAGGAAGGTGGGATCTCGACGTTTCGCCTCCATTGTAGGAGGCTTCTTCAGGAGAAAACAGGGAAGTCAAAGTGGCAGTGTAACTCGACGTATAAACCACACTAGAGACGAAATCGCTTTGGTAGAAGGTCATGGTTCCTCGACGTGTTAACCACGCTAGAGGCGAAAACCTTCTGGCTCTCAGAAGCTTTTTGCCTTTAGCGTGGCTAACACATCGAGTTACCGTGCCAACTTGGTTTCCCTGTTTTCTCCTGGAGAAACCTCTTGCGACGGAGGCGAAACGTCGAGATCCCACCTTTCTCTTTTTCTTCCCTTTTTTCTTTTCCTTTTATCTGTCTCCCTACTCTCTTTCCTTTTCTTACTCTATATTTCACCTTTTCTTCTTATTTCACACCCCTTTCTTCATATTTTTCCTTTTTCTCTCTCTTTCTCACGATCCAATTCCGGAAGTACATTTACTACAGAACATTTAACTTGAAATTTTTCTTCAGGTTTCTTTTATGAAAATTAATGCGATAAGCTTGTATATTAGTTTAATGAAGGGCTGTCTATTAACTTAATCAATACTTTCGTTAATAGAATAAACGAATTCATCTATATAAAAACCGGTTTCATTAATATCTTACTGTGTTAAATGAAAAAGATGTTAAACTTATTTTAACTGATTTACTGGATGTATCTATTTTTATGATCGCATTCATGACTCACAATCCCAGTAATGCCGGGGAATTACAGCAAGTTTAGTCATGTGGTATTTGCATTAGTGCCAAATGTTTTCAAAACTAATTGCGGTCGTCCACCACCAGATGTCATAAGCAGTAAACAATCAGTAGCGATATTGGAAGCTTAATATTATTACAACTTACTCTGTACCAATTTTTTGGTCCACCATATATGTATGTAGTCTTAAATACAATGATTATAGTAAAATCGGTTCAACGAACCGCTTCACAGTATTAGTGAATATATAGTTGCGGCCACTAACTCTACTGATTACAGAAGAAATAATTCTCCTTACTAATTTATCAATTCAAGAAGAAATAAAGTAAAAATAAAAGATATCACCATAAAGTCGATACCGTCATCCTCTTTAGGAAACTACCAAGAGATCTTATATTCCACTACCACACGTCGGATAAAGTCAAGCCAACCGTACGAGAGCTTTTACTCCATCCGGAATGGGATTCGTGGTCGTAAAACGCTGTTTTGAAATTTATTCGTGGGCCGTAAACCCTTATTTTGTAACTACTATATACGTCGAAGTAAGTGTTCGTCTATCGTGGTAACGTCGTCTTACATGCAGTTTATTTTGAGTGCCGACTTACGAGACAACACTTTCAGTAATAGGGTATTAAAGCGTTTAGGTTGGCGATAAATGTTTGGAATACATAAAAAACAGATTAAATATTATTTACAACGAAATTGAAACAAAAAGGACATCAAACAGAAATTAATTTCCTCCCCTTTCCAGCGGAATCGTAAGAAGAAAGATTTCGAAAGAGATGAACGAATTCTGTCCTTTTACAAAAGGAAGCGAGGAAGAAGCTTGTTGTAAAATCGAGACCCTCTTTTTGGATCATTAAAAAAAAGCCTCCTAAAGGAGAAGAGAAGCGCGAAAATATATGCGAATTGAAAATCGAGGGGTTGAATATTGAAATATAGTGAAAGCACGGGAGATATAAGCTTCGAGCTGGGGTGGAAAAGAAGCTCTTTCGTCTCCTTCTTTATGACTTTCTCCAGTTTGAAACAAGAAGTAAATTATATTGGAATTGGTGGTGGTGTACTGAATACGGAAAGTTTTATAAAAGTGCCTCTCGGAAGATAAGAGGTTGTGCATTATCTCCTTTGGCATGAAAAAAAGCACTTCGACATTTTATCTAGCTGTACCATACTTTTTTCCAATTACAATTCCATACCTTCAGAAGAGAAGACTTTCCGACAAAATAACATTGCACAGTTTTGAATACTCGCATTTGTTTTTGTTCTTCAATGAAAGAAAACATTGCTGCAACTAGAATAAGTCTACAAAGTGAACGCTCTAAGGGATTGCAGTTTAAAAATTTCGAATTGTACTTCTTCATTTAAACACTTCCGTCTTGGATATATAGACTTCACTCGAATTGATCCTTTGGACAAGTTTCGAGTAAAATTTAACTCTAAGATGATCCAGCTTCCCCATCAGCAATAACCATTCTCTATCACGAGTAATTGTTGGAGCCATCACTTTCTTTAGGAATTCTATTACACTACAATATTTCATCCTTATGCTTACATATTATTCATTGTGATAATTACAACGTTTTTCTCTGTTGCATCAGTTATTCCCAAGTCCTGGGTGCTTCTTCCTCTTCTAAATCCATGTTGTGTTTTTTCTAATATTCTTGTTAATACTTTTCCTGGGATGCTTGTTAGCGTTATTCCTCTGTAATTTAAGCATTCTTTTTCGTGTATGGGCATAATTATTCCCATATTCCATTCCCTTGGTATTACTTGTTTTTAAATGATGTGTTGTTTAAGAAGTCAAGTAGCTCTTTGTTATCTTTGTCTCCCATATATTTTATCATTTCAGTCGTGATTCCCCGTTAGTTTGCTAAGTGCTTCTCTGACTTCTCGCTTATTGTTGTAATACGTTCTTCGTCGTTTTTTGCCGTTTGATCTTCTTCTCCTATATGCCTATCTTGTTTCATTTTTATGTTCTTGGAAGTATATTTCCTTTATTATCTTTTATATTTTTCAATCTTGGTGTCTTCTTCTGTGCTGAGTGGCTAAGATCGATATACTAACGTGATATGTAATAGTTGAAGAATAATCAAGGTTCCATACATAATATAAAGCTCGTCCACTCAATATACCATATTTCATTCGCTTGATTTACGAACGGGTTTATTGGCGAAAGAATAGCGGATTTCCTCGACGAAAAAGAGCGGAAAAACTTTAATTTTCCGAAAGGCGATTTATGTTCACGAAAATCAGCTCTCGAGTCACCTAATACGGCCCATAAATCCCATCCCTTTTCGACCCGAAAAACTCTCTTCTCGAGCACGACGCCGCACCTTGTTCCGCGATTTCTCGCACAGATTTCTAACAACCGACTCCATCTCCTCCTCCTTCACCTCGAAAGCAGAGAAAGAAAAGGATAGAAGAAAACAAAAAGCCAACGGAAAAACGCGGACGAAGATAGAGAATCGGTCCTCTACTCTACCAACAGCGACCATTATTTTTAGAATTTCCATTTCTATCTCGGTTTTTCGCCGACGTACGAACAGAACGGATGGTTTTATATGGACGGCGGGGTCGTTTCGATCTTCCCCTCCCCCATCTCCACTCCCATTCCCCCAACCCTCTCGCTTGCCGAACCTTAGAGAATCAAGCGGAATATATTATTCGAAAAAGGGGGACGGATGTTGGACTCGCTTCGTCGGTTTTTAGCGACTGAAATCTGACGAGAAATGGATGGAGTCGTGCGGAGGTAATGGTGAGAGGGGAGGGGAACAAACGGAAAGGAATAAAACGACGACGATATAAGGGGGCGCTGGCAACGCGTCGAGGAAATGAAATTGGATCCGGAATTTAGTTACGATGTCGAGTGGCAACAGCGGTAAATGCCGCTGATGTTTTTATTGCTTTGTTTACGTGTCGAAGGAGAATATCCCTTTTTATTTCGCGTTTTCGACGGAAGGGGGAAAGAAAATGGTACGAAACGATATTCGCGGACACTCCTCCGCTATCAATTGATCCTATATCGTTCTACATGACATGGAAGAGATGCTACTTGGGATCGTGAGCGAAATGTTTAACGAAGTTGATGGAAAAGAAATCTAATTTACCGATTTCTTCGTTATTACAACTTGACGGATGGAAAATCTATATTACCGACTCGATCGTAATTTGATAGGATAAAAAAAAATAATTACTACTCATACGGATAAATAGAAAAATCAAAATGGGAAACCAAAATTGTGGCTCGGATGTATCATGACCGTCAGAAATCATTACACAGTTTCCAGAAAACGTAGAAAACGTTTTCCAGAAAACGTAGGTGATGTTAGTGAGGAACGAGGAGAAAGATCTCACAACGACATCAGCATTATGGAGGAAAGGCACTAAGGGAGATGGGACACCCATATAATGACCGATTACTGCTGGAATCTTCAGCGAGACTGTTCCGGTAAACCTCACGCAAGGGAATCTTATAAAAAAAAAGTTTAACTGATGATTGAAAGTTGTATACGCATTTTTGAAATTTTCTTTGTCGTACAATCTTCTAATTTGTTTATATGTTACCTTCAGATATTCGTGCACTTTTACCTTACCTTTTTGCATCTTCTTTTCAATGATTTTTTGTAACTAATAATATGTTAATTTTCCGCAATTTCCCATTTATCATTTCCATCCTTATCATCGGTCGATAATCGCATTTCCGCGGTGGGGTCTTCTTCTTTTTTTTTCAAAAGAAAGGGAATTTTGTACATAATAAAAACGAAAGGGAATTTTGGGAAATTGAATTTAAACGCAGAATACATCGCAACAAGACTGTAATTTACAATTACGTTAAGATATTTAATGGTTAGATCTGATATTAAAGTGCTATTCAATCTTAGAGGAAGTCCAACCTTGCATTCTCCCTTACAATACCATTAAATTGAAGGAAACTATAATTGCAGCAAAGTGGTTTATAGAAAGGTAAGTCTAGCAAATATAATAAAAAGTGGGCATGTCCTTGAGGAGAACGGGGGCCTCAAAAAATCCGATTACAATATATAGGTATACTTGTGGGTTTTCTTTTGTAGTTAGTTATTTCCTTCATATTTAATATACGTTTATAGTTCTTATAAAATTTGACTAAATTTTTAAACCTTCGGTGAATGGAAATGTGTAGTCGTCGTGACACGAAAAAAAGGGAAAATTTTATTTGCCGTTATTAATTTAAAAATGTCCTCTAATTACTATGAACGTTTGTTAAATTTGTTTTTACTTTCAACTAAACCAAAATTGCTGTTGAACCGAAATACTTTATTTATTTTTATTAAATTTTGCCTTACCCCCCGCCAAAGTCCTCCAAGGTCCTCTATACCCCGCCTCTTGACAGGGTTTTATAAACAGCAGGCGCACAAAATGTCCTTATATCTTGGGAGATAAATTCATAAGTGAATTCGACCCACTACACCACCGACGACTAAGCTGGTGGCATCCTGAATGATGGAGAACGCGTCCAGTAATTTTCAAGGGGATTAAGGTAGTTCGGGAAATAATAATTATTAAAGCATTAGGGGCGCTATAAGACGTCACAAAAGTCCCAATATTAGTAAATTCCTACTTCATGCAAATGCCCATCATAATCGTAAATGATGAGCTTCTAATGCTGTTATTTCTCAAAAAATGAATAGTAGGCATAGTGATATATAACTTGCAACCCCCACCATCGCGACAACACTGATATACTTAATGAGTGAATCGCGTAACTATACGCTCGTAATTAGACAGCTCTCTTATCTTCCCCAGAGAAAAAGAAACACTTTTTTCCCCTTCGATCTTCTAGTCGGCGTCCTTTTTCACTTGAAGCAGAGAGTCGAGAAAAGGAGTTGATTGAAGTAGGGCACAAGTAGACCTTAGATGGTAGTAGTAGGCCCGGTACGCGAGAGAGGGCGTCAGAGTGTGATAAAGTCTCTTTCGTTCGATCCTCAGCCCCAGCCGACGGCGAACGTTGAATAGAGAGGCCCCTCTTTAAGCCGACAACAAACGGATTTCCAAAGGACTCGTTCGCACTTTATCCCCGCTTTTATGCGTTTCCTTCTTTCGAACTTCCGTCTCCCCTAAACTCGTTCTACCGCCGCGAAAAGCGCCAGAGAGGTCTTATTAACGCTTGCAGGAGGCGAAGAAAGAGGGACGTTCGGTGAGATTACGTCGTCTCTGCCTCTGGTTTCAGAAATGAGAACGACCCGATTGCAGATGTAGGGGGAAATATTCTTTTGAGAGGTTGAACGTGGGTAGGCGTTTGATAGCACAATTTGGAACGCCGTCGGAAAATGAGCAAAAGAGGATATGGATGAATTTTTTTGCTAGTTTTGAACCGGAATAACCGAATAGCATAGAGATTACTAAAACAAATTTTTAAATTCTAATAAAACGGGAACATTTTTTGAATCCACGACATGTTCAGCTGTTGTTCTTATTCATATTCATTCTATTTGAAGAAACTTTTGTCATCGCGAAAAATCCTCATTTTTATGGTAGAAAAATTAGGGAAGCAATGGAGATCCAAAAACACCCCGATAATATCAATAGGAAGGACGGACATCATCTATACGCGATATGGAAACCGCTACTACAAGCCCAGACCCCCTCTACTCAACCAACCATTCAAGCGTAACGCTCCCATCCTATATAACCCCGGTACCCAGGGGTACACGTCAGAAGGTTTTTGCCTCTAGCGTGGTTAACACGTCGAGTTAGCGTGCCACTTTGGTTCTCCCTGTTTTTCTCCTGAGGAAGCCTCCTATGACGGAGGCGAAAAGTCGAGATCACGCCTTTCTCTTTTCTTTTTTTTTCTGTTCCCCTTCTCTTACTATGCTTTTCCTTCTTACTCTTATTTCATTTTCTCTTATACCTTATCATTACACGATCGAATTCTGGAAACAGTTCGTTTATTGATTAGTATTTTTTTTTCATTTGAAGAACTGTTAAGAAAAAGACTAAGGTCTAACTAATTAACTTATGTAGGCATCGAAATCAACTCGATCTGTACCTTCTGCTACAATTATCAGCGGTTAGTTTCGATCTGTCGGGCAAATTCACCGCGAAAAATCCTTATACATTTAAACGGCGAAACTTTGAGACGGAGGAAACTTCGCTTCCGTCTCGCAGCGAACTACATAGATGTTCAACTGCCACGTTTCAATGTAAATACGCCCGGAGAAGAGCAGTACAACGTGGTGCGGCGTTGAACTAACATTCCACTAAATTAATTAGTAGTTTTGCAGCAGCCAGCGACGACGCTATAAGGCGGACACTACTAACTACTCAATTAGAAGCCAGTTACCTCGAACAAATCCCCGCCAGCTAGAGCCGCCGTTGCTGCTAGCCAGCTTAACGCGGAACGACGGCAAGCTTACTTCAGAGACGACGTCGAAGGGGAAACGAACTGTAGTGGCGCCCTCTTACCGGCGGGAAACGTAAAGGAAACAAAACGCGGGATATTCCGTGTCTAATCGCACTAGTTCGAGATAAAGCGATTATATCCTTCGAACAAACCGAGCAAACTTGGGAACGTTTCATAGGAACAAGACCGACACTTGTCTAAAGTTTAACCATTAACAGTTTTGATGTTCAAGAGTAGTATTAATCGGATGCTTTCTTTTGGACTATTGGTACATATCCCATAGATTATCTAAAGTGAACTAAAGACAGGGCCCAAGTAACTGATTTTATTGATATGCTGGTAGCACAATATTATCGACTGCGTCACCGCTTTTTCTATCTATTAATATTATGTCATTATTATTAATCATTTGTGCAACATCTTTGTTGTCAACTAGTCTGTGGATCACTTTATGAACGGGTTAAATTTGAAAGTGAATTCGTTTTTGCTATATCCTATGGTTCAATACCTATTATACATAGACTTAAGTATACATTTTTTTTACTAGTTTAATGGTTATCCTAGATACAGTGATTTAGAGTGTTAGGTTACTGTATTTAGAAGTTTTATTTTTCTATAAATTAAGATCAAGAGATGACGATTGCAAGGACTGTGTGGATGTACAATTCACAGGTATAGCAGTAAACTCCACTCATACAAATTTATTAATTATGCGGAACGCAGCGTTTCGAGAGCACCGACAGTCGGTAACACGGTTGACAATGAGAGCCCACGTGCTCTCGAAACGCTGCGTTCCGCATAATTAATAAATTTGTGTGAGTGGAGTTTACTGCTATACCTGTGAAGATCAAGAGAGATTTACCTTGAAGGTTATATTACAAATACGTTAATGTAGTAAATTTTAAAAATAAGTAACATATACTTGGAAAGTGTTGAATTAGATGCAAATTCCTCTCATTTGTCTATGCAAAAAAAAAATGGCGTCACACTTACCGCTATTAGATTTGACGTCGTCTGATCGATGTAATTCGGGTTTCGTTGCCAACATCGACAGGGGATGCTGTCCAGGACCCAAAGACGATAATCCTAATATGCTGGCCGCTGTGCTAGGGGGAGCAGCTCCTAACCCCGGATGTGGAATCATCGGTATGGGTGGAGCTGCGTGTGCCGGTAACTGCTGAGCGTGCATCTGTTGGAGTAGCCTAGGTAAATCGGGTCTCTGTTGCTGGAACAATAGAGACAAAGGATTAACATTAAGCTATCTTCATCGCAGATAGAAATTCGATATTAGTTATCACGTTTCTTATTTTGTTTTTTGCAAAGTACAAATAAAAATCAGCGGGTGTGTTAAGCAATTTCCCGACATCTTGCAATGCCTACTATCTTTTTTTTGGTTAAGAAAAAAAAAAACGAAAATCAAGAAAGAAAAACAAGAACACATTGACACAAAAGGCATTGGTTATTCAAGAAATTTAATGTTGGGTGTGGATGGCATAGTTCTGCCGTGAATGGTATTTTTTTGAGTATTATTAAAGGTATTAGAAAGCTGCAGGAACTAACCTGAAATATGACGTGGTGAATCATAGAATCGGGAAACTTTTTCTATAAACAAAACAAAATTGAATTCAATCAGTTGTTGAGGATTAAATGCTTTTGTTTGGCATGTTTTTTTTTTTTTCTAAAGCTATTCGAGTTTAAAATGAATGTAGGTAATTATAAAATGCCATTTAGCCATAAAATTGACCTTTTAAATGTCCTGGAAGTATACATTTACACCGCTTTTTGAAAAAAAAAGCCGTATCTAACTTGAAACATTGTTCAACACACATTTTGGTACCAAAAAGATTTGTTCTGCCAGATCTAGTTTACGAAATTCACTCTTTCTGTCCTGTTTAGCAAAAATTCGCCAACATTAGATTCAATGTTCTGTTATGTATGTAACATTTTAAATATTATTTGATGATTATTAGATGAAACACAAAAAAAAAATTATTTAGCATATTATATCATATTGCTTCGTAAGTCCCAGCTTGATATTCAGTGGTGGAAAGATGATTTTGTTTCCGTCAACCAACAGTTCGTTAAGAACGTTGTGTTTAAGTTACAAACAGCAGGGATATTTTGTGTAACCATTTCGTTGTCCGAGAAGAAAGTTTACCACATTTAGATCCACACATGTCACCCACTGATGCTCTTCATACTTGATATTTCTCAGGACCAATGAGTATTCATAGAGGTTTCATAGTGGTGAAATGTGCAGTAGGTATAGAACCATGTTTATTACCATTGTGTAAAAGTATACATTTTAAACTTCGAGATGAACTATCTATAAAAAGCGCCATTCATTTGGCGTGTGTTCATTTAACCCCATTTTCTTCGAGAGATCTCTTACATCATTACAAAACACTAAGTTGTTTTCTTTAGAGAAATACGGCAGCAAATCTTTCTCTGTGGTGCGATAAAATGTAATATTACTATCTGGACACAGTAAGTTCTTTTCCTTTAATCTAGAAGGAAGCAATTCGGACGACCCTTTTGAGAGGTTCAAATCTCTAACAAGATTATTAAGTTCTTGTTGGCTGAAGCGTTGGGGACTCGCTGATTGTCCTTCAAAATCACTATCACCTTCACCTTTCTGAAACTGCACCTCGTCAGGCGATGAATCTGAGTCATCCTCCGGAAGTATAGGTAAGTTAATAAGAAAGAGGTCTCCTTGCTGACACCATGTTAGAGTGTTATTACGATTAAAGCCTTTGATCTTGACAAAACGAGAATAACAGTCATCATGATGGTTTTTAGGCTCCTTCCATAGCATAGATACTCTTTCTCTTTCCGTTTGTCCACTGTCGCAAATGTTCTACGCATGTTTTGTATACAAAATGTGGTGCCCAAGATTTATCCTGGTCTCTTAACTCGACGCCAAAATACGCCAAATGTTTCTACTTTCCTTAAACATGTATTCACCACAAATGTAAGAAAAAACATCTGGGTGGTTCACACAATTCCATTTGCTTGTAGAAGCAAATATTCAGCACACACTGAGACAGTTATCACACGAAACCACAATACTAAACTGAACTGTGAGATGCAGAGAAAGATACGGGGAAACCCGAAACCATTAAATTTTAGAAGTAAATGAAGTAATGGAGATTTGGGTTGGATTAGACAGGTAAATTTTCCAGTCATTTCAGGTAAAAAAATGTAGGTGTCCTAAGTATTTAGTTAATTATTTTGATTTTGCTATTTATCCGTATATGAGTAATAAATTTCACAATGGAGTATTTCAAAAACTAGAGCTGCTAGGAAGAAATGTCAGTTAGTTTTGGAACCAGCACATCAGAAATACCTTAAATCTCGCTCCCATAATCGCTTTCCACTCCTCCCTTTCCCGAGTTACATTGAAACAGCTCCGCTTTCCGTGCGAGGTGAAAATTAACACTTCCGTTGACGCCGCCGCCTTACCCTTAATAGCAAGTCAATTTATAAACGGCAAATTTGGATTTAATTGGCGGTGCTATGGCGGCAGCACTGCCGACTACCACCACCACCCTCCCCGAGCCCCGGAACGCTTCTCAAATTAATTATTTAATACCCTAATTACGTCAAACTGAAAGTTAAGAGGGAATTTCGAAAAGCGTCCGCTAGATAGTGCTGCTATCGCTTTGTCTGGTAACAATGATATCGTCGGCGGGTGACGTAAATGTAAAAAAGAAAAATTACAATAACTAAGTAATAAAAAGCGAGCTATACGTCGTAAATGTACTGTAAACACGACTTCAACTTTAAATTGAGCAGAATGGATCCGGGGCACGTGACAAGAAGTTATATTTTCATCTCGGAGAGGGCAGAAATCCTGCCGACCAACTCGGTATTGCACACGAACGACGATTCTTCTAGTTTAGAACGCTTCGGGCCGACAGCGCGCAGCCATTATTTAAAATTCACGCTGGTGAGAACGTTGCAAATTGATTTCCACTACGGTCGCCTTCTTCATAATAGGAGCGGAGGCGTTTTTACCGAAGCAACGAGGGCGAAAAGACGAAGAATGGAGAGTAGAAGAAAAAAAAAATAAGTAATAAAAAGGGAACCGGGAAAAAGAAAGCGGTCTGGTTTTTCGAGGCCCGATGGATTTCATTATAATTGCATTTTTTCAACCCCACCAAGGGAAAAAAGGAGATCGGGTAAGGAATGAAGGGTGTTAAAGTACCCCGCTTAATTAACTAAAAAAAATGAAACGCGTGGAAAAAAGATTTTCTTTCAAGGTGGAAGATTTTTTCGTGGCATAAATGGGGAAAACAAAAAGAAGCTTTCGATTTTTTGTTGTCATTCAAGAAAAGGTAATTAAACATTTTCCTTTTTGACAAAATTCAGACATTAGCTTCACCGCTTTTACAATATTTTTTTTATAATTTACAAGATAAGTGAGATATATTTTCGGCTTGACAAGTTTAACACGCTCAAATGTATTTAAACTGAGTTGCCTCGCAGTTGCACCTGGCTACATAACAGTTTTACGAGTAGTTATCAATAGTTTCGGCAAGTCTCAGTGACGCGCAGAGTACAACGTGGAGTTTGCTACTGCAGACATTTTGACGAGATAGTTTTACAATTCGATCCGAGACACGCCAAAGTTATCAAGAAAAGCCAGAAAGTGTTTCAAGATAGTCAGGTAAAATGTGATTTAGAAACTGTTCTCAAGAAGTACTATGGCCTAGCGAAGGGAATTGAAAAATTACAAAATGATTCGATGTCGTTTCTGGATTCTGTTCAAAGTGTGGATGATGTTCACTCACACCTATGTACGGCGGAAGGCGAAAAGGATTCAGATTTTCTTTGTCTTAGTATGGCAAAGTTGTGAAGGTGCGTCGAAAGATCCATTAAGTTGTCACAAGGACTACTTTAAATTTGCAACATCTCTCTATGTGAAACGGCACGCCGTACTCATTTCACTGAAACAAGTGTGGAGACAGATTTAATAATTCTAATATTTAATAGATGCCACCCACGTGTGTGATTTCGTGGAAACTTCTTAAAACAATAAGTGTTTCAGCACGTTATATAATATATTTTTGATCATTATTTTACGTGCAAGCATTCCTGCGTCCGCATCGCATACGCTCACTCATGACTGTACTGTAACTTGACCCACTTTGCCGAGACTTCTTATAATTATCCAGCTAAAATACCGAATAAAAATATATTGATAGGGAAGCAACAGATTCGTTTGCAAACAGTTTGCGAAATTACCATGCGCACACAGCGTTATTAATTCTAACCGAATCGGAGGTAAACACGTCTTATATACATTACGTACATTTATCGATAAACAAACAACTAAGCCATCGTTCTACCCTTTCTTGCCCTCGAGGTTTCGAACCGTGAGAGACAATGCGTGCGGCTCCCTCGCGAATGCAAGAACCGAAGAGGCGATATCTTGTTTATAAATCTACAAAACGGTGTACACACGCAATAATAAAGCATTAGGTTGGCATTACAAGCATCCCTGAGGCACAACCTTGCGTTCGTATACACTACCGTCGTAAAAGTTCGTAAGGGGCATGTTAAAATCAGTAAGTCCTATAAAGCAGCGAATTGCTTGTGTGACTATTTCGTTTTCTCTAAATCAGGCCTTATGTTTTAATTTTCTTTTATCATACAAAAAGATCAAGACATACACCAAGGAATTTTAAAACAACGTTCCGCAATTTGCATTCTTTAATAAGAAGGAAATTTGAAAAGGGATAGCGGAAGAATGGGGGTATCTCTTACTATTCTAAAAAGCACTTATTCGTTGCATGCTTGAGATGAAATATTCCACTTAAAAAAAGAACTTTATTAAAAGATATCCATAAAGAAAAAAAGATTCTCGTGACAAAGAAAACATCTACATTAGATTAGTGGAGAAAACTGTGTCAAACTTTGAAATTTTTGTTTACAGCCAAAAAACGTAGAATTTTCATTTGTCCTCAAACAGATGAAAGTGGAACGGTAAATGTGATACTTCGAGGTTATCTTGCTTACATAACAACTAGTAATTTCGTAAAAATAAGTTATTTTTACCGAAAACATCAAAGTCTTGATTTCTCTCCTATTGAGCTGCGAGAAATTAAAGTGTGAGGACCCTTTTCGTCAAAGGGATGCCAATTACCTAGAAAACGAAGCCAATGGAGGACACGAAGACAAGAAATAATGTGAATTAAATAACGTACAAAACGTAATGTTTGCATATATGTTTTAGTTTCATATATACTCGCACTTTAAGTTTGTAAATAAAATTCTATATAAAAGCCGTATTTTTTTCTAAGATTTCTTACGGCTTTCAAACTTTGCGACGGTAGTGTATGTATATAGAAGAAGAGAAGGATTGGGGGAAGATAGAAGAAGAAGAAGAAAGATCTACCCTTCAATGTCGTCGACCGCTGTGGGGATTAAAATTTGCACTGAGGCGAAAGCGCCGAGATTGCCGACGTTGTTGCCCCGAAGGCGAAGATCTTTTGTTATTCATGCGATAGGAGGGAACCCTCCCCGGTCTTTGTATAAAAAGGATCTCCCTTCGAAATCGCGCTCAGATGGGCTTCTGTTCCTTTAGAAAATAGGGAGGTGCAGCCTCCCTTCTATGGTAGGATTTTTTGTACATGGAAGCGACCCTTTCTCTCTCGTATATTACTTTCTATTTTAATACGCTACCTAACAGGTTAATGCGTGGGAAGGAAATACGTTCAACAATTGTTGATTTTTAGAAGTTAATATTAAGGATTGGTAGCAAAATAGTAACCTTCTGAAATTTTTTCCAAGTCGAAATGAAAGCAATCTCGTTCAAATTTATGCTCAATTATTTATTAGAGAATTTGAGCTCTTTGTGGGAAAATTAAGCAGCATTTCAAATGTAGAACAATCGAAATTGTCAAGTTGTGTATATTCTTATAGACAGTGTCGGCACTGTAGGGCAAGTTACAGTTTTCTTGATAGCATGCTCTTAAGTATTTCACAATGATGGATAATTTTCCTACAATCCAGTCATCAAAATCTTCAGTCACATACGCATTCTGACTTTATAACACCTTTGATATGAATAGTTTCTTATCTAAATCCCCTTTAATTTATGTTCTTTTTCAACATTAATACATATTTAAAGCAAAATTTGAATGAGAGGTGAAACTATAAATGTTGTTATGCTAATTATAAAATTAATAAAGCGATTACATTAGTAATAAGTCTAAATTTCTAGTATAAGAATATCTAAAAGTCCTCTTTTAAAAAAAAATAAACATGAAAGTATAAAAAGTACTAAATCTCCAACAGAAGTACTTAGAAATTTCTATATTTAAAGTAAGAAAAAGAAGCCAGTTATTCGAGAAGCCTTAAGTTATTGATAACAACTTTAATATACACATACCCGTTTATCTCTATATATAAATTAAATTAATCGCGCTCAAATACGAATACCAAAAAAAAAAAGGTAAATTATAAAATTCGAATCACTACGCTAACGTAAAATCCAATAACATGCAATCGCTATGAGCCGCCGTGTTCCGATAATATCGAAAAATATTGCCTAAATTATCCCATTTTATATACGTAAACATTTATCCGTACCCGTACCGCTGTCAATTATTTATTTTAAGCGTTGTCATCATTAAAACTCATCGAAATTTCGAAATATCTATTCACGTCCGCCGAACCGTCGATACCTACATATAATTTTAATGTAGCTATACGGTGTGACGCGTCGGGTGTATTCGAAGGCTTTATATCCACACAACGAATGAATTGAATGAGTAAATAGGTATACGGTGCGGTATTCTCATCCCCAGCACATCTATACAGTAGAGTGGAAATATAATCGACCGCTGAATTATACAATGCAACAGAAAATGACACTAAAAAAAATTATTATAGCTTGTACAGGGAATATTTCCAATAATAGTAACTCAAAACAGTGCATTTACTGTGAGTCTATTTACACAAAATTAATAAATAAATAAATTTAACGGCTCGGTGGTTCAGTGGTAAGAGGACCAGCACTTGTCGTGCGTTCGAAACCAGCGTCCGACGAGTACAGTACTTTTCGGTATGCTCCCGAGCCACCATTCGCCGTTGGGAAAGTAATTAACCGCGCTTCACCCTTTGCGGCGAGGGGGTGCAGTAACACAAAGCCATCGAACACCTTACACGCACTTTCCTACAACTTAAGACTCCTGAGGTTATGACAAGCTAAAAAGAGCTTATAACCCCGTTGGGTGAGTCACCACCGATAAAAAAAAATTCATAAAGAATTTATCATTCTTTCTAACCTTAGTAGCAAATGGGTTTCTTACTGGTGTTGAGGAGCTAACTCAACGGCCAAACCCTCCTTCATCGTTGTCAATTTTAATAAAACTCGTTTTCTGTAGCATCGCAAAAACGTCATTCAAATCGATCCCAATTAGTACTTGAGACAGCTTATTGAATTCAAATGAATCATAGAAACTAGACCAGATTTGCAAGCCATGTCCCAATATAAGTAGTTCGAATTTCTTTATCAGTACTATTTCTGTAGCTTATTATTATTCTTGGGAATTTATATTTGCCAATAAAGAGTTAAGTAGTAACACATGCGCTGAAAAGTCCCGGGTCTAACAAAGAAAACACGTTTTTTTTTTGGTTCAAAATTAGCTTTATTCATCAACGTAATCTCCATCAAGAGCAACGCAATCATTCCAGCGCCGCTCTAACATTTCAATACCACTTTTGTAGAACGATTTATCTTTTGTCTCAAAATAGGCCTCAGTTTCAGCGATAACCTCTTCATTCGTGCGAAATTTCTTACCGGCGAGCATTCTTTTGAGGTCTGCGAACAGCCAGTAGTCGCTGGGAGCCAAATCTGGGGAATACGGTGGATGTGGGAGCAATTCGAAGTTCAGTTCATGTAGTTTTGCCATTGTTTTGATTGACTTGTAACGCGGTGCGTTGTCTTGATGAAACAACATTTTTTTCTTTGCCATATGTCGTTGTTTCTTTGCAATTTCGGCCTTCAAACGCTCCAATAACGCTATATAATATTCACTGTTGATCGTATTTTCTTTCTCAAGATAGTCGATGAATATTACACCACGCACATCCCAAAATACCGAGGCCATAACATTTCCAGCCGATTGTTGTACTTTCGGGCGCTTTGGACGAGTTTCACCAGTTGCTGTCCACTCAGATGACGATCGTTTTGATTCCGGAGTGAAGTGATGGATCCATGTTTCATCCATTGTCACATAACGACGCAAACATGGCGAAACACTGCTCAGAATCATCAACACGTTCTTGTTTTTGTAAACGCGGCACCCACTTTGAACAGAGCTTTCTCATAGTCAAATGCTCATGCAATATAAAGCCAATACGTTCTTTTGATATCTTTTCGATCATTCAAAACAATTTTGTGGATTGATGTTTCCTGGTGTTACCGCCTCATTTGGACGTCCACTGCGTTCTGCATCATCGGTGTCTCTACGACCACGTTTGAAGTCAGCAAACCAACGTTCTATTGTTGTTTCTGATGGAGCGGAGTCCCCATAACACTTTTCAAGCCATTGCTTCGCTTGAACGGTATTTTTTCCCATCAAGAAGCAGTGTAAAATGAAAACACGAAATTGTTTTTGATCCGTTGTTTTGAAAATAAAAAAGTAGCGTGACTTTTAGCACAATAATTCACAAACTAATGAATAGAATATCATGAAATTTTAACAGCTGTCTTTTGAAGGTTAGTACTAATTGAGAGAAAGGTGACTGCAATAAAACTAGCGTCATCTATGTGTTAGGCCCGGGACTCTTCAGCCCATGTGTTAAAATTACATGAAAATTGCATATATATTAAATTTTGTAGTAAATTTGCTGAGCACCATTAATTTTGCATGACAGATCAGTGGTAACAAAGTTGCCATCAATTTTACTTGTAATTTTTCTAAATCTCTTTTTAGAGTGTACTTCCCCTACATATATAACAGCTCTGATAATGACAAAATAATCTCTCTGCTATTTCTTTACGTTTAGAAATCTAATTCTAGGAAATTCCCAACTCATACCGTTGCTAAATGTTTATAAGGGAACTGCAAAATTATTTGGAATTATAGAAAAATGTATACTGAGAAGAGCAAAGGATTTAAACCAGAATTTCAAAGTCTTCCACATACAACAACCAATTCCTAGAAATAAACGATACTACGGTAATTAAAGGGAACTCCTTCATAAAAATTAGTCCGAATTATATCCACTAACACATAGTTCTAGTATCGGCCAGAAATATCTAACCGATGCTGTGTAGCGCTGGTATTTTAGGCGAGTTTTAAAATTCGCTCTGGTTAACGGTTGAATTATCCCCCCGTTCGCTGGCTGCACGTTGTTATTCAATTAACAAACAAATTTCCCACCCGCCAGAGCCGAACGTACGCACACACATACACGTACGTAACCGTATACCACTTTTAATTAATGCATGTGCAGTGTATAAATCAAAATTATATACAATCGTATACGTACGCAAATACATTTGACGGTCGTCTATCGATGCGAATTTTATAGTAGGCGATGCGAGCGTATAAAATTGATAATAATTCCATAATCAATTCATTACCGTTATTGCTGTTCGGACGCCGGCTACGGTATGAAATTGAAGCTAGTAAAATTAAACAATTTCGGTTAAACAAGCTGTACTTTGTCCAATTATACGGAAATGAATAATTATACATCGTTTTAAATGTACGTTTTCAGTGAATTACTGAAGAAATTACTGCACAATTTTATCTGTATCTCACATCACGAAAAAGGCTGGCCCTTAGATTTTTGCGAGTTGGTGGAATTTGTTAGAATCAATTTTGTGAGACTACAGTAGTTTTCACAAGAGCGTGTACGGAATAACGGTATTAAAAAAACACTTCAGAAAGAAACTTTTTTATTAAAAACTACATTAATATATATACTACTACGCTCACAATTAATAAAGAGTCCAGTCTCCATTATTTTCTAAAATAGCTTCACATCGTCTACGCATGCTCTCCGCCAGTTTTCTCGCATATTCTGCTGGTAGTGACCTCCATATCTGCCTGACTTTTCGACAGAGCGACTTATAATTAAATATGTGTGTTCCTCGAAGTTGGTTTTTCATTAGTGCCCAAACATTTTCGATGGGGTTCGCATCGGGCGATTGTGAAGGCCAGTCTAACACTTGTACCCCATTTTCTGTTTTCCATGACACACATCGGTGGCTGCGATGTTTTGGGTCGTTATCCTCTTGCAATATCCAAACCGACGGATCATCACCAAACCACTTTGTTGCTGATGGTAATAAACATTTTTTATAAATTTGCGTCATTCTTTGAGCGTTTAAATTAGCCGTAAAGATGTGCAATTTGCCAAACCCATACGCACTAAAGCAACCCCAAACATGCACCTTTAATGGGTGCCTAACACTTCGCTGTAGCATTGGTTTTCCACGGACGGACCACACTTGTCGTTGAGGACTAAAAGTCCAAAACGACGATTCATCTGAGGATATCACGTTCTGCCAATCGCGAGTCATATTCTCGCGCGCCCGCTCTAGACGTTTTCCAACATGTTGTTCTTTCAAAAGTGGTTTCGTTCGTACATATCGCCACTGAATGTTATTTTCATGTAATCGACGACGTATTGTTGCTACACTAACACTAATGTTACGTTTAGCTAATCGCTGTTGGCCTCGTTTTAATGTTAAAGTCGGATTTTTTCGGAGAATGTTTATTATTGCTCGATCCATGCGATTAACAGTCGCGCGCTTTGTTCCACGTTCTGGCAAATCGTCCACATTTTTATTTATTTTATAACGAGTAACCCACTTATCTACAAATGCGTTCGACCGATGTAAATATTTTGCCGCTGCTTGCAACGACATTTTGGGTCCCTTAGGGTGCGAACACAGAAATACTGCTTCTAATCTTTTAATATAAGGTGAACTCATTTTACTCTGTGACCTGTTCTTACGAATACACAAATAAAACTGACCTGAAACTCTCTAGCGTAATAAAGTAAACATAATTGTTTACGAAATATACCTCCTTTTCTAAGAAGGATCATGTAATTAGGTATTTACGCCGTTTACGCTCTTGTGAAAACAACTGTATTTTAATTTCTGCCACATCTTCCCAATGACTTCTCAATACATAGAAACCCATCGGAGTAAAAGTACATTAAGAAACGACATAACTTGGATTTTGAGTAAAATTTCTTCCAAAAGTTGGCAGTATCTCACTTCCAAGCTAAACTATTTGGAGATGTCCATTCTTGGTTACTACACGCAATAGCTATTTTTGGATAAGATTAGCCGCGAAATCGTCTGAAAAGTGGCCAAATAAGTGCCAATTCGAGAAGAAGGCAGCGAGGTCCAAACGGTGTTATTTTAAAATCCGTAAGAATTTAACAATTTTTGGTGCCCCGTTGGTGTAAAAAGCATTAACTATAATTTCTTACAATTTGAAAAGTTAATGAAATTCTACGTTTTCGCCTTCTTTAGATACGTGTCAAAAAAATACCAAGATGATATAGGTGATAATCGATTCAATGGTGCGGTGTACATAGAGGCATATAGATAGATGATAAAATACAATTTCCTTGAAATTAACCATCGTTCCTAAATTCCTCAAAAAGTATCAGTCACGGTAGGATTTGAACCCACGCGTTACCAGCGCATTGTGCTACTATTACACTACGAGACTGAGTGTGAGCTCAAATTGCTTTCGCACTTTATATCGCAATATTTAAACAGAGACAATATTATTAAAGGGATTTACTGCACATTCTATTAGATGCTTTATTGATTATAGAACATCAAAGCTAAAGTTCGACTTTCGATCAAACTAAACTAAATCGAATCCGTTGGAATTTAGTTACCACAATTAATTAATTAAAATCTATAAAGTACAACATCAATTTTCGAGAAATTTTAGTACCCTTTGGAAGGAGCAATAAAGAATATCATCTCTTACTTCTTAAAATCTGAAAAGTCGAAGAAATTTAATTACATAACGTTTCGATCGATCACCTTCAAGTTTTCATCCGTAACGTAATACCCGTTTAATATGACAAACGCTCTTCCGATACGAACGAGACCAACACGTTGTCGAGAAGACTCAACGGAAAACGAAAATATAACCGGCAAACCACGTACAGGACGTAATCTCCTTCTTCTTCTCCTCCGAGAAGGAAGTAACGGTAAATATTTTACGGCATTCGGCAGCTTTCCTCTTCCCCCTGCCGCCCCGTCGAAACTCTCGAAAGTCGAAAAGGTAAGGGAGCACACGCGCTAGCGCTAGATAGCGATCAGAAATCGGCTTATACGCTCAGCCGGAGCTTTGCGGCTGACTGCGTCGAAAATCTTCCGGATAAAGCGCGCCTGAAATTACGGAGACGCGAAAACGGAAAGCCAAGGCGACGTCTAAACTCGCAAAGGCGATCCGTGCATGTAGATACACGTCGAGGCGTAAATGTAAGCTAACGAAAAGGGATGAAATTATTCGGTGTATGGTGTGTAGATTTTGTGAAAGAGCTTTGACGTCACAAGAAGAAAGGAACTGGTACCACATCCGGTTTAGCATCGATGTTTATACTTTCCTCAATAAAGGCGCACTATAGTATTCTTTCGTTTTTAATGCAGATATATGATTCTTTGCTTAGGCAAAACATGGAAGATACTCAATTTATTTCTCTTGGAACAAAAATTTCGCGTTTTCTCTCAATATTCCACTTCTTTCGCTTTCGTTACAATAATCCCATCTTGTTCCCTGTTTTTTTTTGTTTTTTGTTACGCAGACAGAGTTGAAGAGGAGGCTCCCCCCTCCTCCTCAACTCCGTCTCCCTACGCATCCCACACCAATCTTTAAAGGTGTAACCCGAAACGAGTCTCCTTGCGATAAACTCCAAAAGCGATCGGAATCTTGATTAGACGACGGTGTACGGAAAAAGCGATAGAAGAAGATATACGGGCAAGAAATACGTTCTTCTTCGTTGATGATGCGTCTCGCGTGGGAATTGTGCCTAGCTGGTTATTTTCGATGAAGCTCGATGGTTGCAGATTAATATTTTATAACTTTCTAAAGTTTACTATATGTGTAAAAGGTTCATAGAAAGAGAGGTGTGAAAGTATACTTATAGGAGAAATTTGATGTACCAGGTGTATGCATAAGTTTTTTCTGGTTTTATGCTGAAAAGAAACACGCAATTATCAAGGGAAATTAATTTGTTTTTATTCAAAATATTGGCCATCGGCTTCTATGCATTTTATCCATCTTTCAGGTAATTTATGGATACCATGTCAGAAGAAACTGCTTACCTTTCCCGGCAAACCATTCGTCGAGCTATTTTCCAACTTTTTCCAAATTGCTGAAGCGCTGCTTTCTGGCCCATGCCGGTTGTCTTTCGATTAATTCGTGGTTTAAATTAATCATCTGTTGGTAATAGCGTTGTGTATTAACGGTTTCGTCGGGCCTCAACAGTTCAAAATGCACAATACCACCTTAGCCCCACCAGACACAGAGCATGGTCTTCTTGTCGAAGCGATTTGGATTTGGTGTTGAAGAACCGGCTTTGCTAGGTGAAAGTCACGTTTTTTTTTCCGCTTGGGGTTTTCAAAATAAATCCATTTTTCTTTACCAGTCACAATTCGCTGAAAAAGTGCTTTCCTTTCGTGGGGTTGAAGCAGCATTTCACAGGTGACTGCGATTTTCTATTTGACGTTCATTCAAATCGTGTGGAACCTATTCGGTGACTTTATTGATCTTTACCATTGCTGGTAAAAGCCTGTTGATTATTTCTTGTGACACATGTAATGCTCCCTCTAATTCTCATTGAATTTGAGTTGGGTCATCATCCAACTCCTGCAATTTCTGGTCTTCGCATTTTTGTGGTCCACCAGAGCGCTCACTGTCTTTCACATTGAAATCATCACTTTTAAATGATCGAAACCATGTCTCACATGTTCTAATCGATGTAGAGAGTTCACCATATCTTTCTACCGGCAAATGATGACTTTCAACGGCCTTTTTCTTTCGATTGGATAAGAAAAGTAATGCTTGTCGCAGATGTTCTTTTTCGGGCAGAAAACTCCACATGATCACTGAACAATAAAGCAAAGACGCTGGTTTTTAGCGAACTCAACTTGTGTGTATTTGTAGTTTAAACATCAGACGAACAAAATGTGTCAAATTAATACACTGCATATTTTTCGCTGGCGCCATCTCTTAATTAAACCGGAAAAAACGACTTATGCCTACACCTGGTATAACAGTGCCCTTTAATCTCCACTGGAATCTCAGTTTTTCCGTCTCTTCGTAAGAGCTGAGTAATTTCCATCCCGAAAGTAATTTCAAAGACCGAGCGCAGAAATCGAAAAACTGCGAAACGGATCCCTCACACCCCCCTTCACATCCGAAGACACGTCTTCTTCCTTACATCGCGACGCCTTTTTCTCGGATTTCGGAACGATCAGTCGCCCTCCATTAAGGTTACAACTTCGAATAGAACAGTAATAAGACACGTACGTACGACGAGATGTTCTTGGGTTGCTTCCGGATGGAGTTTCGGGGGAATCGGAGGGTGAGAGGGAAGAGTGAGGGGGCGGTTAGGTTAACGCGGAATGGGGAAAAGCGGAAGCGGAATTTTCTTCGGGGCGAAGTTAGACAAGGTTCCTTAAGCCCGGGGTTGTTACCGCTATTCCCTTTTGCATCGAGGCTCGGATCTCTTCAGCGCAACCCGACACGGCGGGGGAAGATTCTAAAGCGGGCGGTCGAGCTTTAAGCGGGGGAGTTTTATCCGGCGCAAGGAATCGCGGTGGGATTTGACGCCACTCTAGGGAATTACGGAGTTTGTAAAGTAATGGTAGTTCTTCCCGAAGGAAGTTTTAACGTCTTACGTACTGTATATCGGGTACAGATTATATTCTAATTTTCTACAATTAATTTCTTATAATCAACAGATTCCAATGCTAAAAATTATTTTCTTTGACATCCTCTTCTCGGTAAAAATAAAAGAAAAACGGATAAATTTAAAATTTCTCTCAGTTCTCGAGTTTTACATAAAAGAACCACGTAATTGTACAAAAAAAAAAGAAAAGGGATCAACGCCTGGATGTTGTTAACCGCGAATCCTTGGAACTGGAAATAAAATAAGCAGAAAATTTAACTCGTAGCCAGAAGCCGGCAAACTGCACAGATGGATAATCGTATACAGATCGTTTAAACTCGGCCAGAAGATACTTACGTAATTTGATATTTTTACATTTTATAAACGATAAACATCCTTTAAGTAAGTAAATGTAGTAAGGATTTTATCTGTATTGTAATACAGAAATTTTGAAAATCATAAGAATAGAAAGGTACAGATACAAAACATTTTTTTGCAAGGGGACTTTTCAGCCCATGTATTAAATTAAGATATTTTGATGTGAGCTGATTGTATGATTGATTAAGTATGTTCTGGACATTGTATGTTTATGAAAAACAATGAGTTCTCTGTGGCGTTGGGTTTTGCTAAATGTCGATCGGTAGGGATCGCTCTGTAATAATATATAATATGTTAATGATAGCTGCTTCGTGATTTGATTAGTTTTATGTAGATGCGGGTAACATTAATAACAGATGGTCACATTATTATTATTATTATTGTTATTTTAGGATTAAGATCCTTATTCGCAATCCCTTTTAACATTTAATGCTTTTCAAGATACCTGCACTAAAACCAATAAAGACTGATCTCTTATAATGTTGTCTTATGCAACAGAAAGCAACTTTTCAATCGAAACTGTTCAATCCAGTTAAACAAGGAAGTCCGAATGAATTTGATATGGTTCGATTTTCTATATTTGTCGAAATAATGCGTATTTAGAATTTAGAACACTTAAATCAAGCATACTGCGGTTGCACTTCTACGATAAAATAGAAATAATTTCTGATTTTAATTGATGAGTATTGTAAGTGTGCTTTACTTATTGTGTTAGCATTGCAATTCGTCTGCATAAAATGTTGTCCATGTTCGCGTAAGATTCCTACAGAGGACTGATTTAATTTTAACAAACACAACGATTGCAAGGACTGTGTGGTTATATAATTCACAGGATTTACTGCGAAATCGACGATGAGTTTACTGCGGTACCCGTGAACTGATGCACATTTTGTGAATCAAATACCTCAAGAACATTCTCCATCCGTGCCGCGACAAATTTCTCTTTTACGTCTTTTATGTACATATATCGGTATGAACAAAATAAAATAATTCGTGACACGTAATATTTCCATTCCTGTACGAATCTACATTACAGCAACATATTCGATAATATTACCAACGATCTGTAGAACGGTAGAGAGTGGGTTAATCAAACCAAAGCCACTCCACAAATATTTTACAATGCCTGTCCAATTTTCTTGTCCAATCTCCGGGAGTCGGACCCGTAGCCGGGTAAAACAATTTGGAATGTGCGGCTTGAATACGGAATCAGAGCTTAACGTCGGGCGATTTAGGGGGCGGCGTAGGCGGAGGCGGCGGCGGGAGACGGTCGACCCTCGCCTAAAACGCCGCGACCCGAGAGAGAGCCAGAGGGAGCGGCGCGGTTTCCGGCAGAGCGAGGTGGAGGTTTTCGAGAGGATAACCGCCGCACCCTAGTTCCTGCCAGCGCGGTAGTTGATAGTGTCTAGGGCCGAAACAGTTGAAACACGCGCGTTTTGCGGTCCGTGCACTTCGCTTCCCAACAATCTATTTCGTTCTTTTTTCTCATCTCTCTCTCTCTCTCTCTCTCTCTCGCTACCTCCCTCTCCCTTCCTCAAGTTCTGACGCGCTTTAGCCGTAGTTTTTCTTTTTCTGATGATTGGATTTCATTTTCCGCTTGGAGAAATACGAACGTAGGTGTTTCTGGCAATTTTTGCTCCGCTTTTCCTCGTCCTATTACGAGAGCCCGCATGTGTTTCGTGTGTGGAAGGAATATTAATGTTACGAATGTTAAAGGCAAGGAGAATGTTCCGCTATTCTTGAAATCGTAAAGGAAATAATAAAGACAATCTCCGCTTCCTTGACTATCACAAAAAGATAAACACGTTGATGTCTTCAGCAAGAAAAATGATGACTTGCGGTTGGGTTAGAAGTACACACTACGATTTCTGCGGATGTCCCAGAAAAAGTAAAGGAACTGCCAGAAGATTTGGACGAAGGTGTGTAAATTATGTAAAGACTACGCCATTTAGAAGAGGAAGGAACTCTCAAAATTATGGAATGGCCTCCCCAGAGCCCCAACTTGAATCCAATCGAGTTACTATGGGAAGAACTAAATCGGGAAGTGCGGAAATCGGCTCCGACATCAGCTACTGACGTGTGGAACAAATTGCAATCGAGTTGGACCTCAATAACGCAAGAAACTCTGGCAAAACTTATTGCGAAAATGCCTCGATTGTGTGCTGCAATTATTAAATCAAGAGGAGGTCACATAGATGAAAGCAAAATTTAAATGAAACGTTTTAATTTTCACATTTATTTAATATATTTTTATTCGTGTACGTGTATCTGTACATAAAAAATAAATATTATTAACATTTTTGCAGAGTTTTTATACATTTTTGATGTCAGTGAGGGTGCCTAAACACTTTTGAGCGGTAGTAGTGTAAATCATCTTTGAGTTTAGGAGGAAGAGCAGCTGCCTATTTCTAAGTCACTCATTCTTAACTCATTGGCGTATTTTTCTTTCTTTAAATATAGTTTTTTATTTATACTGTGTTTGTATTTATTTGTTTACCTTTTCAATACAACTGCTCACGCCGTCCAACACTTAAATGACATACCTAAGCGCCTTTATAATTCTACTGCAGTTTACAATATTATAATAAATTACTGTATTCGTTGTGAATGAAATACACATAAATATAGGTGCAATACATGGCAGGACAAAAGAACATAGTGTAAATCCTCAAAAGCATGTCTCGTTTTTATTTTATTTTTGTTACTTACCTTTGTCATTTTGCTCACTTCCTTTTCAAAATTTAGCTAGTATAGTTGTCGAATTTCCACCGTTATAAGTAATATAACTTTCTTTATTATTATATTGTTATTTTTTCTTATAAAAATTTAATCTACATATTCAAAGCAATACCTTAAATAATCCACTATATTTACAATTCATTATGATCCCTGAGAAATTATAGGATAATATGTAACTTTCTTTATTATTATTATTATTATTATTTTTTTTTATAAAAACTTAATCAACATATTCAAAGCAATACCTTAAATAAGAGAATCCACTACATTAACAATTCATTACGAACCCTGAGGAATTACAGCCTAATAGCTTATAATGCTGGGTGCAAGTCATTTAATCAAGAATATCCATTTTTTTCTCATGTTATTCATAATAATACTTTTTCCAAATCAAGCTTCAAACATTCAAAATAAAAAAAGCCCATTGTAGAATAAATTCAAAACTAATATGCATACCTTCAATTCAGAAAAGATTTAAAATACGACCGAGTAAGACGTCAGACTTCCCCGAAGTACCTGACTCTTTAATATACAATAATATACTCCAAAACTTTAGGGGAACGTATGGGAATTCCCAGCACCGCAACTCCAGGAAGATCCACCCTAGACTCGTACATTGATATTCCGCGGAAATGTTACGTTAGATTTACGATCGTATAGTATTTTTCCTTTTTCCTCAGCTTAGGATTACTTAGGGGGAAACAGAGAAGTTAGCCAGATGAGCTGAAGATACACTTACTCGAAAAAGTTTTGCGCGCAACCTGATACATTTCCAAGAGATGTATGGATCTACAGGGACTTAACGTGAAGCAGGATGCGTTATTTCTATCGACTAAATCACGTTGAAATGTAGAGAGAAATTGCAACATGTAATATACAAATATAAAGCGCATAAAATTAGCATCACCTTAACCGAAATATTTCGCTAGAGTGTGGAGGCAAGTCTAGTAGAGATTGCGTAAGCCGAATTTTCGTACGCGTATACTTGATTATATGCGTATTGTGCCCCAGATATTGCTAGAGATTTCTTTTAACCAAGAAATACGAGGGCTTTTCCTTAAAACAAACTGAACCAACTAATCAACAATGCGTATGCATATACGCCGGCGCAAAATGAAAAAATCCCCACAGAATTACCGTGCTGCGTATGTACTAATAGACTCCAAATATGAGATCTTTTAAGCGTTTTAATTTAGGTATTTAAATTTCAACTTTCATTTCGTGTAACATATGCCTATATTGGTTATGTTTACACGAATATATGTACCATATTAGTTATTCTTTTTAATTTCTAAGTGAACGGGAATTCACTATATAATCCAGGCGTACCAATCAGAAAATCAGTTCGAATCCAAGCACCAAACGTAAAACACCAGGATGTTTTCCAAACTCATCTTCATCGCCTTCGCTTTGACAGCGGCACATGCGGCCAGCTCGTGGGGCGGTCGCGGCTGGGAAGGTGGTCGTGGTGGATCGCTGGTGGGCATCGGCGGTGGATACGGAGGAGGTCTAGGCGGCGGAGAAGGCGGCTGGGGCGGCGGAGAAGGCGGTTGGGGCGGCAAACGCGTAGACTACTATTCCCCACCAAAGTACGAGTTCGACTACGGAGTCTCCGATGGTCACACCGGCGATAGAAAGCAACAAGCCGAAATTAGACGCGGTGACGTCGTCCAGGGAGAATACTCGTTGAAGGAACCGGACGGTACCCTCAGAATTGTACGTTACGAAGCCGACGATAAGAACGGATTCAACGCCAAAGTGATCAGGAAGGGCCCAGCGTACCATCCTGAGGTTTACGCCCGGGGCGATTGGGATGAGGGCAGGAGAGGCGGTTGGGGTGACGAGGGTGGAAGATTAGGTAAGCGGTGGTAAAGCCGCAGGGAACTACGCCGTTTCCGTGTGTATATAGACGTCGTTTCGTATTATTGTGCCATTGGTTGTCTGCATGGATCCGTCTTACTTGAGTATTTGTCTAATATGTTGCGTTTTTCTGATGTATTATGTTTAAAGTAATATACGATAATGTTTATTCAATAAACGGCTACACATAATAATTGTCTACTCTTTTCTCTTTCCCTCAATTAGGATATCCAAGGTTAGTCTTCATAGAATTTCATTCAAACATCCATTGATTTAATAACAATAGAATTTTAATAATAATCATATATATTTGTTATTAATCCTGGAGGACATGGACATGGTTGTATAAGGACAATATTACAAATAAAGTATATACAGCGTGAAAAGTTCAATATATAAAAAATAAAAGACTAAAACACAAAACAAACTATGAAAGTAGCGAACATAAATAAAATCAAAAGCCCGGCTATTCAAAAATTCACTCACCGTGTAAAATAATTAAACTTTAAGCTTGATAACTCAGTCTCAAAACGCGAAACTAATCCACAGTATTCTTCTTCGATCGGATTTAGATGTGGTAGGTTTCCAAAGTTGACCAAAGCAGAAATCTTATGCACCTCAAACAATTATCGATCAATTCCGTTACATGCAACGATGTTCCATGAAGGTGCATGGTTCTACTTCTTGAAATAACGAGTTCAGAAAAGGAAAAAATAGTGCCCCATTGATGTTATGAGTAAATCATGGTAATATGTGGACGTTTCTTCTGAACTATTCGTCGTTAACTGAATTCTATCTTCTAAGACATATATGACACATATGACATAACTCAAATAAGCGAATCTTGGTGCAGAAGCTATGAGCTTGCATGTAATCTACACATGTGAGGAATTGAAAGCGCACAGGCAAAAATACTTGGGAGTAAATGTTTTGGAGCCTTCGTGAGTACTTAGGAAAGATGATAGCCTCCATAGAGAAGACCAGGTTGCTCGAAGAGAAATAGGGAGTTCTATTGGGGAAGCTGCGTCTTTCAAATTCTCAATATTGGCATGACATACTTCCTGATACAAAGAGGTACAAATTTAAACCAGTTAGATATTGTGGAATAATAAAACAATATTGTAGTAAAATTTTGTCTTTCAGAGATAACACCGTCCCAACAAAATAATTTTTTTGTCGTGGTGCCTGCAAAATATTAAATGATTTAGGGTATTTCAGATATGCTGGTTCCAAAAATAAGTGGCATTTCTTCCTAGCAGCTCTAGGTTTCGAGATACACCACGGTGAAGTTTATTTAACTGATGGTTAAAACTTGTATATGTGTGCTAGACAATGTAATATTTTTCCATATTTTCTTGAAACCGAGAGTGGCTGTAATTGAATTATTCCAGACTGCGTGTTTATACTTGATAGTAATGATTAGTGTCGAATTATAATAATAATAAATACATGGACAAAAGAAATAGTACTATATTTGTTTCTAAGTAATCACATTTGTTTCAATATAACAAGAATTAAACCAACGTAAAGATTGAAATCCAATAAATATAGATACCTACATACGTCCATATACTACATACATAACATATGTGTACATAGATTACATTTACCTTTCTTGTAGAATATAATCGACTACGAATACGTAGCTCGGTATTATTATAATAATAACTTGCGGTTAGCCGATTTAGTAGGGCAAATTGATTGTTTCGCTTCAACATAAACACACGTCTATAGTACATGAGTACCGGTCGTATATACGTAAAGCTCACCCGTAGGCATTACACGTAATATTACGGCATGAATTCACCTTAATAAACGATATTACACTGCTCCCTCGGAGATTGAATGCGGTTTTAGAATTATTGATATATTATTAGGGAAACTATCAAAGCTGTCTGTTGGCAAAGAGTGAATACTAATAATGATAGATGGATGCGGGTAGTTTTTAGGCATATTCTAAAAACGTTTCGGTTTCCATAGACGCTGCTGGGTTTAACAATTGCCTTTTTTGCTATTTATATTCAAACTTTTTAGTTTCGCTTTCGTTTGTTGACTGTATAGTCTGTAGCAAACGTGTGTGCGGGTGATTATTTCAAAGAATAATATGCAGACAATGGTATTACCTCCTTTTATGCGTTACAGACAGCTTATTGAAATTACAATAAGCGCAAAAATTATCTAACATGTGTGTCGCGAAGTTGTATTCTCCGTATACACCTAAAATACCCAAAAAATGGCAAATGCGAAGGTCATAATCCTTCGGAACCACTTTGAAATTTCGTCGAAATTTTACTCGTCTTGCATTTGGTTCAAGGCTTACCAAATTATATGTCCAATTATGCCGAATACGGTTTTAATACTTAAAAATTGACACGATAGAACTAATCCGGACGAAATTCGTTTCTAAAGATTTGAAAACAAGTGAAATGTGTAATGACTATTTCTAAATCCTTCTCTAGTTTTAGAATATTAAGTATTTCACCATGTGCCAAATCTGATACTACTTAAAAACGTGAACTCGTATAGAGAATTAGACGCGTACGAAACGATATGTATGAAAAAGAACGGAAACTTATTGAACAGAGAACCACCCCCAATTGCGCACTCGAGTTTGATGGATTTATTACCATAGGCCCTGTTAAATGATACGGTTCGCTTTCAGTCCATCCTTTTCCGAAAAAGGCATTAGACCACCGAGTAGATTGTAAATAGTCATATGTTTTAGAAATTTTAGAGCCTGCGTAGAAAATAATTTGCATGTGTGATACAGTTTTTACTTTCAGTCGGTAACACGGTTGACAATGAGAGCCCACGTGCTCTCGAAACGCTGCGTTCCGCATAATTAATTAATTTGTGTGAGTGGAGTTTACTGCTATACCTGTGAATTGTACATCCACACAGTCCTTGCAATCGTCATTTCACCATGATGGAAAATTTTGCTACAATTTAGTCATCAAAATCTTCAGTTGCATGTGCATTTTGACATATTTCAGATGACTTCGATTTTTCGCAAAAACCGTCTTGGATCGAATTGTAAAGCTACCTTCTTTACATCATCAAAATATTCGCAATAGTAAAATGCAGCCTTTAACCATGTTCCTCGACGCATAGTAATCGGCTGTGGTGGTTCAGGCAAACACAGGGGGGACAGAGTTCGTGAAATTTTTTTGTACGTTTAGAGGACTTTTAAAATACTGCTCTCGTATGAGACATTAAAGCACTTACTCGTGGATAATATTCTGGAATCAATTGTGCCACAACGTTTAAAGGATGGATTTTACATGTTACCTGTGTAACAGATTGCCATTCTCTTCTTGAAGAGATAGGTCTAAGGAATGCATGTTAACGGCACCGTTACTCACCACTGCGACGATGAATCCTACTTGGATTAATACTGAAATCATTAAATTTCAATATACAAGATCGTGCTCAAAATTTGGTATCTCTTCCGTTAGTTAATACAACTTTAAAATCGTACCAATTGAGTTTAGTTTCAATCTGCTTTACTTTGCTACAAAAATGCAACATTAGTGTTAAATATATGTATATCTTTTGGTATTGAACGTGGGTGTAGACAATGGATAGCAGTTATTTGTTCCGCAAAGTCGAATATGAAGAATATGGTTTAATTAATTGCAATTAAATGTAACTTTGTTCTGTTTATCACGTTAGTTGAACACACTTTATCCGAATTTACCTAGAATAATTGAAACATTCCGAAGTATTACATCATATATTTATGCAGATAAATGCACCAGCATGCGGCCGATTTAAATATCGCAACTATTAAACTATTAGCATAAATGCTTGGGCTTTTCAAGAAAGAAAAAATCGCCGTATTATACCTACACAAATTCGTTTGTAACCATGCACGAAATATCGATTTTAATAAGGTTAGCTTCATTAAAAAATACAAACAATTTAGATCAAAGACACCATTAACAACCGTACATGTACGCATACAGGCGTAACGTATTTGATAAAGATTTATAGCTTTAACACGTATCACACTTTCGAACGTTAAATATGCATTCATATGGGGTGGATTTTTTTCTCGCGCACTACGGGCTCCTTGTACGCTCTATACACACAAGACTTTTGGTATAAATTGGCGCCCAATCCGCGTAACAGTCAGTACAACATTCACGATCAAACGAAAATGTTTAGAATCACTTTAGCGTTGTTGGTTGTGTACGTGGCATATGCTCACGGTGGTGGTATTTCGTGGGGCGGCTTGAGCGGCATAAGTATAGGCGGCGTAGGTTTAGGCGGTGGTCTAGGAGGTCGCGGAGGTTTGGGAGGCGAAGAAGGCGGCTGGGGCGGCAAACGCGTAGACTACTATTCTCCACCAAAGTACGAGTTCGACTATGGTGTCTCCGATGGTCACACAGGCGATAGAAAGCAACAAGCTGAAATTAGACGCGGTGACGTCGTCCAGGGAGAATACTCCTTGAAGGAACCGGATGGTACCCTCAGAATTGTACGTTACGAAGCCGACGATAAGAACGGATTCAACGCCAAAGTGATCAGGAAGGGCCCAGCGTACCATCCCGAGGTTTACGCGCGCGCCGACTGGGACGATGGAAGGTTAGGAGGTTTGGGAGGCAGAGGACTCGGCGGATTGGACGGTGGTAAATGGTAAAACGTTGAGGATGTCTAAGTCATACTGTCGTTCATCCGTAGACTCATACTCATCAACGAATTTCACGACTATAATGTATATTGTGTATCATATTGTATAGGTATATCGTATAATTTTGTACAGCTTTAATGTTTATTCAATACATGTCGTTAAAATTAGATATTATACTGTGTGTTTTATTTATCTCTCACGTTCGAACTTGGACGAATATTTGGAATAAGTAGGCTGAATAGCAAGTTTGCAAACAATTATTTAAAATTTAGAAGTTCAAAATAAAATAAGTGAAATGAATGCGCTTTACGAGGATGATCCAAAAATATGAAAACTTTAGCTTTTAATTTTACAATTTAACTTTTTCTATTTAGTATTACAACAACAAAGAGAAAATAAAACTGTTTACATTGTAGGACATAGAAAATAATTGAGCTACTATCCAAATTCATTTTTGCTTAGGTAATTTGAATAAAAAACCTAATACTTCGTTGCTTAATCTTTATCACGTTATCCTGTATATAGAACCATCACAATTTGTAACATGTTTACATATACATCAGCATTCATTATGCCTTCTATCTTATATAAAGGCCATACGCCATACTAAGAAAAATACCCTCACAGCATGATGGTTGGGTCTTTCCGTCTTTCAGGTGTACGGCGGTTGAAATGCTGTCAATGATGGTGTTCGTACATGTTGATGATATGCACCAGAATTAAATAAAACTATTTTAGTATCATCTGGCCTACAGTAAATTACGCCCCCTTGTTTTTCGTCCCATTGTGCGAGTCCATGAGCAAACGACAATCTACTCTGCCTTTTATTAAATAATGGTATCTTTGTAAGCCTTCTTGCACGCAACTTTGCCTGAATCAACCTTCGCCTAATAGTAGAGGTGTTTATACAAAGATTTAACTCATTTGTGCAGTTGAACTTATGCACGAGTTATAATGTTTCTGTCTTCTCTAGGGCTAGCTTTCCTTTCTTCATTACGATTTTCTTTCACTTTTCTCAGTTCTTAGTGTTTACAAACATTTTCGCAAAAACAAGAGGGAGTTTCTCATATAAATTTGTAGATTTCCCCTCTATTAAGGAGATCAAGTATAAATGTTCTTTTTTTTTCCGATGAACAATATTTTCCCGGGCACATATTACAACAGAAATGGACAATTAAGAAATTGTTGTATTACTCTGTAACAGACAGAATTTTATACATCTGCGTTTAGTGCGGCCAGCTATGGCACTGCTATTTCAATGCATAGGTAAATAACAGCGCATGACTAGAAAACGCATTTGCTACTTTACCGGAACCACATGTACCTTGGGGATTTAAAATAATTTTAATATAGCTGCGTTAGAATTGTGTGTTGTAAATGTGATTTATAAGTATTAATTTGGGACTGCTGTTTTCGTGCACATGACTGTACATTTGACAACCAAAACGTATTGTTCGTAGTTACCTTTCTAAGTCACTATGCAGTCCCTGTCCATTTTATTAGGGCCATCCTATATAAATTTAAGCTTTTGTGTGTCTCCAGCACGATAATATACAAATACAAATATAAAACACTACAAAAGTGGAATTAGTAAGAAATATTGAGGGTGTGTGGCAAAATGACTGTGCAATTAGACAGTATGCCAAAAAGAATAAGTGCGATTATAAAAGCCAAAGGAAGCATTACAAAATATTAGTTATATAGTTGTGACGATGTCTATAAACAGTTCTGAACAAACTTATATATAACGATATATACATATCGCAGTTTTCATTTAAATACCGTACATACACACGTTCAACGTACATACGTAAATTAAGTTGAAACATTTATTTCAAAACGCCGCGTAAATTAAGTACAACGCCGGCTCGGCGCACGCACAAGTACGCGCGAGATTTGTTAGAAAACAAACCTTTCGAAATGAGCCCGCTAATCGTTCAAATTGCTTATGTTCACGTTCTTTTAGCTGCGGGATCGAGGGCGCGGCGCGGGTGATGCGTGTGTGTATGCGTGTTTAACTTCGGCATGTAGGTGCTAAAACGCGTATTTAGCACCTCACAAGAGACCGTAGCGTACGGGCGATATACGCGCCCTCTGTTTGTCGAATAAATAAGCGTTTTCTACACACGCGGGTCCGTTGGAGCGTTTTGTTTTCGGTAGGTACTACGAATGTACATACGTATATAGAGAGAATATGGACTGCGACGACGTGTTCGCCGTGTTTGTACACCTTTTGTCGAACGCCGTAAGCTATACGCTGACTACATAATGTATAGAGGTAATTATACACTGTCGCTCGTAAAAGTTGGGGCTTCTATACTTTGTCTTTTCCACTATAAAAAGCTAAATTAAGAAAGAACCGTCCATAGAAGTTTGGCCAAGTAACAAACATTTAAAAAATATAACGGGAAATTTTACTTGTCCCTATTCATTGTCAACAAAATTCTTAAACATTCTGTTCTTCAAAAATGCAATGATTACAGTTCGAACAACAGTCGGCATCCTTTCCATTCTTATTGAAGGATATTCCAAAGAAGTTCCTTGGAAGTAAGACCGATACTTCGAACTCTTCCATCAAGTTCATCCCACAGTAATTCAATAGGCTTGAGATTTGCACTCTGTGGTTGCCATGTCTATTTCACCACTTCCCTTTGCACAAAAATGTGTTGCAGTGAATTACACCTGTTAATTCACTAATCTTATTTATTAAATCTTCTATATCTTTATTCTTTTAAATAACCCTACTGTGTTTATGCAAATGTTTCAAATCACAAATTCATCCATTCTAAACTGAGAAATGTATCCATCGAAATTGCATTTTCGCAATCCGAAGTGTTTTCCGACGAACCCAAACTTCTCTGAGCGACAGTGTACAAGCTATAAGAGACCATGTACTACATAAACGCGTATTTACCTTACGAGTTTCAATGTACAACGCTCCGAAGCGGTGTAAATAAGAAAATTGAATCGTTTTCAACGCTCTTTGAATATACATGACATATATAGAGGTCTCCCTTTTTTTACTTATAGAGTGGTATACACATGCATATTGCCTACTGCCAGCAGATAAATAGACTTGTACGTGGTTCAGGTTCAGGTGCTACATATTAAAATGCCCGGACAACGAGTAAATGCACGTATGTGTAACAAGATAGAAAAAAGAAAATAGTTGTGCCCATGTAAGCGTGTACGCACATAGGTAAACATAGAAAATGGATGAAGTGAAGTGAGAGTAGACAAATTGAAGTTAAATTGAATTGGTAAAGTTGCCGGGTATGTTGGGAAGGGAAAAAGCTGCAGCATCTTAAGTGGAATTTGATTAACACGCTTAGGATGTACTTATAGTTGTTATACTAAAGAAGAGAAAAATTATTCAGTTCGGTAGTATGTTGTTTGCTATGTTTAAGAAAGGTCTCCACCTTCAGGTGATTGTTAACTTACACACAGAACGTTTCGTTTTAGATTCATTATATTGGCTGCTTAGTAGTACAATTGTGTTCTTCCTGGTCAGTATCAATAATTTCTGTATTTCTATTTTATTGCTTCATTTAGTTACACTAATAATAATAACAATAATAATAATAATGTACTTTTTATTGGAAGCTATGAATAAGAGTTTCGTGCTGTATATATATATATATATATATATATATTTGGGAGATATTGTTTGACATGAAAGGATAACGCCGTGTTTATTCAAATATGCAATATGTTTCAAGAAGAAACATTACATTTTGTTATGTAGTCTCATCTCCTTTATGTTACATGTTTATAACATTCACAGCTAATAGAAAGAAGATTTCTCAAATCCTCTGAACAAATTCGTCAACTAAAGAAGTTTTGTCCTAAGTTAGAATGGTTACAATACCATTATTAGATCGTACTAAGACAATACGAGTATTCTAGGAGAAAGGTGAAAGCTAGAGAGAAACTAGCAAAAAGAAGAATATTATAAATAAATTTTGAGATAGGGAAAAAGTTGAAGATAAAGAAAAAGTTTTTTAAATCACAAAATTCAACAGAATTAATCAACGATTTGCAAAATACATTATTTTTATTTATATATCAATATATGCATCTCTAGTTTTAGTTTTTAGTTTTTTTTAACATACAGTAACATATCCAAAATTTTTTAGCATTATCTGATTGGTTTTATATGAGGAATTTAGTTTAAATTATCAATCACTTACTCCAATTATGGCGTTCAACTCCGTCATGGTAACTTGTTTCGCCCGTTCTACGGCGCTGGCAACTTGCTGCTGGTGCTCTTGCGACAGAAAAGGTAATATCTGGGCTATAATGGCGTTCAGTCTCTTAGCTATCTCAGTCTGGAATAGAAACAAAAGAAATATCAGTGGGTAATTCGAGACGGTTTTAGAATTTGCTATGTCGCAATTTGAAGAGATTGTCATACACATATACTGATTTGCTTAGCGGCGTAACTGAATGCAGGTCCTTCCGTGTAATTAGTGAATATGAAGAATTATGTTATGTTACTAGAGGATAAATAAATAGAAATCCAAAAAAAAAATTCTATAGTGTTTCTGTTTTCCTGGGTTTATTATTCGGTTACAAGTATAACTATATCATGGTTCAAATTAGAATATCGACATTTCAATATATACAAAAACAATGCACTCTCACTGACAGCAAAAATGTATAAAAACTCAGAAAAATTGTTAATAATATCTTTTATTAAGAAAACTGCCGGTTTCCCGATATTTTTTTACGTTATAGTCAACCGTAGCATGGTGTATTTTCATTTTTTTGGCAATTTGTCGATTACTTATGCCACTTTTATGGTAAGCTATTATAAGCGCACGTATTTCCGTACTAATTTCTCTTCGCGGAGGCATTTTAAAAAATCGTCACACGATATTTCGCTCACGACGGGAATAGAGTAACCAGTACCATACTGCAACTGACCATAGGTTACCGATTTCACTATAATCTTCTAGGAAGGTAATTTAAAAATTATTACCTACAATCTAACAGATGACTAAATTTACCCAGTAAATTCTGAGGGATTGTTATTGTAATTGCACGGCAATAAACAGTTTATGGTAATCCGACCAAGTGCAGGTAAATGATAGTAAACCTTATGCGATATAATGGGTGTTTATCTTTAAAATCTTTTAAATACCTATTTCATTTTATTATTATGTTTTTTTGGTAAACATAATACTATATGAATAATCCATGAAAACAGGGATGCCTAAACACTTTTGAGCGGTAGTGTATATGCATTAGGATAAAAAATTATATACAGGCTATTATAAATGTAATGGTTGCCAAAATACAAACGCAAATGCAAGGCATTCATTCATGATCATGTATGTAGATGTTTCAATTTTCTGTTAAATGTAGGAATGGCACTTTCCTCTAAACAGATGCAATCTGAGCAAAGTCAACGACGGCGAGGTATCTACAATTCTACGTTCCACAGCGAATGATAAACTAATTGTAGGAGAATACTGCAGCGAGAAAGAATAACGGTAAATGCACATGCGTGTTAGAACCATTGACTTTGTTCAAATTATGTCTGTATATCGTTTAGTAATCCTTTTGTTCAGAATTTTTTGGAACAGCTAGGATGCAGTCATTAACATATCGTTAAAAAAGGTATATGAATGTTTAGATTGTTTCAGATTTTATTTTTTGTAGCATTTGCATTAGCAAATTATAATTAATCAGTGTAATGCAACATAAAGTAAGCTACGCTATCAAAACTAGCTGAATGCTTTTGTGGAATTTGTTTAATTGTATTGGTCATCTCTAAACGATCCGCAAGAGATAGAAAATAGGAGGATTCACCTCACGATATGTCACTAATACCAACGGTGGTTTAATATTAAAATATTAGTTTAATTGTTAAGAATTTGCCTTCGATAATAATATAGTGTCTGTGTCTGTGTGAGATATTACAATATATCTCACGCATACATCATGGCATCTAGGTATTGAAAGCGATTTGTATTCACGAGCGGTCTCGTGGTGTAATGGTAGCATAATATGCAGGTAACGTAGAGGTCGTGGGTTCAAATCCTGAAAATTTAATTACAGTCGTTAATTGTAAGGAAATTGTAATTTTATCAGAATCGTTTACATTTAGCTAGTATAAACATTACTATATGTAAGGTATTGTTTCAACAATTCTACCATTTCTGGGGGTCATGTAGTACGGTACCATCCTTATCCATTAATGTCAAGTTTCTAGAGTTATTGTAATTTGCTCCAGTCACTTTACGACATGTCTTGGACTTGTTTTAAGATTACAAAATCAAATTGCAGTGGATTTTTTTTTATGATTACTTGACCCAACAGTTTCGCATGCCGTTTTTTATTAATTCAGTATATTTCACATACGCAACGATCACTACTATTCATATACAAGTTACGTTATACTCGAATGTGGTCAGTGAGACACCACAACTCACCACTCTACCAGCTTTTACCAACGTGACACTTCACGAAGTATGAGAGATGTAGAAAGTTATCGAATTTATCCCTCTGGATGAAGTTAGCCATTTAAATCGCGAGATTATTTTAATCATCTAGCAAATTCGTAGTACATACAAAAACGAGTGGAAAATTTCGGAAACGTTAGAGATCTCAGTCTTTCTCCTATATATATACGATATATACACAACTATACGTATATACTCGACGTTGTAGTAGTCGAACTGGAAAAATAAACAGCGTGCACGATGTTTGCGAACGGCTGTGTAAACATTCGTCAGCCCAGCTCGATGAAAGGGCGTACGTATGTGTGCGCATATATACAGGCAATATGGTGGAGGAGGATAATATACACGTCGCACCAACGTATACAGGGTGTATTCGAAATACGAAACGAATATAATAAACATAAATATATCGGCGTTAAAACTTTATCGCAGTGAACCTACGGTTAATAGCGGTAAATACGGGGCAATCGTAGCGTGAACTCGCACTACGAATTTATCAAAACAACGGCCGCAATCGAACTGGAAATTACTGCTACCACTTTCATTGCCAGCGCGGCGGCGTAAATACTTACAGCACCGACCGGACCGAGTTAAATAGAGCTGCTGTTTTTAATTTCCGTAGGATCGGCGGGGAACCACATCGACCGAACTAAACAAACCGGATCACACGTCGATGAATACGATACGGAGATATTACAATTATTATTATCTCGGTGTATTAATTATGAATGGTTGTCGAACTTCGACGTAACTGGTTAATGTTAATAACTTACTACGCATCCCACTTACCAAACGGTTTTATTTAACTTTAGCGATGAAAATTGGGGATAACAACGTATAATTATCTTCGAAAGAAAACTGGATTAAATATGGATTGTTGAAATAACATAATACGCATTGCGGAACACAAAGCCATATACTAAGTGTTCTACAATTTGCGAAAATTACTACTTGCCAAATGCAAACTCATTTAATAGAACTACAGTCCCGGTCCAATTTATTAGGGTTACTTGGTAAAATAACGATTTTGTTAAAATACATCATGAAAAACGTATTATGCAAGCATAAGTTTATTCAGAACTGTTTATGCACAACTACATAACTAATATTTTGTAGTGTCTCCTTTGGCTTTTATAATTGTACACTATATGTACACTACCGCTCAACAAACACTGACTAGTTTTTGGCGGCCAACATTTAATTCTGTACTGATTTCCGGGACTGTTTTGCGTCTATTTAACTTGCTGGTAGCCACTATTCTGCGATCATCTGCAGATGTTGTCGCTTTTGGCCTTCCACTCCGTCTTTTATTAAGAAAATTGCCAGTTTCCCGATATTTTTTTACGTTATAGTCAACCGTAGCGTGGTGTATTTTAATTTTTTTGGCAATTTGTCGCTTACTTATACCATTTTTATGGTAAGCTATTATAAGCGGCCGTGTTTCCGTACTAATTTATCTTCTCGGAGGCATTTTAAAAAATTGTCACACGATATTTCGCTCACGACGTGAATAGAGTAACTAGTACCACACTGCAACTGACCATAGGTTACAGATTTCACTATAATCTTCTAGGAAGGTAATTTAAACATTATTACCTACAATCTAACAGATGACTAAATTTACCCAGTACATTCTGAGGGATTGTTATTGTAATTGCACCGCAATAAACAGCTTATGGTAATCCGACCAAGTGCAGGTAAACGATAGTAAACCTTATGCGATATAATGGGTGTTTATCTTACTGAACTACATTTTAAATACGTATTTCATTTTATTATAATGTTTTTTGGTAAACATAATACTATATGAATAATCCATGAAAACAGGGGTGCCTAAACACTTTTGAGCGGTAGTGTATGTATGTATGTGGACAACATTTCGATAGTAATTGTTGAGTATACCAATTTTCTGTCTATCCAAAACGAATCAGACGTTTGCTACGATGGCTGCGAGGAATATTTCTGAACGGCTTCGTTTAAGTTAAAAATGTAAAATTTAACGAATACGACAATTGAAAAAGTGTACGTGGCGCGCCCTGTATAAGACTATGCTTAAATTTCTACTATTTCGGTAGCATTTTTCTTCCCCATCGAAAAAAAAGAAAACGGAAAATAAAACTAACGACAGATATTTACACTGGCAAGACTTCGACAAACACGTACAGCACTCCCGGCGTTACGAACGCTGCACTCGGCTTAAAGCGCGAGTAAATAAAATGTACCGATCAATCAGTACTAACGGTATCTTTAACGCCGCCGCGTGAGGAGCTCACGAAGGGCACCATGTTGACGTGAACTAAACGAACACATCTCAATCTATCACGTCCGAGCCGTAGCACATACGTACACATACACACACGCGGCGCATTCATTCAAACACGCCGCTCTTAACGGATTGCAGTCCATGAGGGGGATTTGTCAAGTGAGGAATGCTCGGAACTTATTTTTATTTCGCCTTCGAAGTTTCAACGTAGGTTCTCGTTTCGTCTGCTTCCTTTTTTTCTTTGTTGGTACTTTTCTCGCTATCGCTAAAACTGCTATTCGGTATCGGTTCGGCGTGGCGAAAATGTATCGTTTCAACCAGCTTTTTAGCGCTACGCTATTTATCTGACGAGGAGATGTGTAAAAGAGGCCTTTATTGATCGACATTATATAAAGAATATAAAAGAAACCAAATATTCTGTTCCAAAGTTCATATGGAACTACAGATATTTTGCCGAGTGTAGACCAACTCAACACAACACATGGGCTGAAAAGTCCCGGGCCTAACACATAGATGACGCTAGTTTTATTGCAGTCACCTTTCTCTCAGTTAGTACTAACCTTCGAAAGACAGCTGTTAAAATTTCATGATATTCTATTCATTAGTTTGTGAGTTATTGTGCTAAGAGTCACACTACTTTTGTTATTTTCAACACAATGGATCAAAAACAATTTCGTGTTTTAATTTTACACTGCTTCTTGGTGGGAAAAAAATACCGTTCAAGCGAAGCAATGGCTTGAAAAGTGTTATGGGGACTCCGCTCCATCAGAAACAACAATAAAACGTTGGTTTGCTGACTTCAAACGTGGTCGTAGAGACAGCGATGATGCAGAACGCAGTGGACTTCCAAATGAGGCGGTAACACCAGAAAACATTAAAAAAATCCACAAAATCGTTTTGAATGATCGAAAAGTGAAGTTGCGTGAGTTAGCTGACATGGTAAAGATATCAAAAGAACGTATTGGCTTTATATTGCATGAGCATTTGACTATGAGAAAGCTCTGTTCAAAGTGGGTGCCGCGTTTGCTCACTGTTGACCAAAAACAAGAACGTGTTGATGATTCTGAGCAGTGTTTGGCCATGTTTAAACGTAACAAACCGGAATGTTTGCGTCGATATGTGACAATGGATGAATCCATGGATCCATCACTTCACTCCGGAATCAAAACGATCGTCATCTGAGTGGACAGCAACTGGTGAACCTCGTCCAAAGCGCCCGAAAGCACAACAATCGGCTGGAAAGGTTATGGCCTCGGTATTTTGGGATGTGCGTGGCGTAATATTCATCGACTATCTTGAGAAAGGAAATACCATCAACAGTGAATATTATATAGCGTTATTGGGGCGTTTGAAGGTCGAAATTGCAAAGAAACGACCGCATATGGCAAAGAAAAAAATGTTGTTTCATCAGGACAACGCACCGTGTCACAAGTCAATCAAAACAATGGCAAAACTACATGAATTGAACTTCGAATTGCTCCCACATCCACCGTATCCGCCAGATTTGGCTCCCAGCGACTACTGGCTGTTCGCAGATCTCAAAAAAATGCTCGCCGGTAAGAAATTTCGCACTAATGAAGAGGTTATCGCTGAAACTGAGGCCTACTTTGAGGCAAAAGATAAATCGTTCTACAAAAGTGGTATTGAAATGTTAGAACGGCGCTGGAATGATTGCGTTGCTCTTGATGGAGATTACGTTGATGAATAAAGCTAATTTTGAACCGAAAAAACCGTGTTTTCTTTGTTAGGCCCGGGACTTTTCAGCCCATGTGTTATGGTCGATAGCATCCCTCGCGATATCTAAATTACCTATCGTTTAACGTATTGTTTTTGTTCAGGAACGATACTATTATATACCTGTATACCTGTAAAAGATTTTCTCAAATTTTGTAGAGAATATTCTTATTATAGGGATGGATCTTTAGCAGCTTCCTCCGTAAACAGAGGAACGACGACGGCGGGCTCAATATGAATGTACCATTTTAAAGGACGCATTCTGTATGCGCCTAAAAGAAGAACGAGAAATTAAAGCGAACGAAACGACGTGAACTATCGGTAATACGTAAAATAAACAACGACAACTGTTGTATTTGATTTATAAAAAGCTCCAATATTATGTACGTATACAAATATTTGTAAATTTACGTACACGTATCTATGTATGTGTGGCTCTTAAAATAGACGTAAATCATGTTTGTGGAGATCGACGCTTCTTCGAACCAACACACGTTGATGGCATGTATAAACAGCAATTTGTCTTCGTTTATAATTTATACGATATTTAATGTATGCGTTTCGACTTTTCATTCGTTCGCGTTGAAAAGAAGTTTATTTACGAAGCCGTCGTCGAGGAGAACCCGGAATTAAAGGATACGCATCGAATCATCACAAGACCACGATGGTTAACGAGCTGTTTTCCAGTGAAAAAACCGTTATTTTAAACATGTTGACCATCCTGGAACTCCTTTTATCTTCTCTATTACTTTGCCGTATTAATGATGCGTTAACTTGCATTATTTCTTTTATTCTTTCTACCGTAGCGTCGTCAGTCATTATTTTATTTTCCATCTTCTTATTCAGTTCTCACTTCATTTTCATAGATAACACAGCTTTCTATAATAGAGTGAAACATCCAGGTTTTTGTTTTCTTCGAAATATTGTCAATCCACGCCGCAAGGTGTAGTTATTTAATTATAGCTTTTCCTTCACAGGCACAGCAGTAAACTCCACTCGCACAAAATAATTAATTATTCGGAACGCAGCGTTTCGAATGCACGTGGACTCCCATTGTCAACCGTGTTACCGATTGAATGTAAAAACTGTATCACACATGCAAAGTATTTTCTACGCAGACTAAAATTTCTTAAAACATATGACTATTTACAAACTATTGGGTGGTCTCTGGTATGCGTGTAACGAACCGTATCTTTAACAGGGCCTTATGGTAATAAATCAATCAGACTCGAGCGTGCAATTGGGGGTGATTTTCTGTTCAATAAGTTTGTGTTCTTTTTCATACATATCATTTCGAACGCGTCTAATTCTCTACACGAGTTTACGTTTTTAAGAAGTTTAAGATTTTTTCAATCAACTTTGTGTCCGGATTTTACCATATGCTCTGCTACGCTTGATAGTTCTGGTTTGTCGAAACGATAGTGTCTAATATGTTCTTTGAACATCGTTTCGATACTCCTTTTTGTTTGCCCAATATAAACTTTATCACAATCATTGCATGCGATTTGGTAACTTTCAGACCTTTTCATCATCTCCGGTTTATCTTTGGGATTGCCTAAGAGATTCTTGTCGGTGTTTGTTCATGTCAAAAGTCATGGAATTTAGAAATATACAATCATCTCCTTCAGAGCTATAAAACTCAAAATTGAGAGACTTTTACGTGTAACCTGTACCTGTAACCTAGAGGAAATTATGCAATGTTACATATTTAAAATGAATAGTACCAAACACATTGATAAAGAGCATTTTTTCGCCTCAAATTATCTGAATAGTTTTTAAGATTCTTCTGGTATATTTTCTGAATATGTTTTACATTTTCTACTACATACTTAACTTTGTCAAATTTGTTGGATGTAAGTGCTTTAATGTTAAAACAAGACTTGATAACATTGAATATAGCTATATATCTACATATAGCTATTTCTTTTTTCTGACGTCGTGACGATATACGGTCGCAAGAGGGTCACGTCGTCCAGATCCGACTTCCGTACACGAGTCCCTCGACCCACTTGATCTTATAAAACCTGACAAACATATCAAGGGATCTGCCTTGCTGTCGTCCCTTTCCATCCTATTCGGATGCTAGTCGGGATTAGTTTCTTTTCTCTCTCTCTCTCTCTAGAAGCTCGCCGATGTTGGGGACGCTCTCGGACAAGCAACGCTGCCACCGGTCAGATTTACACAGCTGCAAAGAATAATGCGTTTATCTCGCCGACGGGCAATCTCCGGAAGATACGTGTCAAAGTTTTGTCGGATCTGTTTTCTTCCGCTTTTCCTTTTTCTTTCAGGTACTTTTTCGCAAGGGGAGATTGATACTTTTCCTAGAGTATCCTGAAGTCTTTTTTTACGTATTCCAGAAAAAAAATAAACGAACATATACAAGATTAAACCGATCTAGTTGGGCTATGAGACCTTAACCATACTTACTGTATGTTTAATGTCTGATATGGGATTCATTTTGCAGGATGTAAAGACGCTTACTTTTTCTATTGTAGTCGTTGAACTCAAATACACTACAATAATATGGTTATGATGTACGTAAAATAGCGATGGACAATGTAAAACATAAAATGCTTAATCCACATCGAAATTTCTCTCACAGTATACTATTAAATACTTTACCTTAGCTGCTTTTAACAGGTGGCAAACAAAGCAGGATTGTTCCCACCTTTCTGCTGAGCGGATTAATTGTTTTCGTTCCACGATAGGTTGAGTGAAACATACCAATATTTTACACTGTGTTAGTACGTTCTAATTTAATCTGTAGACATCCAGTTTCACGCATGACCAACAAACATAATCGCTGAACCTCAAACCGTAATACGGATATCAGGACTTGATATGTCTATGTATAACATTTAGATAGTTGCATATTTATTACACTTTCCTTTCAGATAGTTTCTCTCTAACATAATAATAATGCCAAATACAGCTTTCACGGGAAAAACAATGTGAGGAGGCAAAAAACGATAACACACGGACATATTTCTGCCTAGCCGGTGTCATTGTCGTGGTTTTGAGCGATTTTTTGCTCAATACATTGCAATTCAATCTAGGCTACTATTACCATATCTAATCCTACAGCTTAAGGGAGTATTCTTGGCGCTATCTAATGCTCTAAGAATAACATACTCATCTGCCGATTCAAACTCAGCGGGTAGCAGTTCATGGACTGCAAAACCAGAGAGGGCGCGCACAAATAGTACATAGGGTAACTGCGCATGTGAATGATTCCTCAGGAAAATGCATAGAGCACAATACCTAACATCACCTCATGGTATTGGCGGGATCATTCACACGATTCCCCGTAAGTTGTTATGGTAATGCAGTTATATCAACTGTTAAGCAATAAGCATTGTTATTATTAATAAATGTAATAAAAGATGACAATATTTTGCATTACGCCAATGCAACATCATCAAAAGCACTTCAATGCGTCAATCCCGTCAATTACCACACCATCTCTCGTTCCAATCTCCCTACGCCCAATCCACTGCCACGTCACTGACGCGGAACGTAACAAACGCGCATCGAGCGTAGATTATTTCATTAAGCGCGTACTCGAATATTAAGTCCCCCCTCCCACATCGAGCGATCGCAGCGCACCCTTTCGCTCACAAAACGCATTCGCGTACGATTCCGGAGAAACGGCCAAATAGGATCCCCGTCAATGGAGCGGACCTTCTCTTTGTCGCGTATACGTACGTATTGCGGACGTTGTTGAATATCGTTCCGCCAGGGGGCGTCGAGTCGCGCGAATTAAAGCTGATTTGCGGCGCTACGCTGAACGCAACCGGGGTACGCGGGAGTTGGTTTCGGGCGGGTGTGGGTTTGAGGACGGCATGTTTTGATTATACCGGCGTCCCGACGCGGAATTACGGGTGGAGATTATGCGCCCGGACTCGATAATAGGCCGTAATTAATTCAGGTGCGTTGCGGAGCCTGTATCGGAGCGCCGGAGTTGAGTTAGTTAGGTTGAGGATGGTATTACGGATCGGGGAAAGGGCTCGGATGCGCGCGTTGGAACTTTGTGCGGCGAGCGCGGAGCGATATTGCCGTCGGCTTATTGCGTGCTGAATTAATAAACGGCTCGTACGGAATAGGTATTAATGATAATGACGATGATAATTGTATAAGCATTTCGGATTTTATTGACAGAAGCATATACTATTCGAAATCGCCGGTTTGATTAAGTCAACGAATCGAAGAAACTAAAATTATTTAATTTATTGTGACGTTATACACATCATACGTACAAGCTCTTCAAGATTACGAGCAAATATGATTTGTATTCTATAGATTGTTTCACCTAGAGTTCGAAGTATTGTTCTTATGCAGATAACGCTGGATGATGTCGATCTTTTATTTCAAAAGCTATTTCAAATTTGGTGTTCCATACGATTCTTACAGATATTACTATAACTCTTCATAAAAGTATACCAGATCACACCGATTACTTCGAGTCAGCTAACGGTGAACATATTGCATCGTAAGACGCGCGTGAATGATGATTTCGGCATTTCAAAAGTGGTGACTTCGATACTGTAGACAAGAAACGTGGAAAACCGTCAGAAAAATACGAAGATATGGAATCGCAAGCATTATTGGACGAAGGTGATTCGCAAACACAAGAAGAACTCCCCAAGCAATTGGGCATAAGTCAACAAGCTGTTTCCCAATCGGCTACGAGAAATGGGAAAGATTCAGAAGATTCCGGTAGATGGATACCACATGAGTTGAATGATAGGCAAATGGAAAAGCGCAAAAACACATGTGACGTTTGCTCGGTAGAAAAGGAAATCGTTTTTGCATTGTACACCTACAGGGGATGAAAAGTGGATTTATTTTGAAAGTCTCAAGCGCAAAAAATATTGGATAGACCCAGGCGGAACATCCACATCGACCGCAAGACCGAACCGCTTTGATAGAAAGACAATGCTCTATCTTTGGTGAGACCAGAGGGGCGTGGTCTATTATGAGCTGTTAAAATCTGGGAAAACGGTTAATACTAAACGTACTAACAACAATTGACCGATTCGAACCGTTCGCTGCTTGAAAAGAAGCCTTCCGATTCCCACTTGTTTGCATCGATGGATCACGGACATGCTGATCAGCGTTTTGGTTCGTACGAAGATGTGAAAAATTGCCATGAGAAAAGCTGTATTTACAGCGTTCCTATCTTGGCATTAGTGCATATTTAATTGCTACAGGTTCAAACACCTTCGACCTTTATTCGAAAACCGCTTCAAAAGTCAACATTTTCTCCGCCTTATTAAATCCCAAAACGTCAAACGTGCTATCGCTTACAAGCTCCAAAACGCTATCACTATCGCCCATTTCTACAATTCGTATTAGAAATCGCGTTTCCGGAAACTAATCGGCGCAGCTACGAGCGACGGCGTTAAGCTGAAATGGGGGGCAATCTTCTAACGGTACGCGACGGTGGAACGGCGAATTAACAGCGACACGACGTCAGAATTTCCGCTGATATACTGCCGTCTGTATACGAAGGTAGGTAGGTAGACTGTTTAGTCAATCAAGCGAGGGAGCGAAATGCGAGCAGCCGTTTCCTCCTCGGCTGGCAGCGACGGCAGTAGGGTGTAGAGGTAATTGTTTTAATTCGCAATTAGCGATCGCGCCGCCACACCGAAGGAGAGACTGTCGGATGTACCTCGAGATTAGCGGCAATAGCAACACGGAGACGGCGGTGGTGGTGACGGCGGTTCTACGTTCGCATCGCTCGCTCGGTTGGAACCTCATTAAAGCTCGCTCCGTTCTACCGTCCTTCTCTCGCTCTATTATCAACATTATTATTCCATTTCTGCGAGTTTACTTTAAGGAAATGGGGGAGCGGGAAGTTAGCTCACCGGTATGTCTCCGAGGTGCGTGCTTTTTAGCATATTCCGGCTTTAACACGTTGTGCTTCTGCCCGTCCTTGATGATGAATTTGCTTGAACTAGAGGAATAACTCCCAAAGGAAGATATAAGGAATTAGTAGAGGTTACGTATATCCTTAGTGGGTTTACAGCATAGATCACTAGTCCTATAGATACGCGACTTTTTGCTCATACGCCATTCTTAATATGTGATTAACGCAAAGTTCGCCGAGCGCTGCATATACATTGCGGCGGCAAATTCAAATTTTGATTAGAATTGTTTATTTTTATTTTAATTTTTATTTGTAGAAATTAGTTTTTAAATGTAAATAAGTGACAACTATTAGTAAATCCAATGCAAATTACAAAATTGCGCAATAATAAATATATAAAGTTTACAATTAGTGCTGCTGTAGTCATAATTTTAATATATTTTCTCCTTAATTAATTAAATAATTCTGTGTAACAGAATATACCACATTGGAAATAATATTAGTACAAAAACTAATACACACTTCAAATAAACAACCAAATCCAAGTGAGCGAAATTTTGACGAATTTCCAGAGGGATACCCCTTACGTTTTTTGGGAAAAAATCGATGTCATCTAGAATATGTCAAAATGCGTATGCAACTGAAGTTTTTAATAACTAGATTGAAGGAAAATTATCCAGCATGGTAAATAACACATGAAAAGTCCCGGGCCTAACAAAGAAAACACGGTTTTTTGGTTCAAAATTAGCTTTATTCATCAACGTTATCTCCATCAAGAGCAACGCAATCATTCCAGCGCCGCTCTAACATTTCAATACCACTTTTGTAGAACGATTTATCTTTTGCCTCAAAATAGGCCTCAGCTTCAGCGATAACCTCTTCATTCGTGCGAAATTTCTTACCGGCGAGCATTTTTTTGAGGTCTGCGAACAGCCAGTAGTCGCTGGGAGCCAAATCTGGCGAATACGGTGGATGTGGGAGCAATTCGAAATTCAATTCACGTAGTTTTGCCATTGTTTTGATTGACTTGTGACACGGTGCGTTGTCTTGATGAAACATTTTTTTCTTTGTCATATGCGGTCGTTTCTTTGCAATTTCGGCCTTCAAACGCTCCAATAACGCTATATAATATTCACTGTTGATGGTATTTCCTTTCTCAAGATTGTCGATGAATATTACACCACGCACATCCCAAAATACCGAGGCCATAACCTTTCCAGCCGATTGTTGTGCTTTCGGGCGCTTTGGACGAGGTTCACCAGTTGCTGTCCACTCAGATGACGATCGTTTTGATTCCGGAGTGAAGTGATGGATCCATGCTTCATCCATTGTCACATATCGACGCAAACATTCCGGTTTGTTACGTTTAAACATGGCCAAACACTGCTCAGAATCATCAACACGTTCTCGTTTTTGGTCAACAGTGAGCAAACGCGGCACCCACTTTGAACAGAGATTTCTCATAGTCAAATGCTCATGCAATATAAAGCCAATACGTTCTTTTGATATCTTTACGATGTCAGCTAACTCACGCAACTTCACTTTTCGATCATTCAAAACGATTTTGTGGATTCTTTTGATGTTTTCTGGTGTTACCGCGTCATTTGGGCGTCCACTGCGTTCTGCATCATCGGTGTCTCTACGATGTCCACGTTTGACGTCAGCAAACCAACGTTTTATTGTTGCCTCTGATGGAGCGGAGTCCCCATAACACTTTTCAAGCCATTGCTTCGCTTGAACGGTATTTTTTTCCCATCAAGAAGCAGTGTAAAATTAAAACACGAAATTGTTTTTGATCCATTGTTTTGAAAATAACAAAAGTAGCGTGACTCTTAGCACAATAACTCACAAACTAATGAATAGAATATCATGAAATTTTAACAGCTGTCTTTTGAAGGTTAGTAGTAACCGAGAGAAAAGTGGCTGCAATAAAACTAGCGTCATCTATGTGTTAGGCCCGGGACTTTTCAGCCCATGTTTTCAAATCTTTCGGAACGAATTCGGTCTAAATTAGCTCTCTTGTGGCAATTTTGATTTTACAATCGTATTTTGTATGATTGGAAATGTCATTATTTGCAAAGTGCCATTATCTTGTTCTTCATTTAGGAAATTTTTCCGAACACCTCAAACATTGACTCGTCAGTCCATAGCACCCTTTTCCAATCATCCACTGTCAAATTTCTATGCGTTTCTACACATTACAGCCGTTCTTGCTTGTTTCCCAGTCGAACGTATTTATTAGTTAATATATTAACTCAAGATTAATTCAATTTTAGTTAGATAACAAAATCAATGATAAACAATTTTTTTATAAAGCGATATTAAGAGGTGAAACTTCTTCAGCTTACTCTTTTTAATATAAAGGGAAAAGTCTTGAAATGACTATTTAATGTTTCAACAAGCATTTGGCATTTTTAAACCATGAGTTCAAATTTCAATAAAAATTTAAAACGAAAATGACTTCCAAATTATTAATATTAAATGGGAAAACTCTGCGAAAGTTCTGATAAAAATAATTATACGAAAAAGTATATATAAAAGACCTTGACAATCGCAACTCTAGCAAAGTGTATTCAAAATATAGAAAAAGTTATAATAGTAATTTTGTTGGATGTGTTCCATCACAATTACAGCTATTGTTTATTAGGAATACACCATCTAAACCTTACTACGGTGATTCGTGTACTATATAAGATGGAATTTTAGTTAGAATCCCTTAATGTAAAAATTATGTAATTCAGAATTAACTGGCTATATTTGCTGTATTGTTTAATGAAATATACCGAATCACTTTATGCACCTTAAAATATCTTTTTTACTAATCCAAAAACGATTTCATCTGATACAGATGTGAAAAAAATGTTCGCACCTAAGAAATTATTACAAACGATAGAGGTAGTCTGTATAATTCACTTTGAAAACTCCCACATTATTCCCGCACACTATCTTTTCAAAAGAGTAAAACGCCTGTTCCTACTTTGAAATGTCCCTTTAATTAAAGAAACGTCTCGGAATTCCGTGTAAAAGTATACGACTATCCGATAAAACGAACAACGTTCGCGAGAAGAACAAAAATAAATGCGGGTCCCTCTTCAAATCCGAATGAGGAAGATTCTCCTCACCTCCAACGAAGTAAAGGAGAAGACGTGTAATACCCAAATCCGATTTGGTTCCTTCTTATCCGTTCAACTACGTAGAACATCTCAACCGGCACGAAAGAGATACATTGGTTAGACGGAGAAGAAAATTTGCCGATGCTAGAAAACCGAAGCAAAGGCGGAGAAGATATAAATTGGCACGGCTGGGGTAAGAGAGAGCCACTAATTGAGATTTTAATTACTCTTGCTTAAACCCACACCGTACAGCCGCTACCATTGCGCCGGGTTAGGCAGCGCACGACCGATTATCTTTGTAATTGGCTGTCTAATTATCGTACCGGTTTCGGAGTTGGAAATCGGTCTGTATCTTCGGTTTACTTTTTGCATCATCCTAATTAATCTTCGCTGTAGCGAAGTATATACGGACCTTCTTTGTTTTTTGCTTACTTCAGAGAGGATTACATTTTAGAGTTTAATATTGCGCATTTGTTTCTGAATTACCAGGCCATTCGGAATAGTTGGCCTTCCAAGAGAGACTTGAAGAAATAATGGACATGCTTGCAAAATTAGTGCAGTGTGTATAAAAAAGTACAATCGTTATTGATGATTCACATATAAAGAAGTTCAAAGTTTTGGTAATTGACATGAGATGTCTGTTTTTAATTTCGGTTAAGAATAAAGCGCATGGTTTTGTTATAAAGAAAAAAACATTAATTCTGAAGGAAAGAAATTGGAACAAAACCAATTACATTTCATTAGTACAACGTGTGGAAATTGCTGATTTCGATCATTACAAATGTTATTCTACCAGCTGTTTCGGTTCACTTTGCTTTTACATACAATGCTTCTGTGCGCATTGCATCTTTTCGTATTTATTTATATGTTGCTAATTCTCCAAATACAATCTAGGATACCATGTTGCTGTGGTCGATTTTAAAATCTTCTTTGGTATATGTGAAATACCCAAGTCCTTTGCAGTTTCTTTTGGGAAAAATTTTCGCCTATACGTTGCCTCTCGTTTAAGTTGAGGCAGACTTTGGCAAAAACAATAAATACGTTTCGTGCAGTAACTTCGATCACATTCAAAATGAAAGCTATTCGTCATCGTTTGATTTAACATTTAAATTTAAATGACGCCTGATAAACAAAAGATTAAGATCTACCTGATACTTATTTGTTCTTCTTTTATTAGTCTCTCACGTAAGGTGCAGGTAAAATTTATTAAATATGTAAAATCTATGAAATACGCAACCATTTTTATGGCACCTATCAAAATTTCAGACGTCTACTGTCAATAGTTGTTATTTAAGCGTGCGTTTTGTGTAGCAAGTCAGGCGGAAATTCGAAATATTTTGCTAGAGGTTCATGATGGATGTACTCCATCATTTTCGACCATCAGCTTCTGGGTGAGCGAGTTCAAGCAAACCACGCAGTGGACGCCCAAACACCGCTGCCAACTATGAAATGGTCGACAAGATTCATGATGTCGTGTTAGTCGATCGCCGATTGAAGCTGAAAGAGATAGAAGAGACAACAGGTATATCAGAAGAACGTGTTGGCCATATCCTACACGAAATTTTGGGCTTTCGGCGAGATAGGTGCCGCGTTTGCTTACAACGGATCAAAAACGAAATCGGGTGACCGTTTCTGGCCATGATCCAACACAATCCAAGGGATTTCTTCGTGCGTTTCGTAACCGTGGATGACACTCGGATTCACCACTACTAATGGACTTTTCCGGGCGAATCGGCTCCGAAGAAAACATTTTTTGGAATTCGCAAGGTGTGATCCTCGTCGATTATCTGCAGAAGAGAAAAACTATCACGGGGCAATGCTACAGCGATTTATTGACCCGATTCGGTGTAGTTTTGAAGGAGATACGGCCTCGTTCGCAGTGGAAAAAGTGCTTCTCCACCACGACAATGCACCGGCTCATTCATCCCGCATCGTCGTGTCCGAATTGAATGAGTTGCGCTACGAATTAGCTTCTCATCCTCCTATTTCCAAATCTGAAAAAATCACCGGGAGGAAAGAGATTTGCCTCAAATGAGGACGTCATCGCCGCTACAGATGGCTATTTTCTTCCAAAAGGAATGACGCCAATGGTGTGTTGGTAAAAAGATTATCTGAATTGTGAATACTTTATACTTGTACCAATATCTGGGTAGTGTTGACATTCAAATTTCTCAATCGTCTCCTTCCAATTTAGCATCAGACTTGGATACCAACTCCCTAAATAAACGGGTATTTATCGTATACAGCTACGTGCAAAATCAATAGATAATTAACAGTTGAAACTTTTCCTTCTATGCACGCGTTTAATAAATTAGTGCATAACTTTCGCGGCAATTTCCGATCAAAACCGTACCTGCTTGTTTCCTTCCCACTCTACTAACTAGCAAGAGACAGCAAATCTCCTGAATAATACATTAAAGCGGGACGGTTTAATTATTATCGATGCATTGACTATTATTTATCGCTAATGATAGAGCGCCGTTGTAACGTGTATAAAGTATGCAGTAAAGACGACGTCGGGAGAGGACTTCCACAGACAGTTAAGCGGAATAATTAAGCGAAATTCAACGGAAACGTCTCATGAGATATTCAACGCGAACTGCAATTATGACGTGTCTTCTGCTTTCCAGCTACTGAGTTTACTTTCTCGTTTACACGTATGTACGATGTATATTTCTATTTAAGCAGGACCGTAGTAAGATAAGTTCATGAATGCCCTACATAGAAAGCAGAACAAATTATTATCTCTGATGTCATCCTGTTATTTTCATTTGTTAATAGTAGTTTCCTAATACGAAAACAACTATTTAATTTCAGCGAAATGGTGGAGAACAACTCAGAATTCGACGCGCCATCTACTACATAACTTTACACACTTTTAATTGGCGAACGGTCTATAAACGACATGTCAAACTACATACTTAGGAAAACTTATAATACCCGTGGTGGTATTTATATGCACAACATATACACTACCGCTCCCTGTGTTTAGGCACCCTTGTTTTCATGGATTATTCATATAGTATTATGTTTACCAAAAAAAAATTATAATAAAATGAAATACGTATTTAAAATATAGTTCAGTAAGATAAACACCCATTATATCGCATAAGGTTTACTAACATTTACCTGCACTTGGTCGGATTATCATAAACTGTTTATTGCGGTGCAATTACAATAACAATCCGTCTGAATTTACTGGGTAAATTTAGTCATCTGTTAGATTGTAGGTAATAATGTTTAAATTATCTTCCTAGAACATTATAGTGAAATCTGTAACCTATGGCCAGTTGCAGTGTGGTACTGGTTACTCTATCCACGTCGTGAGCGAAATATCGTGCGACAATTTTTTAAAATGCCTTCGCGAAGAGAAATTAGTACGGAAACACATCCGCTTATAATAGCTTACCATAAAAGTGGCATAAGTAATCGACAAATTGCCAAAAAAACTTAAAATACACCACGCTACGGTTGACTATAACGTAAAAGAATATCGCGAAACTGGCGGTTTTCTTAATAAAAGACGGAGTGGAAGGCCAAAAGCGACAACATCTGCAGATGATCGCCGAATAATGGTTACCAGCAAGTTAAATAGACGCAAAACAGCCCCGAAATCACCGCAGAATTAAATGTTGGTCGCCAAAAACTAGTCAGTCTTTCTACAGTCAAACGCCGCTTACAGAAATCCGGGCTCCATGGACGTATTGCGATGAAAAAGCCATTACTACGCGAACAAAACAAGCAAGAGCGACTTAAATGGGCTCGTGAACACCAACACTGGACCATAGAAGAGTGGAACAATGTCCTATGGACGGATGAGTCCAAATTTGAGCTGTTCGGAACCCGAAGACGCATATTCGTAAGAAGATCTGTGGGTGAACGTGCCAGAGAAGAGTGTATTGCTGCTACCGTGAAGCATGGTGGAGGTTCTATCATCATTTGGGGCTGTTTTGCTGACACTAGTGTAGGGGACATTATGAAATTGATGGTATATTAAAAAAAGAAGGCTACCGCGAAATTTTGGAGAACCACGCAATACCTTCCGGAATTCGACTTTTGGGTCAAAATTTTATCTTCCAGCAAGATAATGACCCAAAGCATTCCTCTAAATTACGTAAAGAGTATTTACGCCATTTAGAAGAGGAAGTAACTCTCGAAACTATGGAATGGCTTCCCCAGAGCCGCGACTTGAATCCAACCGAGTTACTATGGGAAGAACTAGATCGGAAAGTACGGAAATCGGCTCCGACGTCAGCTACTGACGTATGGAACAAATTGCAATCGAGTTGGACCTCAATAACGCAAGAAACTCTGGCAAAACTTATTGCGAGAATGCCTCGATTGTGTGCTGCAATTATTAAATCAAGAGGAGGTCACATAGATGAAAGCAAAATTTAAATTAAACGTTTTAATTTTCACATTTATTTAATATATTTTTATTCATGTACGTGTATCTGTACATAAAAAATAAATATTATTAACATTTTTGCTGAGTTTTTATACATTTTTGCTGTCAGTGAGAGTGCCTAAACACTTTTGAGCGGTAGTGTATATAACATTATATACCTACATGTGTAGTATTATTTCAACGGAAAACAACCATAGCATCGAGAGATCCGGTTTGAGGTTGGCCGCTTTTAACGAGTAATCAATTGCATCTCATTAATAATTATTGAACCGCTAAAGTTCGTACGTAAGCGTGTATAAATTTACCACAGCCGTCAATCTCGACGATATACGTTTTTTAAGCGTCCTAATTCATTGCATGTCGAGTTAAAACACAATTCGCTTCCTTCTATAAACTTATTTTGACTAAGGATAGTGTGATTTTCTATCGTAATAAGCCAACACGACTCAACGACACGGAGAATTTACTTTTAATCACTTTATTTACCCGAAAACGAGCGCAGTCGCACCAATATTTGCATTCGGAATCCGTTACATTCACGCTAAATTATGGTGGTATACGTAACATTTGTTTATCGCTACATACATACGCGTGTACAACGTGCTTGTCTGCTTAAACATCCGTTGTTTTAGGGCATTTGCAGAAAAGGTACACACACCGCGTTTATCTGCAGCAACAACAATCAGTATTGTTTCATCGCTAAAACGCTTGTTTGTTACGCAAACATGGTACACGTTAAGTATGATTTAAATCGAGCTTTGCGTCGCGCCTTTCGTTACTTCATTCTTACGAAACTACACCCTACATCATCGCCCTTTATCACTCCTCCCCCTATTCTATTTATTCTCCGTCGCTACCCTTTCCTCCTCCGCGCCGTATGAATTTGTCATCATATGCGGCTAACGTTTCGCCGACAACGACGTCGTTTATGGCCCGCATATTGCGCTGGCATGTCGAGCGTGACTCGGGTTCCGGTCGCGGCTTCTGTCGCAGTTGATTTATCGCCTCGCCGGGAGCTTATTCGCACTTTTTTCGGGCGGACGTTCTCGACGCAACTTAATCACCTCGGGGGGTCTACCCTCGCGATAGCCCGACGAGTTCCCGCTCATTTGTTAGTTAGTCCGTGACTGTTCGATACCTGCGGATGAAAGAGACGGCGAAAAGGAGGGAGGAATAGAATTTTAAAAAGTTGTCTGTGTGCGGATGGGACTTATTTATTATCGTAATCTTGTACAGTACATCTAATACGTCCTGTATACACTCAAGCTTCAAGAAACGTCGGTCGTATACACAAACTCACGCACACAACCGCTCCACAACGTCCTCACCCTAATAACGTACACACAACAGCGAACGTCGACGTCGCCGTCCTATATATGGCCAAATATTGACACTTCATGGTCCGCACACATTCTGTTCCTCTTCGTGCCGTCCACCCCGCTACTAACTTTCCGTCTCGCTCCGATGAACGCGCTCGAATCGGCAAGGAAGCTACGCCGAACAAACTACCGGCTGCTACTGCTGCTGGTGCTGTAGTTCTATTGGGTAAATTATTTGAGTTGCTGAACTAACAAAACTAACGGCCTCGTGTTTACCAACGGTATTATCTGTGATGAAAATGTGGGCCGCTTATCCACAAACAACGGGAATTACGCGACGTATTGTCCGTCCCGCTTCATCGTTCGGCGTTTATCCCGCTTCTTCCTGTTCAACACGCAGATTTCCTACAACAACCACAGCGAATATATTCGGTAGATGGAGAATGTGGATGTATACACTGACCGCCATAAATTTTGCACTAAATGATTTCTTTTTCCGAATTTTCTTTTTGAACAAAATGCAATTAGACCCAAATCCAAATTCCTATTATTTAATTTAATGCACTTATGAGAAATATATCTCAAAGCAGGTATTAATATGTCTAATTTGCATACACACAGTTTTACATATTTTCCTTTTTAAAACGTAGTAACCAAGATACCCTTACTAGACCGTAGTGATCTAGTTTATCAAATTCCTTGAAACGATTGTCAACAGATTTATATATACTAACATCCAAAAGTTTGGAACTAGCAACGGATTTTACAAAATGTCACAGATACAGTCAAATTTTATTGTTATTATTAATGAATTTATACAACATAAATGTCTGTCGTCAAAGAAAAGTACATTTACTCCAAACAATAATATTTATTTATTATGTCGCTTGTAAGTTTATTCGTCGATATAGCTTCCTTCGCCTTTGATAACCGCTATACAAATTTTCGACAGAAATATTTTCAAAAAGATACAGTATCCCGCAATAGATTTGTAAATCTTGTGATTCAACAGCCCGCTTACGTAACTTTGCTTCGATTGTTCTCTCATAAAGACTATACCACGTATTTTTTTCTTTGATGGCATTTTTTAAAGGACAAATTTTAATATCAATTAAACTGGCGTAATTTGATAGTTTGTTGATATACACACATAAAAATCTGATTGCGCCCTAGAAGTAATTTCTAATACAAAATCTTACACCTTTTCTAATGTTAAATACAAGAACATCTTCAACCATTCAACTATCTTGTTTCGACAAAACCCAACAACCGCCTTTCCCATCGTCGATCCGACGTTTTTCTACACCCTTTCGCGGTTACTGTTAATCGACGTGCCCGCGAAGAGATGGCGCCGTTATCGGCGCGCAACGGTCTCTGAAATGAAGCGGAAAACCGAGCCAAAACGAGAAAGAAGAGGACGCGGATATAATACGTCCCGATCGTCCGTTTTCCCGGAGAGCAGATTAACTCGACCGCAGCCCAGAACTTTATCTAATTACGTCCATATATCTCGTGTGCGGTTTCGTCTTTACCTCGGCTCCGAGGCTATCTTTCTCGCTTGGTATCTCTCTCGGCTGCTTCGCGGTAATTCCCTCGTGCGAGTCGGTCGGTTACGGCTCGGGTAAAGCGTACCGGGAAAACGCTAGTTCGTCGCCAATACACCGGAGAGCATTTTATTCCGCGGAAAATCCTTCGAAGGCATAAAACGCTCGTCGCGTCGGTTTGGACTAGCGGAAATTGAGTTTCTAAATAGCGTTATCGACGTAGTTAAGTCGGCTAATTTCCAATTTGCGCGTACGAATACATTTCACGCTGGGAAACATTTAAAAAAGGGAACGTGCGTGTGCTTTAATCAAATAAAGACCTACGAATAAAGAAAGTAGAGAATAAATTAGAACTATTACAACTATATTTAAACAATATATAACTATAAATTAAAAAAAGAATTTAGACGAATACGATTTTCAAAAACGGTGTGATTTCCAAAGACGTAACGTCGAACACGTCAACAGCAGCAAATTTAAATTAAAAATGGCAATTGTCAATAAAAAATTTAGACTACTCGTATGCAACCAATCTTCTGAGACTTTTAATAAAGACGAAATGAGCCTTCTAAAATAAAAAAATTAAAATATAGCATTCGCGGTCCTAAATCGCCCGTCTAGGAAGCAACTGCATCAATAGAAACAAACATTTGGGACCTTAGATGTCGCTACGAAAGACTTTGTCAGAAACGCGTACAAAATTGAAATCTCTACAAATTTGGAAAATGACAAAAATTGCGGCCAAGATAGGAGGAATCTAGAAATTATTAAAAGTCTCAGAAATAAAAATTGTTCTTACCTTAAAGCAGGTAAAGGAAATAAAATAGCCATTTTGGACAAAACGGATTATTACAATCGTGTCAACACTATGCTATCGTCAGGACCGTACGGAGAATTAAAGAAAAAACCCCTACCGTCAATGATTAGAATCACTAACGTTTGAGAACTGCCCCAACTTAATCAATAATCAGCAATGTAATTAATAGCTTGAAGGAAATGAGTACTATGAATGTATAAAGTACAGTTTACAACTTTAGTTACAGAATCTTTTATCGTACTGCAAAATTCAATCGTTATCACCTTATTGCATTTCATCCCCACTCCAAAAATAACCTCTCTAACATCTCGGTTTCACTATCTTTCAACATAAGGAAAACGAAATGAATAAAAAAAAAGGGTAGCAAAACTTAAAGTGCGTCCTTACGTAACTCAAGCGTTCTCGACTTCCTTTTTCTCCAACCCGAAACGAGGGCCACGGCAAGAAAAAATGAATTTCTCATAGCGCTCACCCTATTTCCACACTCCTACGTCCTTTTTTTCTCGCGATAATAATACATAAACCATCACGGAAGTGAAAAAAGAACAGAACGACCGTCTACACGTACACAAACACATATCTTCTCCGAAGCAGGAAAGTTTTAGCGATATAAAGGGAAGAAATAAAGCGCTCACCCTCGTCCTAGCGTAGCTGAAAAATTATTTATTTCCTTGCGATCCCGAATCACGATCCCCTCTCTCCCTCACGATAAAAGTTCCGGACCTCGAAACCGGAATCGTAGTCGCTATCGTGTTCACCCCGAGCGAGTTTACGGTGCGGTCGTACCACGCCGAAACGAAAAACGAGAAAAGAAAAAGGACGGGTAGAAGCTTTAGACGGGATTTACGAGGCTCAAAGCGCGACCCTGCCCAAAGGAGAGTGGTCGTACCTCCGGCTCGCTTATTGTCGTAATTGCCGTCGTTACATCGCCACCCCTCCGCCAGTTTCCTCTTCGGAGTCGGTAGTTTGATCCTCCTTTCCTCTTTAATTATTTGTTTTCGCGTCCCATTCCGCAACTAGCGAAAGATGCACCCGACGTAATAGAGTTTCAGTGTTTGTTTCAGTCTTGCAAGCAAGTTGGGGAACGGGAAAGAACTCCAGCGCCTTATTTTGATCGTTTTTGCGCGTATCTCCGTTGCGGTGTCTTATCTGCACGCCGTTGAGGGGAACTTAGACGACTTGGTAATGAGTTTCGTTCGCTCGCGAGCGAACGAGAAGTTTGGGAACCGAGGAAAAGAGGTTTTTGATTGTTTTAGGCGGGCATCTGTTTAACTTTCGACGACGCTCTGGTAGACGCTTGTTTGGGATTGAATTAATTTTTGGAACCTCGAGTTTATTATGTGTGTAAGTACGCTCTGTGTAAATCTCGTATAGTTTCGAGGAATATTTAGGATGAAAAGGATTGATAAGAATATAACGATTTTCTGAATTACTGTGAGCAAAAAAGTTTCTGCACGTAGATGTTAGAACTTGGACGGATTGTGATTTTATTAAAATTGCCGTTAACAATTCACATTCGCATGTGTAGTTACCCTATGCACTGTGCCCTATGCATACATCAATGATTTAGATTCACACATTCATGCACGAGAAAGCACCATGCCACATGGTCAAATCCATCCCAAGTTTTTTTCCAAACCTCAATGTAATTGACAACATGTAGAATGTTCTAAGCTGACGCGTATATTCACTACAAAACAGCAATTAATAAGAAATATTGAGGATGTACAGTTAGACATACCATTAATGTTTGTATAGACAGTATACCAAAAAGAATAAAATCAATTATAAAACCCAAAGGAGGCATCACAATTGTGACGATGTTTGTAAACAGTTCAGAATAGACTTATGTTTGTATGAATACGTTTTTCATGATATATTTTAACAGAATCGCTATTTTAGCAAGTGGCCCTAATAAATTGGACATGGACTGTAAATATTTAAATTTAACCTATTTGGGGATGCACTTAGGGACAGATTATATAGCCTCTATTTCACTATTCCTCAGATCCCTTTCAATCACTGAAGCAGCAATAAGTTGGACACAAAAAAACATGAGTTCAAAACTTTCGTCCATAGGTGTAAAATAAAATGTTACACTGTAAATATTAAAAGCATACAAACAGCGCCTCCGGCGAGATACAAATAGCCCGTACGGTCCGTCGACCCTCTATTTATGCGATCGTACAACGACGTGCGATGAAGCGTGACCCCTCGCGAGGGTGGGCCGTTGTTTATTGAGCCATTTTACATGCGATATTTGCTTTTTGCCCAGCGGCGGCGGCGGTGGCCGGGCAACGCCGCTGTACGTTTCGTATTACCGGCAATTCCACGGGGAGCCGCCGCACAGGAAGCGCCGAGGGAGAAGAGCAATCGCCACTTTAACGAGGAGCGCGAATGGATTGAAGCCATGACGATCGGAACGTTGATGGGAAGAGGGAGAGGGGCGAAGGTTGAAAACGATGTGACGGCGTGACAGATGTGAAAGCCCGTACACGCCGGTTCAAATCGTTTATTGGTTTTGTCGTATCGAATTTCCACTTTCGGGGCGATAGTGTGCGTTTCCCGCTTTATTTTTTATTTCTTTCATCGTAGAACTCGAGTGGTTCTCCTACCCTCTTCCATCGTTCTAGCGTGTACGATTCGCAATCGGCGGAACGGGAAAATAGGGGGAAAAAAGCGAGAGGGATTTTATTTTACGTCGATATTTGTAGCCACGCACCCTCTCTCGGCTGTGACGGTGATTGTTTGCTCATTTATTAACCGATTATACGTTCCGAGTCTCTCGAACTCCAGCACATGTATTCCCGACGCCCATAAAGGAGAGAGATAGATTGAACTGTTGTTCGTATATGAGAGGGAAGCCGCTTTTTTTTAAACGATTACAACTGTGACGCTTCCATTCTAGTTTATGTTTCATACGCCTTTAATACTTCCCAACGTTACAAAACAATGAAATCGTGTATAAATGGAAAATGTATTGATAACGACATATTTTTTAACGCATATACTCAACTAACATTTGCGTGTAAATAGTTTCTTTCTTTATTTTTTGATAAACCATAAATTTTATCGCATTTGAAGCTGTTATTGACTGCTCTATGTTGAGAAAAAAAGGAGGTCCGAAACAAACTGAAATCTGAAGAAGATATATAACGAAACAATTATTACCAACACAAGTTTATAATCAAAAAAAATAATCTTGTGTCTTCTCTACGTATCCTTATGAATCACACAGTTTCCCAAAATTTCCAATAGGTATAAAATGGTAATAATATTATGCTTCTAATGCTGCCATTGATTGTTTAATGCTTATGACATCTGGTGGTGGATGGTCGATATTAGTTTTGATAGCATCTGGTACTAATCCAGATACCATTTGACTACAGTTGCTGTAATTTCCCAGGTTTAATGGGATCGCGGGCCATATGAATGCGGCCATAAAAATAGATACATCCATATATATATATATATATATGTATATATATATATATATGTATATATATATATATATATATGTCTTGTCTACGAATTAGGATTTAGATAGCAAAAGATCGCAAAGTTAACTTTATTGAAAATCGAAAAAACAAATGTTAAATAGCCATTCTATGAGGATGCATCATCCCTTCGTTCTTTCGCCCCATCAATTGTAACGCTTTTGTGTATACAAAATATCCCTTACACAATCCTATTATTAAACAAACCCCTATCGTTGCATCCCTTATTATTATAAAGTCCTAAACCCTCCGCACTGCCGGTATAATATAATCTATCTGTACGTATACACGGATATATGTAGGTATACACGCAACTAACCCAAATACGACGTTTCGGTGAAAGTTAGCCGCTTTTAGCGTCTAGTCTATACGGGGACGGCATTCTGTCACGTGAATAAGGGCAGCCGGGCTATACTTTTGAATATATTAGCGTTCTAAAGAGGAGAGCGACGATATTAATGCTGTCGAGGGGGAATTCGGGCGCCAGGTGTTGCGGCAGGTGCTACGTTTGATGCTACACGACACACTCGCATACATTTAACGACGTCAATGCCGAAACGGGTACCGAGAGAGCTGGTGTATCGTTTTAATCGTGAAATACTGAAAAGGGGGAAGAAGCGACCGTGGAAAACCCTCCTGCGCGAAGTAACGTACGACCCTTCGGGACGAAACTGTGTTTCTCGTACGTGTCGGGAATAAATTATGGGTTTGTTGTCCTTTTGTTCGGCTTCGGAGTGGTTTCATTATGTTTACGTTAGCCGTGTCTGAAATGTTTTAAATGTACGAGAAACGTTTTCGGTCGTAAATGATTTTTATCCAATAATTTTATATTTTTAATTATAGAGGAATCGGATTAAATGATTCAAAATTCGTTATGACTACTCTACTTTGTATAATACACATAGAACTGCAGATAGAATTAACTCTGTATACAGGGTTAGTCAGAAATATAAAATAAAGTAAGTAATACTGGTAAAGTGTTTATAAAAGTTTAGGAATGTTTTAAATGTACATGAACAGAAATTATTCACAAAAATACTAACTGCGTATAAAATACCGTAATTGCAGTAAAACGTGAGCAATTTCCCAGAAAATACTTCTGTTGTTGAAAAACACGAAAATCAATTCAAACACACATTTAATTTTGCAGAAATCATTTTCAAGAAAACATGTTTTAGGAAGTACATGTACATTTACAGAAACATAGCGATACAGTCAACAATTGTCTTTCGCAATATAGTAAAAATAAAAGACGAAAGGGTACTATGGAAAATTCATTTTTGCCTCGAAGAAAGTCAAATGTGCAGTTTAATAAAAGTATTGCACTAATTTAAATTATATTATCAACAGAACACTTGTCTCCATGTTTATCATTTTTAGTACTTCTTGGTATATCTTCAAGTTTTGTTCGTTTTTTCTGAGTTTGCTATCAATAATACCATATCAACTGCAAACATTAGTTCCCGTATATTAATTGCATTCATTTTCCAGCTTCCTACTTTCATATGTTTTCCTTTTTGTTCGGCTTTTCCATAGCGTTATCTATTAACATAGGGAAAAACCATGGACTTAATACCTGCTTTAATCCAATTTATGTTTCGAATTCAGCTGATTCTGCGTTGGAGGTTCTGAGTCTATTCCTGTTACTTTTACACAATGTCTTAATCATCTCTATTATTCCTCTCTCTAGCCTTCTCCTTCCCAGGCTCTTACACATCAACACACTTAACATCTATAAAACATATACATATGTCAAATGACGATTGCAAGGACTGTGTGGATGTACAATTCACAGGTATAGCAGTAAACTCCACGCACACAAATTTATTAATTATGCGGAACGCAGCGTTTCGAGAGCACATGGGCTCTCATTGTCAACCGTGTTACCGACTAGTCCTTTCGATTTTCTGTTAGTTTTTCTCCTAATTGTCTGATAACAAATATTAAGTCTTGGGTGCTTCTTCCTTTTCTACCACCATCTGCTTCCTTTTGAGTATGTACTTACTATTTTTATTATTCAACAGCTTTCTTTTGTAGCCTTTAGTATGATGTTTTTGAATCTATTCCTATTTCGTCTTTGATCTCTTGTTCAAACAGTTTATTGGTCTTGTATTGGTACTGCTCTTGAATGTCTTTATCTTTTAGTTTATACCATTTAATTTTTTCTTTGACTACATTTTTCCTTTTTTCTTCTTTCGTCTTGCTTGTACTTTTCATATGTCTGCATTTGTTTGAATTTTAACATCTTTTATCTTTCTCCAGTTATCGGAATTTATTAAAAAACCATCTATTGTATCTGGCTAGATGTACTATACGATGTAGAATACTTATACCATATACACTACCGCTCAAAAGTGTTTAGGCACTCTCACTGACAGCAAAAATGTATAAAAACTCAGCAAAAATGTTAATAATATTTATGTTTTATGTACAGATACACGTATATGAATAAAAATATATTAAATAAATGTGAAAATTAAAACGTTTAATTTAAATTTTGCTTTCATCTATGTGACCTCCTCTTGATTTAATAATTGCAGCACACAATCGAGGCATTCTCGCAATAAGTTTTGCCAGAGTTTTTTGTGTTATTGAGGTTCAACTCGATTGCAATTTGTTCCACACGTCAGTAGCTGATTTCGGAGCCGATTTTCGCACTTCCCGATCTAGTTCCTCCCATAGTAACTCGATTGGATTCAAGTCGGGGCTCTGGGGAGGCCATTCCATAGTTTTGAGAGTTCCTTCCTCTTCTAAATGGCGTAAATAGTCTTTACATAATTTAGTGGAATGTTTTGGGTCATTATCTTGCTGGAAGATAAATTTTTGACCCAAAAGTCGAATTCCGGAAGGTATTGCGTGGTTCTCCAAAATTTGCTTTTTTTAATATACCGTCAATTTTCACAAAAAAAACAGCCCCAAATGATGATAGAACCTCCAACATGCTTCACGGTAGCAGCAATACACTCTTCTCTTGCACGTTCACCCACAGATATTCTTACGAATATGCGTCTTCGGGTTCTGAACAGCTCAAATTTGGACTCATCCGTCCATAGGACGTTGTTCCATTCTTCTATGGTCGAGTGTTGGTGTTACGAGCCCACTTAAGTCGCTTTTGCTTGTTTTGTTTGCGTAGTAATGGCTTTTTCATCGCAATACGTCCATGGAGCCCGGCTTTCTGTAGGCGACGTTTGACTGTAGAAACACTGACTAGTTTTTGGCGACCATCATTTAATTCTGCGGTGATTTCCGGGGCTGTTTTGCGTTTATTTAACTTGCTTGGTAACCACTATTCTGCGATCATCTGCAGATGTTGCCGCTTTTGGCCTTCCACTCCGTCTTTTATTAAGAAAACTGCCCGAACTTTCCCGATATATTTTTACGTTATAGTTAACCGTAGCGTGGTGTATTTTCATTTTTTTGGCAATTTGTCGATTACTTATGCCACTTTTATGGTAAGCTATTATAAGCGCACGTGTTTCCGTACTAATTTCTCTTCGCGGAGGCATTTTAAAAAATTGTCACACGATATTTCGCTCCCGACGTGAATAGAGTAAATACCACACTGCAACTGACCATAGGTTACAGATTTCACTATAATCTTCTAGGAAGGTAATTTAAACATTATTACCTACAATCTAGCACATGACTAAATTTACCCAGTAAATTCAGAGGGATTGTTATTGTAATTGCACCGCAATAAACAGTTTATGGTAATCCGACCAAGTGCAGGTAAATGATAGTAAACCTTATGCGATATAATGGGTGTTTATCTTACTGAACTACATTTTAAATACGTATTTCATTTTATTATAATGTTTTTTTAGTAAACATAATACTAAATCAATAATCCGTGAAAACAGGGGTGCCTAAACACTTTTGAGCGGTAGTGGATATACTGCGAGATTGGTTTCAGGGGCATCCCAGGCTCTTAGTTGATCTTTATGGGGATGTTAGTTTCATTGACGTTTCGATGAAATCTCGTTCATCTTCTTCTCGAGTAATACCCTTCGTTTTTACATGTATGTATATGTATATACTATGAAGTACTTTTATTTTACACTAGAATTTACCGCAAAATTTGACTTCTTAGCGTGTCATCTGTCTTACGGTGTATTTAAACTTAATTGCAATCTGTCCAAAAATTGCTATGACCAATTAGTTCTTACGCCAACGACGAAATTGTTAAATTTGATGTAATTTCTGCATCTTTGACGCAGTTTATTAAATAATTCGTGGGAAAAATTTTCTGGCATTTAAATAATATTTTTAGTATCAAATACGAAACAGAATATCTAAACTCACAACATGTTTGATATTATTAAATTGTTGACAGTGAAACAAATTGAGGAGGTTATCTCTTTTGTTGAAGTATTCTTCAAGATGAGTAGGTTGAGGTGATCCTAAATGAATGTTAATACATAATTTCGTACGTAAGCTTTTTCTTTTTTATCAAAGTAATTTACAGAACACATTCAAATGGGAAAGTGGTTTATAGCAGCATCCAACACGTGTTACGGAGAGAGGATATCGACGTACAAGTTGAGAGCATAAAAAAATATACCATCCAGAAAAAAAAAACCTCACCCGGAAGTTCCCCGTTAACAGATCGCCGCTAATACAGACAGGGGTGAATCATTACAAAACCAAACATGAACTCGATACTCTGCCATACCCGTGGGAAAAGGGGAAAGAAGGGCGAGGGAGACGAAAACGTATTTACCTTTTTTCAACTCCCCCCGTACCCGGAACATAATCTGAATTCGAAACGGTAGCTTCATACGGCTCGAAAAACAAGGGGAGAGTCACCGATGGTAAGGCCTAAAAGGGAGGAGCGGAAGGGTCGGTACCTTGTCTGAACGGGAGCGCGGCGCGTAGGGGATGAAATAGGTGAGAGAGATACGAGGGTGCGCTAATTACCGTAGGCAATGTACCGACACACGTAACGCACCCCGTTCGCCCGCGACGGGACGAGGAGGGTGGGTGTTTGTTTGCATATGTAAGCGTTATGTTGTCGAGTGTTGGCGAACAAGTGCGTGCGTCGTATACGATGGGAGTGAGAGTGAATAGGTCTCCTCAGGTGCGTTAATGGAAAGGACTTTTTGGACCAAAGAAATGTATTGCTTACGTACATCTTTTTGACTTAAACCAACAGTTATTACGTTCGAGAAAATACAGCTATCTATTTTCGTATAAATTTTTCGTTTGGTTGAAAAAAATATGTTATTGATTATAGTAGTTTCAAAACTTATCTTACTGCAAAGAAACAATTTTTATTTGCTTATTGAACTAGAATGGACAGTGATGACGTCAATAGTATTATGCGACACTGAAAGTTTCCAAACAACGCGTTAAAACTAACCTATTCCTGTCAATTCCTCGTGTTTACGTTGTTTACTGTACCGTAAGCAGCATTATTTTGTTCGTTAAGTAGAATTATGGAATTTATTACAATTATTATTGGAATCTCTACTCATTCGCTTACCTTTCAAACATATCTAGGATGGATCGCAGTAAATATACCTAAAGAATTACATTAATGAAATAAAGCTTCATTTAAACTAGCATTTTCTAAGTATGCGTGTACTGACAAGTACACTAGGGTGACAGAATAAAATAGACACCAGGTAAAGCCGTATAAATATGTAAACAGCTAAATTCTAAGAACGAATTAAGAACTTTCTCTTGTCATTAGGGCATATCGGAAGGAATTCGGCATAGTTTAGTATGCGGCAAAATATATCCAAATATTAACACAAGGACTACTACCGATATTCGACAACGCTATTTTATCTAAAGAAGACGCCACTTTTATGGAGGATGGAGTACCCTGCCACAAAGCAAGAACAACAACCACATGGAAAGAGGAACAGAGGATTCGGATTTTACCATGGCCAGGCCAATCACTAGACATGAATCCGATAGAGAATGTTCGGCACATAATCCAGACAAATATGGCGAAACGACCCCGAAAACCCAGCAATAAGGAAGAACTCGTGGCACCTGTTACAGAAGAGTGGTTAAATTTTCCAGAAGACACCATTAATCATTTAATAGATTTTATGCCAGGACGACTCGCAGTACTTCACACAAGTAAAGGTGGATCGACAAAATATTAGTCTAATTTAAAACATTTGAAATATTTCGTATATAGAGAATAGAATCTTTTTTTTAATTAATAGGTGTCTATTTTATTCTATCACCCTAGTGTACTCATTCATTGATACGGCTCCTCGATTCTCCGTGCCGTACGCTTCACCCCTCCACGTTGTACTCCGTACGGCACTGAAACTTGCCCCTCATTGCCGAGACTAGTGACTAGTCCCTTTTTTTCAATATTATATACAATGATATCTAGATGAATAAATATACGATACCAAACATTCTTGTCACAGGCGCTTTTTTGCTTCCGAAACAACCGCGGATCGGTTCTGATACCATAAACGAACGTAATTTTAAAGCCAAACATGTCATAATAATCTTCAACATCTAAAATTGGATACACGTACGTACGCCTCTCATAACGCGTATATTTCCCCATCACCGACGATAATAAAAACCGTCCTTCTCCTCCCCCCCCAACCGCCGCCGCAGAAACGACACGTGCGGCACGCTCGTTTTTCCCGCACCCGATTTCATTTTTTCCCTGGTGCGCGCGTTCTCGAAAAATCCCATAAAATATTTTTAGTGAAACATTTCCATTATTTATTGAACGAGATACGTATAGTGAGAACCGACGCTAGCTAACGGTATATACGGGGGGGCCGTATACGGTGCGGTAAACACCCCACTACCCCCACTTACCACCGTATTTCGGATGGTAGAACATATTTTCGCCGGTGATCTACAATAACGGCGATCTCGCCGTTGTTGTGCGTTTTTTTTTTGTTGTTTTCGTTCCATAAAATCACCGTCCGCTCTGCTTTTTACGATCTCCCGAATATAAACGCGGAGAATTTGGAGAAAAAAACCGTACGCTGCGTTACCTTTTTTTTTATTTTTGAGAGAGCTTCATTTCAGAGGCGGACGTGAACAAAGGGAACGATTTAAAATGAAAATAGGGCAATTTGTAATAGTGGTCGATGCGTATTTTGATGAACGAGATTCTTTTCGGGTATTTATAATACACTAGGGCGACAGAATAAAATACACACCTACTAATTAAAAAAAGAGATTCTATTCTCGTTATACATACAAAATATTTTAAAATTTTTAAATTAGACTAATATTTTGTCGATCCACCTTCACTTGCGTGAAGTGCTGCGAGTCGTCGTGGCATAGAATCTATTAAATGATTAATGGTGTCTTCTGGAATATTTAACCACTCTTCTGTAACAGCTGCCACGAGTTCTTCCTTATTGCTGGGTTTTCGGGGTCGTTTCGCCATATTTGTCTGGATTATGTGCCAAACATTTTCTATCGGATTAATGTCTGGTGATTGGCCTGGCCATGGTAAAATCCGAATCCCCTGTTCCTCTTTCCATGTGATTGTTGTTCTTGCTTTGTGGCAGGGTGCTCCATCCTCCATAAAAGTGGCGTCTTCTTTAGATAAAATGGCGTGGTCGAATATCGGTAGTAGTCCTTCTGTTAATATTTGGATATATTTTGCCGCATTTATATTTCCGTCGCAGATTATTAATTGCGATCTTCCACCATACCATATCGCGCCCCATACCATGATGTTCACATCGCCGTATTTCACCGTCTGATGCCAAAATTTGTCGTGCAGTTGCTGTGACGAACGTCTCCATACCCACGTACGACCACTATCACTGAATTGGCAGTATCTGCCTTCGTCTGAAAAAATGACAGACCGCCAAAACTCTTCGGGCTTCGTTCGCATTTCGATTGCCCAAGCCATTCGGCGCCGTTTTTGAGACGCCGTAAGGAGAGGTTTTTTCTTTGCCACCCTTCTATACATCCCCACACTATGGAGGTATCGCAGAACGGTGCGCTGACTTTTCTGTGAAGTTGCCGCAAGCTCAGCTGTACTTTTTCGCGGTTCTCTTAACACTTCGCGTACAAGCACCCTTTTACTTCTTTCAGAAGGTCCGGCACGACCTGTTGTTTTTTTCTTGCGTTTAAATTGTGTAATCACACGGACAACGGAATATTTAAAAATTTACTTATTTCACGTTGCGAAGCCAACGATGCGACCCCGGGTGAAGTCGCTAATATCACTCGAACCTTGTAAGCGAGGCATAGTTGTAACAATACTAAACTATGACGAATTCCTTCCGATACATCTACCCCTACCCTAATGACAAGAGAAAGTTCTTAATTCGTTCTTAGAATTTACCTGTTTACATATTTATACTGCTTTACCTGGTATCTATTTTATTCTGTCACCCTAGTGTAAATAAATTTACTAATCTGACAATTTTTGAGAATAAACAAATCAGTTAATTATTCGAACATCCTAATTGATTAGAAGTAAAGACAGATCAGCTGATAACTTTCCTACGCTAGATTTCTATAACAGCTTTATAACAGCACATGTTGGTCTGATTATAGGTTTATATTTTTCGTCAATGCGACATTACTACTACATATGTCTCTTGCGAACGCTTTTCGTGTTTCTTGATAAACTCGCCAGACCATTCAACCTTTCTCCCATTCCTCTTTGTTCTCGTTCATATTTTTTTCATCCAGAAGTGATGCGCGAAACCCTTATTAATACCGCCAGCTTTTATCAAATATTGAAATTTTAATCCGACCGAATTTTATTTTTCCATGAACGAACGACGCTAAATCCCGACACGAGATTCTACTTTTTCAACTAATCCGCGCTTGTTTTAACAATCACGTCCGGCAGCACGCGGCACCGCTTCTGTAACGGTCCATCTCGCTCCAACCTACGTCCCCTACATTAAAATATTCACCCTTTCCACGGACCAGACGAGAAGTTACATCGATGGATATCAATTATGAATTAAAATTTTCGCGTGGCTCGTTCGTCGCCACCCCTCTCTCTTTTTTTTTTGCTTCGTAGCCTTCCGTGATGCTTTTATACTTTTTGCAGTCTGAGTGAATTGGCGGCAGTACTACTGGATCCACTCGATTCTTGCCCCTTTTTTTTTCGTCAAGTGACCCCTATGTCGTTTTTTTTTCTTCCTCTTTTTTACAATTCTATGCTCTTTCGTGCGTACTTTAGCTTTGTTCCCTTTTTTGTCTTGCGTTCGTAATTGCTAGTTGGCAAACGGGAGTTATACGGGCAAATTGGGCGTTATTACTTTAATAATAAGCCATAATAGCTTCGATTTTAGTGATAACTTACCTGTTTATGCATTTCCACGTTTAATCCGTAGGACATTTCGTAATACTGAAACAAAGAAAAACGTATTATTACTTTAATTTAGTGCTTTTTTAGACGTTCATCGTTTTGGAAGGAGATTCTATAATTCATTTAGCGTTACTAAATTACTTGGGAAACGAGAAGCCAGACAAATAAACATTTGTGCAACATCATTGAGTTAACAATTCCAGGAAGATACACTACCGTCCATATTAGTTTAGACACCCAGTAAACTCTATTAAAATGTAATATAATTCCTTTTATATAGAAATAACATTTATGTGAGTGAGGGTGATTAAAAACCTATTGTATTTTATTACCCAATATAGTAATTTTCAGAATAATCCTGATCGTCACAAATAGGATTATTTTTGGGACAATATTGCAGACAATAAATTTACAATACTTTGGGGTGGAAACAGGCCACCCAAAAGTGCATTGTGTATTGATAAAGGCTTTAGTTTATAAAAAAACCTGCTTGTGCGTGCGTTACTGTTTTTGTGAGAACCTGAAAGTTATTAAAATACCGAAAGGAAAACCGACAAGTTTACAAAAGCGCTCTGTGATTGTTGCTTATTATCAAGAAGCTTCGTCTTCCAGTCCTTGCAATTGTCATCAAGAAGCTTATTCAGTGCGTCAAATTTCCAAACAAAAAACAAATTTTCACATTAAATTTCTATTAAATTATAGTTTAGATAGATTTAGAATAAAAAAACCTTACATTTACAGAGGGTGAACAGCAAAATACTCTTTCATTACGAAAATTGTCAAAATTCCTTTCGCATTTTTTCCATATAAACATAGTAGATGCAGCTAATTATCTTTATAGTTAATTTTATGGTTATAGTTTACAATTTGCAAAAGAAAATTGCAAAATCACCCTAATTTCATTGCTAACCACTGCATATGCAAAGTACTGAATTTTATTTTTATCGACCTCTTAGAATACAGCGATTGTTCCGACAATCGTTGTAATGAAAAGGGAAAGAAGTAGGACTATCATAAATAAAGTTTTTACGTAGTCACATGCACACCCTAAATCCTTTCTAATCCAGCGGAACAACCCTCGACGTTCCCTTTTGGGGGATAATCAAATCAAGTGGACATCGTGTAAACTATAATTTATTTCAATCATTTCGGGGGATATGCTGACAATAAATGATAAACATTAATTTAAAGGTACAAAATTATAGAGGGGCTAATTCAATTACAAAACACTGTATGAAGTATTTCCGTAGCTGTCTGACGAATCGATGTTTCACAATTGGAAAGCGTCAACTGATAATCTACAACATTCCTCAGTCAGTATACGGAATGTGTATTGACTTTATAACTAGAAGTTGTGCATACACAAATTACGAGGTGACCACTGCGTCCACGTTCCTTCTCTTTTAGCAATAGCTTCACGCGTAATGCCAACGTAATGACGTTTTAATGCGTGCCCATAATGATGATGAGCTCGCTTGTTTATAATTTAGCGTCGGCTATTGATTATTCACGAAAGTTAGAATACACAAGCTCGTGTCGATAATTCTTTCATCCGTTTATACGCGGGATATTTTCGTCCCTTTAATGGACTTTAGTATATGAAAATTTGACGTATATGGCTAGCAATATATTTTTCCCATTGGTGTCAAGTTTACAGCAAATGTAAACAGGGTAAGATAGCAACTACTTTGACTTTATTACTGTGTACATATATATGTATGTATGTGATGCGTTTAATATGGGTGTCATTCAAAGATTGAAGTGTTACGACCTGTGTGTAACGCAGTCTTCTGTGAATAGTCTTGCAGTCTTTATAAACAAAATATAATATAGAATGTTTCCTCGTGATGTTTATTGAACCAACCTCCATTCAAAGATATACAGCTGTGGCCATATGTATTCGCCACTCTCGTTTTGAACGTGTTACACGAATATTATTGTATTTATAAGAAGCAGGGTCGATGACGGACTTAACTAGGTACCTGGTAATGAGGGTTTAATGGTATATTGTAGGCCATTCTGAGTAAATTAGAAAATAGACGTAAAATTGTAATTTCTGAATATTTCTTCAGTCTTTCTTAAAAGTTGTAAGAGTAAGGTTGAGCTAGTTACAGTGAAGATATTTTGTCTGTGATTTTGTCTGTATAATACGATAGTATACAGTAAAAAGTAATGCCGAAAACACGCGAATTGACGGAGGTAGAGCGAGGACAAATTGTGGTGTTAGAAAAGCAAGGGTTGTCGGTGTCTGCTATTGCCCGACAAGTGAAATGTGCGCGATCGATAGTTAGAATGACGATAAAACGATACAAAGAGAGTGGATCTTTGACAAACAAACCGAAAACTGGTCGAAAAAGGAAGACAACTAGCAGAGAGGAGCGAGTCTTTGAGTGGATGTCTTTGCGAGACCGGAAAAAAGGGTCTAAACAGCTTTCCAGTGAACTTTTCCGGCTACATAATATTGCTATTTCTCCTCGCACGGTTAGAAGACGCCTTTGTGAATTAAATTTAGGTGGATACAAAGCTCGACATAAACCACGGTTGTCTCCGCAACAAAAGAAAAAGAGACTGCTGTTGGCTAAAAGTCACCGCGACTGGACCATTGACAATTGGGCCAATGTTATGTGGACGGATGAGTCAAATATTGAGGTAAGTAATACATAATTATTGTATTTGCGGTATTCTGTATTCAATTCCTGGTATCTACAGTGTTTTTATTCTTTTTAATGGGTTCCAAAATGTAACAGTATTCATGTCTTTGTTGGTAGCTTTGTGGTAAACCTGGGCCTCAATACGTGCGACGCAGGCGAGGAGAGGCCTTCCATCCAGACTGTATCATCCCGACTGTCAAGTTTGGCGGTGGTAGCATAATGGTTTGGGGGTCCATGAGTGCAACAGGCGTCGGAGAACTGTTCGTCTGCGAGGGTCGAATGAACAGTCGGACGTACATCGACATGTTGGAAGTTCTGGAACCGTGTGTGTTAAAATTATTCGATAATGATGAGCCAGAGTATTACTTCCAACAAGATAGTGCACCGTGCCATAAATCTCGCGAAGTAATGCGCTGGTTCGAGGAAAATAACGTGCGGGTCCTGGAATGGCCGGCACAATCCCCGGACTTATCGCCAATTGAGCATTTATGGTACATTTTAAAGCGAAATGTAGCTAAATACTCATCTACCGCAAAGCAATGCTTAAAAACAAAAACATTCGAAGAGTGGAATAAAATCACCCCCGAACAGTGCTACAACTTAGTGAGCAGTATGCCCCGTCGAATTCGTGCGGTGATAAAAGCCCAGGGAGGAGCTACCAAATATTAACCAATATCTGTATATATTTGTATACACTCACAATGAAACATTTTCATCGATCAATTTTCTTTTATTTCTTATATATTCGTCGGAATAAAAAACAAAAATAGATTCTCTATATTGTGTTTTATATATTATTATTGTATTTGTATATTATTTAATTTTTCTTTCCAGTATTTATTTAATATATTGATATATATATATATAAATATTTTTTTTGGTTTGTTTTTAATGCATTACATGTATTACCTTTTATTTAATATTGTGTCCGTTTTTGGATGTTCATTTGTTGGGCATTTAATACATTATTATTATTATTAAAATTGCTATTTTAGCAAGTGGCCCTAATAAATTGATAGTATAAATGTGTAAATTATAAACAGAATATGTCGCAAGATTGATCCTAGCGGTACTCCTCGAGGCTACTACTAAAAATATTATCACAAACCAAGATGTTTCTACACAGAAATAAGCTAGCTCGATTAATCAGGTGAATGAGACGAGGTATGTGATGCCATTTCATAGCATTTTTTCTTAGATCGAAACTGCGATCCATCTCTATTGTCCGCATTAGTGTTACAAACACTGTATACGAAAGTGTCACCACAAGTAAGAAGGTTATTATTAAATGGCGTGTCGTGCAGTGTATACACGCCGTACGCTTCTACTGCCACTACTACTATTCGCCGCTAATAGTAGGCACAGTAGGATTTATTATCGAGACCGCGAACAAACATGCATTTATCGTCGCGACCGGTCTCAAAGACATGTCAACGGCGTGTCGTCGTCCGTGGGACGATCCCGTCGTTCGACGATGCGTGAAGAAAGGCTCTGAACTCTCCGATCGCCGTTATCGGGACATTTGATCTTCGGACGACTCGGTGTAATGACCTCTCGCCGATAAAAACGATAAGACGTAGTTACGTCCTGCTTCGGACGGCCTAAATTGATTCTTTATTCGGTTCCTTTTGCGGAAGACGATATCGACTCTAGCAGATCGCAATGGTTAATGACTAATGAATGTGTAACCGAGATTATCAGGTTCTTCTTGTAATCCGCGTGGTCTAGTTTCGTTTAAACTCGGCTTATATTCAAATTATATCTTTAAATGGAAGCAATTCTATTTGAAAAATATTTGTGTCGACCAATCTAATATTGTCACATGATGTGTTCAACATATTCTACCAGTTCAAACAAGTTTTACGATGACGATCGGACTCGTAGTTAAGCTAGGTTTTATCAACCGTAATTACGAAAATAGGGTTTCTAATTTTTTTATTATTTAAATGGGACGAACTTTCAGGCATTAAATCTGGCATTGAGAGAGCACTATTTTATAGAAATTTAAACGAATTGTGTTAAAAAAAATCGAGAGTTGAAAGAATTCACTGGATAGATTTATTACAGATTTTTGGTACACCTGGTGCCGTGCTAGTGCGTTGGAGTCCTGGTAGCACATGGTGGCAGTAGTGTCATGATATGGGAGTGTATAACGTCGACAGGGGTTGGAGAGATATTCGTGTGCACTGGTAGAATGAACTCGAGCAGCATGTTAGATGAGGTTTTACTGCCCTCAATTGAAAAATTATTCGGAATGAATACTGACGAAGTTTTGTTTCAACACGCCACACTGCGGCTGCAAGTTTAGCGTGGTTCCGGAAACGAACATTGACAACTTGGAATGCCCACCCCAAAGCCCGGATCTAAATCCGATCGAACATTTGTGGGCTATTATTAAGCGAAAAGTATGCTAACACAAATGCAATTCCAAACAAGAATTAAAAGCAATACTTAAAAGAGCATGGGAGGACATTTCAACTTCAATCTGCCATATGTTAGTGGCGACTTTACCTAAAAGCCTACGGAAAAGCCAACGTCGAGATCCCACCTTTCTCTTTTGTTTTCTTTCTTCTTCTTTTTTTCTCTCGTTCTCTCCCCCACCCCTTTTTTCTCTCTCTCTTTCCTTCTATTACTCTTTTCACCTTTCTTTCTATTTAACGACCACCCCCCATCATTCTTCTTCTTTTTATCTCTTTTTCTTTTTATTTCTTTCACCTCTTACTCTTATTTCATTTCTATATATCTCTCATCATGACACGATCCAATTCCGGAAGTAGTTCGTTAATTAACTAACTCTGGCCGTGAAAGCCTACGTATTCATTCCAACAATATATCTCCCGCTCCCATACGTCCACCCTTCATCCACAAAATCAATACCGGTCGCACTTTCTGATTGTCGAAATCGAATCGGAAACTCCTAGAAATAAACCTACCTCGTTCCGGCAATAGGATTCTTAATATAATAGACTAATAACAGGCTATTAAAATGAATGTCTAATAAAGCATTTCCTATACATGCGCACACATACATTCATACATAATTCATTCGAACAAACAACATGCCAACGTTCTGCATTCTCGAACTTTACTGCTCGCGAAGAACGAGCGATAGCTCATGTAAACTACACACATATAAACGTAGTACGTGCACCACGAAGAGAAGACAAGGACGACAAACGTATCGTGCTTGTACACCATTGCATACACTGTCTCCGAAGTTATCGGCGAATACTGTCGAGGATGATTGTTCTGAGCCAAAGTACTTCATTACTTCCTTTCTTCGTAATACTTTCATTATTTGAGTCGCAGATGTATTTAATTAAGATATTTATTAAGATCGTAATCGTCGAATGCAATAAAGTTTATCAAGTTAAAGCATTGTAAAACTTTCTCCCTTGGATAAACTTCTATGGACGGTAGTGTATACGAACGTGCACCGTAGATATGCGAACAAAGGGTATAGAGTTAGTTGCCGGCCAGTATCGTGGCATGGCGTAGCTTAGCTAAAAACCAGCAGCGATAGAATCCGTGCGGTTGAGTTATTTCCTCGGCTACCGGTTATTATCGTTGTATATATGGACATGATTGTATATTATCACGCCATTTTCCGTTTACGTCGTTCCCGTCGTATGAAAGGGGAACCGACTACTGCATAGACACACATACATATAGATATACAACTTCTGCTTTCGCTAAACGCCATACCCGCTCGACTCGGTGTAGTTGCGATCTATCGACCAGCTATTATTTATTATGACGTCTTCGGCGGGTACCGGCCGCCGAACAGATTACACTGTTCTTATGGAGAAGCTGATCGGATTCAGCGAGGCAACTCACGTTCGAAACGTACGACGACACGAATATGGGAAGCTGTATATGCATCAGTAAAATTTCCAGTATAGGATAGTTAATATTCCCGCGATCTTTAGAATATCGTCCATGACCGTACCACCAAAACAACCCCAGGGCATCAAAGAACCACCGCCATTGTTCTGTCGCACGCTCACCTGTAAATCTCCGAACGAAAACACGTCTTCTTGAATCGAAAATCTCGAACTTTGACTCGTCGGACCAACCAGATTCTAAACATGGTTTAAGGATCTTGTTGTCTGTTGGCATGCACACTGAAGCCATTCGATATACTCCGTTGAGCCCATAATGAGTAACATTCTTCCTTGTTTGGCTTTGTCTTGTATATATTGAATTGCCTTCCTTTAACCATATCATTGAAACTGTCTCTTTTAATATTGATGGAGATTATCACCGGAAAGATTTACTTCATGACAAATGACTTGGTATAACACTATGCATATAACCATTTATATCGAAGTTATACTTTGGATTCAAGTTTATCAATGGCAATATTGTTATTTTAAAGCTTGTCATATGGCATTTATGTTTCCTTCCATTAACCCCAAACGCAGTCTCATTTACTTTCTAACATAATTAAATAAGCTCAAACTATTTTAGTAAATAGATTAACCCAGGGATACATTTATATTGTAATTGATGCCACTTTTATTTTATTATTGCGGTATTATTTTATCAGGTCATATTGTCATAATGTATTGCACATAAAATATAAAAAAGCACCGCTATTTACTATACAAAGTTTTGACGTTTACGATGTTGTCATTTCAGTTCTATCGAATAAACTTTACCAACTTAATATAGCCGTCGATCGTAGCGCTATCTACTGCATTCTTAACGTAAATGGAGTATAGAAGCTGTGTTGAATAAATAGTTTTATAAAAAATAGGTGGCCAAATATTTTTGAACGGTAGTGTATAGCCGAATAAACGATACTTATACCAAATCAAGTCATCGCGTCGTCTGTCGCACCATCGAGAGGCGAAACGCCATCAAAACGCCCTCTATGCGAGAAATTTATTACCGCCGGCGACGGCCGACGCTAGAACGCTGAACGGCCGGTTATTATTCCGGTATTAATTTCGTAATTAAAAGCGGGGAATAATTATGAACCCGACGGCCCGTTACCGCGCTCGAGAGGTCGTAATTATATCAATTTTACGTTCGTATGCGAATTACGTGCATACTACGCATATCCATCCACGAATACGTGAATATTGTTAACGTTTTATTGCCGATTAATATGGAAGTTTTTAATTGGGCCTTAATTCGCGTCGATGAAATTGATTTAAGCATTGTTAGTTACCGGATAAATATAACTAATTAGTGGAAGTAGATGTGTAAAATTTGAACTGTAACGCTAAAAAGTAAGAATACAAACAGCTCTAATTAATGTTAAATAATCATAAGGAAAAGATACGATTGAGTATTATTAATATGGCCAAAGATTAGTTCTATCAGTGAAAGCTATGGGTCCTCAACAGCCGAAATATGCCCAGATGAGTACTAGTCTTCAAATTCTCCCGACCTCAACGCAATTCAATGCAAATCACGCGTGTATTCGAGAAGAAACACTACAAAACAGCAATTAGTAAGAAATATTGAGGATGTGTGGCAAAATGAGGCTACAATTAAACATACCATTAACGCTTGCAAAGACAGTATGCCAAAAAGAATGAGAAGACCAATTATAAAAGGCAGGGGAGGCATTACAAGATATTAGTTATACAGTTGTGACGATGTGTATAAACAGTTCTGAATAAACTGAACAACACATTTCACTGCATTAAGCATGTTATATTTCGTATAAAATATATTTTTAATAAATTATCTTTGGTATGTGACAGAGATGCAATGAATTCAATTCGTTAATCCTAAAATTTTCTTTAAGCAATTATACCCCCACTTATACAATTTTTTGAGGTTGGATGGAATTGAATTTAGTCACCCTTACTTAAAACATTAAACAAGCAATCTAACTTACCATTACGTAGTGCCTCTGAATTTCGATCTTTTCGCTGGCCAACTTTTCACATTCCAGTTTTAAGCTGGAACAAAAAAAAAAGATTCATGCTACAAAATTAAAGAAAGAAATCATTACACCTTTCAGTAATTAAACATGAATTAAACTATCCAGTTAAAATTACAGGACGTTCATTATCTCAATTATAGTAAAATCATTAACTTCTATACGAAAACAACACCCTCTCTTAAGCACCCATCACCAATTACTCAATGTAAATATGCATATGGCGCAGGCATGTATGGTATTCTAGGAAGCAACTTAATTAATATTTAAGGCGCCATGATACGCTAGAGTTATCCGTATAGGTATAGTGGAGTTTTAATAACAAAAAAAAAGTGCCTGTTATACCTATAAGCATGCATGGCCTTATCTAAATTACAAATCTGAAATTATTCGTGGGTTGAACCGCGCCAGGTTACCGTCGTAGTTCCTTTTTTTCCTTAGGACGAAAAAGGATATACGTCTTGTTATTTTTATCTTTTTTCTTTCGCCCGAAGACAGGATCCAGCCGCCAATCTATAAGAGTATGAATGAAAGGCGTTTTTTTTTCTAGACAAGTATAAACGCTGAATAATTAATAGAATTCTCTGCCGCCGTGACTCGAGTTTCTTTTTTATACACTTACCGAAGTTTCTATAGTTCCATATAATTTTAGAGATCCCCAATAAACATTTAGCAACGGTATAAGTTGGAAATTACCTAGAATTACATTTCTGAACGTAATTAATGGCTTTGTTTTTGGCTGGGGGTTATCTATTGAACGGCTTCAACCTTAATCAGTTTCTTCTGCGTCAATTCCATCAATTCCTTCTATTAACATTCTGTTTTAATATTTAAGAGGATACCAGTATAGCACCAAATCCGCAATATTCATCGTTAAAGCAAAATTAAAATGTCAAAAAAAAATAGCCTTGTCAAATGATTGGCATTCTAAGAAAGATGTCAAACTACCACAAATTTCTACAGACTCTGACGGCTATGCACCGATGATAAAATTCCACGAATTTATAGAGTTTGTCGTTTCTAGAATGATTTGCAATAAGATCGTCTTCTCTATAGATTTCCTTTTAAAAATCACGTATATGAGTCAGCATATTAATATACATTGGTATGTGCAATTTTCTCCATATACGTATTACCACTCAACTAGCACCTATACGTACAATTATTTAGAAGTCGTGAGCAATTTTACCGATTAACATGTGCATGATAATATTCTGACAATTCGTGTTTATCCGCTCTACGTTTAGAGAAAATTAGCACCTATATATTCCCATGGTGCAGTAAAATTTCAAATATACATTTTTCCCGTGATTATTTTAAAATTTGTACGCACTACTTAGCGTGAAAGAAAAGCGCTGGGATAGCAGATATGCTAAATTTAACCAAAAAGAATTAACACAGACGTATGAAGGTATTAATATGGGTGAGATATACATTACCGCTCAAAAGTGTTTAGGCACCCTTGTTTTCATGGATTATTCATATAGTTTACCAAAAAAACATTATAACAAAATGAAATACGTATTTAAAATGTAGTTCAGGAAGATAAAACACCCATTATATCGCATAAGGTTTACTATCATTTACCTGCACTTGGTCGGATTACAATAAACTGTTTATTCCGGTGCAATTACAATAACAATCCCTATGAATTTACTGGGTAAATTTAGTCATCTGTTAGATTGTAGGTAATAATGTTTAAATTACCTTCCTAGAAGATTATAGTGAAATCTGTAACCTGTCGTCAGTTGCAGTGTAGTACTGGTTACTCTATTCACGTCGTGAGCGAAATGTGTGACAATTTTTTAAAATGCCTCCGCGAAGAGAAATTAGTACGGAAACACGTGCGTTTATAATAGCTTACCATAAAAGTGGCATAAGTAATCGACAAATTGCCAAAAAAACTTAAAATACACCACGCTACGGTTGACTATAACGTAAAAAAATATCGCGAAACTGGCAGTTTTCTTAATAAAAGACGGAGTGGAAGGCCAAAAGCGACAACATCTACAGATGATCGCAGAATAGTGGTTACCAGCAAGTTAAATAGACGCAAAACAGCCCCGGAAATCACCGCAGAATTAAATGTTGGTCGCCAAAAACTAGTCAGTGTTTCTTCAGTCAAACGTCGCCTACAGAGTAGGCCGGACTCCATGGACGTATTGCGATGAAAAAGCCATTACTACGCAAACAAAACAAGCAAAAGCGACTTAAATGGGCTCGTGATCACCAACACTGGACCATAGAAGAGTGGAACAATGTCCTATGGACGGATGAGTCTAAATTTGAGCTGTTCGGAACCCGAAGACGCATATTCGTAAGAATATCTGTGGGTGAACGTGCCAGAGAAGAGTGTATTGCTGTTACCGTGAAGCATGGTGGAGGTTCTATCATCATTTGGAGCTGTTTTGCTGGCACTAGTGTAGGGGACATTATGAAAATTGACGGTATATTAAAAAAGGAAGGTTACCGCGAAATTTTGGAGAACCGCGCAATACCTTCCGGAATTCGCCTTTTGGGTCAAAATTTTATCTTCCAGCAAGATAATGACCCAAAGCATTCCTCTAAATTATGTAAAGACTATTTACGCCATTTAGAAGAGGAAGGAACATTCAAAATTATGGAATGGCTTCCCAAGAGCCCCGACTTGAATCCAATCGAGTTACTATGGGAAGAACTAGATCGGGAAGTACGGAAATCGGCTCCGACATCAGCTACTGACGTGTGGAACAAATTGCAATCGAGTTGGATCTCAATAACACAAGAAACTCTGGCAAAACTTATTGCAAGAATGCCTCGATTGTGTGCTGCAATTATTAAATCAAGAGGAGGTCACATAGATGAAAGCAAAATTTAAATTAAACGTTTTAATTTACACATTTATTTAATATATTTTTATTCGTGTACGTGTATCTGTACATAAAGAATAAATATTATTAACATTTTTGCTGAGTTTTTATACATTTTTGCTGTCAGTGAGAGTGCATAAACACTTTTGAGCGGTGGTGTATATGAAATATTAATTGTTCGCTGTATCGTTTGCCACGGATTGCAGAACTGTGTTTTAATCCTTTTAGGTGACGTTCACACTTCCACCTGCGCATTTCACACATTTAATTCTATCGCTTTCGTAGTCCAAACCTGGCATACTTGCTATTACGTTTTCTAGTTAATTCGAAATACGCCGTTTCCGAAACGTACCTAAATGCGAGTTTTTCTAAGTATGTGTGTAGTGACAAGCACTCACAACGACCAGTCGAATAATACTGAACAAGCGTGCTTCGATACGGGTACTCGATTCTCCATGCCTCGCGCTTCACCCCGCCACGTTGTTCTCCGCACGGCACTGAAACTTGCCCTCTTTGTCAACACTAATAATTAGTCATCTAGCAACGTGAAAACGCGTGGAATACAGAAGAAGAAAGGATTTATTTTACGTTAATTTTATCGTATTTACATATATCCTTGAAAAATCATGGAATCAAATTTCCACAGATAAAACCGTTTCAACGTTAGTAATCTATTTACGTCTTTCTTCAAAACACGGTTTTTCGAGTTTAATCCCGCTGTATGCTTATTCGCATTGTAATTTAGCTTGCGAAAAGCAAATAATTTTTTTCTCTTTAGTAAATTGCGTCTTACTCTAAACGCCAACGCGAAACAAGTAAGTGCAAATATTGTAACAGCCTTTACTCAAATAAACGCGAAGATAATGAAATCTCGTACGCTCGGATACGAAGATAAATTAAGCTAAGGTAAAAAAAAAAAAATCGTCGATTGTTTACTTACTTGTGATACTGGGCCTGTAGGAAGTTGAATTCCTCCTTTATTCTATCGCAGGACTCGCCTACGGTAAATTTGAACGGTTGGCCTGGCTGCGGAGGACCCTGAAACAAATAATAGCGTGATCTTTACGTGTTACCAAACCATCTTCTGTAAAATAGTCGATTCGTTTGTTAAAGTGTTAAAGAAAACGAAATTATAAAGAACGTCTTTCTATTTAGAAGGTAATAGGTCATGCCGTATGAATTTCTCAATCAGTAGAGTAAATATACGGGCCCGCTAACGAGCTTTATAAACCGGTAAGTCAACATTTGTCACTTATTCGGCGTATTATTATTGCCAGCCAGGTACATGTATACCTATGTTTATATACCTATGAAAACGTGAAGTGGCGATAATGGTCATTTGTCTAGTTCTCGCGGAAAGTACACGTCAACCTTCTAAAAGAGTACCGTCCTAATGGACGCTAATTTATTTAGGCGTGGCTGTACTGTTATGTCAATAAAATATAATACGCGTTTACCTGTATATGTGTGTGTGTGTGTGTGTGCGTGTATAACAAAGAAACGTCGACATAATGATATCTATTGTACATCGATAGAAATCGAGCATATTTTAAATTGGAAATATCCCAATTTACATTGTATTAGTGACGACGATGAGTTTGTATTTGATTACGTTTTACTCCCCGATTGTTAGTCCTTTCTTCGAAGCATTCAACCATAAAAACTGTCCCATTTTCAAAGTGCGATACAGGTTTTACAGACAATGATTCACAATGAAAATGATGTAGTAGTATGTAATTTGGTAAGAAGTTGAAATTATTTGGGAAAAGTAAATTGAATATATTATATCTACTATTTTTGAAATACATATTATAACTACTATTCTTGAAATACATTACAAAAATAAAACAAATATTACGAATTCTAATCTAATCAGATAACATTACAACGGTTACATATTCATTTCTTTTGTATTGTGTGTTTGTAATGTTTGCTTTTCATCAAGAAGATTACAAGGCACTTTACAAATAATAACATGGCCGCTGCATAAACATGCAAAATTTAGCTCATGTTGGATTTGGTTCGAAGCTCATCGAATGACATTTCCAATCATGCAAAATACGATTTTAAAATAAAAACTGACATAAGAAAGCTAATTTAGATGGACATTCGTTTCTAAAGATTTGAAAACATGATGGATAATTCTTCTACAATGTGGTCATCAGAATCTTCAGTTGCATACGGGCCCAAAAAACATTTATTTTTCGTTAGAATTACTTTTTTTACTATAATAAAAAATTTTAAGTTTTGGAAACGAGTGAATATTTTCTCGTTTTCTTTAAATTTATTTGCGCGTCCGAACTAATAGGTATGGTAGTGTATATAACTAAATTAGATATTTCCCGTCGTATTCGATAAATCCAAATCAGCGCCAAATCCCTTTAGCGCGTAAAAACCGCGGAAACCCATTATCTCTTCATCATCGCGGAACGTAACCGTTAGAAACGGCCGGGCCGCTCTTGGCAATCATCCGCGTCGTATAACACGCAAATTTAAGACAACGTTCTAAAAATTTCCAACTACCCACGCTCCGCCCGATCTCGATCTCGTCCGTGGGTGGCGATTTAACCCGTAGCACTTTTTCGATTCCGCGTTCGCTCATCAGTACGATCGTTTAGCGTCGAAAATAAAACGGAAGGCCGTTGATTCACGCACGTGATCCGTTTGCCGCGTACGCAAGGCGCCGATTAAACGCTAATTTACGGAAGAGATGAGGACACCTATGACGCAAGAGACGTTAAATGATTACCACCGGTTGTAATGGTAGCTAGACGGTGCTAATAACATTTCAAAGAAGTAAGCTAAAGGCAAAACGGAGACGGTGAAGTGAGATATAAACGTGTATTTAGATTTTGTTTGTTTCTACGTCGCTGCTGATTTTTCGACATCTGTTTGATCGGATATTGGTTATAAAAAACAATTTAATATCTTGTCTTGATGATATACGTCAATTGTGACGGTTTCCCGGTAAAAAGAAACACGTAATTCTCAAGGGAAATTTGGCTTCTATACATTTTACCCATAGTTTAGGTAATTTAAGGATACCATGCCAGAAAAACTGCTTGCCTTTTGCGGCAAATCATTCATCGAGCCATTTTCCAATCTCCTCAAAATTGCTGTAGTGCTGCTCTGCCAGCGCATGCCGCTTGGATGCGAAGAGGTGATAGTCAGATGGCACCAGGTCTGTGGAGTACGGTGGGTGCGGAAAGATGTCCCATCGAAGCGATTTCAAAGTGTCTTTCACTGGTTTTGCTGTGTCGTGTGACAAAATCACTTTGCCATGTCTTCGGGTCCATTCCGATCGTCTTTCGATTAAAGCATGGTTTAAATTTAATCAGTCGTTGGTGATTGCGTTGTGTATTAAGGGTTTCGCCGGGTTTCACGTGTTCACAATGGACAATACCGCTCTGGTCCCACCAACAAAGCTTGGTCTTCTTACCGAAGCGATTTGGCCTTGGTGTTGAAGGTGAAAGCCACGGTTTCCGCTTCAGGTTCTCCAAATAACTTCATTTTAAGATACAAAGGCGTATTTTCGTTTCCGCTGATTTATAGGCATCTGTTTTGTTAGATACTGCTTCGTCAAGGGTATGTAACTATTAAAAGTAACAGCGCGAGCAACTTTTAAACGCAAATACAAACTAAAAGAATACAAATCAATCACAATCTACTAAAAACCGCAACTAAAATGGACGAAACTGTCAACAAATGCGGTCAATGATAAATAATTGCAATTTTCAACAATTGTCACAAACCACGATATTCCGGTTACCAACCGATTGAAAGAATAACGGATAGAAAAATAACTTTTTGTTACATTTCGACTCTTCAACACTTATAATAACAATAATTTCTTTCCTACTGGTACATGTATTTACCCAGTGACACGAAACAGTAAAATTAAAGTAAATTAAAAAATAACATTGCATGACAGCGAAATACAAAAAGAAGAAAGAAATATACAGCTGTGGCCATATGTATTCGCCACTCTCGTTTTGAACGTGTTACATGAATATTATTTTATTTCTAAGAAGCAGGGTCGATGACGGACTTAACTAGGTACCTGGTAATGAGGGTTTAATGGTTTATTCTAGGCCATTCTGAGTAAATTAGAAAATAAACGTAAAATTGTAATTTCTGAGTATTTCTTCAGTCTTTCTTAAAAGTTATAAGAGTAAGGTTGAGCTAGTTAGAGTGAAGATATTGTGTCTGTGATTTTGTCTGTGTAATACGATAGTATACAGTAAAAAGTAATGCCGAAAACACGCGAATTGACGGAGGTAGAGCGAGGATAAATTGTGGTGTTAGAAAAGCAAGGGTTGTCGGTGTCTGCTATTGCCCGACAAGTGAAATGTGCGCGATCGACAGTTAGAATGACGATAAAACGATACAAACAGAGTGGATCTTTGACAAACAAACCGAAAACTGGTCGAAAAAGGAAGACAACTAGCAGAGATGAGCGAGTCTTAGAGCGGATGTCTTTGCGAGACCGGAAAAAAGGGTCTAAACAGCTTTCCAGTGATCTTTTCCGGCTACATAATGTTGCTATTTCTCCTCGCACGGTTAGAAGACGCCTTTGTCAATTAAACTTAGGTAGATACAAAGCTCGACATAAACCACGGTTGTCTCCGCAACAAAAGAAAAAGAGACTGCTGTGGGCTAAAAGTCACCGCAACTGGACCATTGGCAATTGAGCCAATGTTATGTGGACGGATGAGTCAAATATTGAGGTAAGTAATACATAATTATTGTATTTGCGGTATTCTGTATTCAATTCCTGCTATCTACAGTATTTTTATTCTTTTCAATGGGTTCCAAAATGTAACAGTATTCATGTTTTTGCTGGTAGCTTTGTGGTAAAGCTGGGCCTCAATACGTGCGACGCAGGCGAGGAGAGGTCTTCCATCCAGACTGTATCATCCCGACTGTCAAGTTTGGAGGTGGTAGCATAATGGTTTGGGGTTCCATGAGTGCAACAGGCGTCGGAGAACTGTTCGTTTGCGAGGGCCGAATGAACAGTCGGACGTACATTGACATGTTGGAAGAAGTTCTGGAACCGTGTGCGTTAAAATTATTCGATAATGATGAGCCAGAGTATTACTTCCAACAAGATAATGCACTGTGCCATAAATCTCGCGAAGTAATGCGCTGGTTCGAGGAAAATAACGTGCGGGTCCTGGAATAGCCGGCACAATCCCCGGACTTATCGCCAATTGAGCATTTATGGTACGTTTTAAAGCGAAATGTAGCTAAATACTCATCTACCACAAAGCAATGCTTAAAAACAAATACATTCGAAGAGTGGAATAAAATCACCCCCGAACAGTGCTACAACTTAGTGAGCAGTATGCCCCGACGAATTCGTGCGGTGATAAAACCCCAGGGAGGAGCTACTAAATATTAAGCAATATCTGTATATATCTGTATATATCTGTATACACCCACAATGAAACATTTTCATCGATCAATTTTCTTTTATTTCTTATATATTCGTCGGAATAAAAAACAAATAAGGGTGGCCAATACATATGACCACAGCTGTATATAGATATAAAATAACTGGACGATAATTGTGGATTTCGGAGGGATCACTATTCTTGTGTACTGGGCATATCTATGCCAACTTCCGAACTGTTAGATATGTAGACTGCTTCAAAACGAGAATGAAGATGATGTGCAAAAGCTTCTCAAATGGATAAACACAATCACGAATGATAAACTCCGGAATATCATGATTCTGACATAAAAAAATCTTTCAGCCGCCTAAGTGCCAACTCAATTTCTTCAAGTGTAATAGACGTAAACGTTCTCGTCGAATTAGTCATATCGCGAAAGGCAGAGGCAGGTGACTATTTTGGCATTTACTACCTTAGCAGACGTAGTTGATTCAATGTTATTGTACTTCATACGCGCAGGTATTTTAGTACGTCCGCATTTGCTTTGAATACAAGACCAAAAACTTGGATCACTGCACAGATTTTGTTCTGCATTTGCAATATAACTTTTATGAGATACTGATATTAATTTTAGTTCGGATCTGTAATATTTAAATTAATTCCGTCCTGCACCATTAACGATTTAGTTTTTAACATTTCCTTAAACTAAGGGAGATAAAATCGGCGAAGTCTTGCAGTTGGTTTTAAATTTAGGAACTAATTTGCTAAAAACTTCGTACAAAATGTTTTAAAATGTGCAACATGCCTCATTTAAAATCACTAATACCTCTTGAAACAGACCAATCAGTTGAATATAACACACAATGTACAACATTCCAAGTACATAAGATAATAGCAACAACTTCGTTCATTTGAAACTAATCAAAAGTTTTAGAGAGTTACGCAATTACGCAACAATACGGATACGTATAGAATTCAAACACATCGAAGAATTTAAAATTCCCCACACTACCCGCACTACCTATAGCGCGTCCGAAATTTTGCATTTACACGACAATTCCATCAACCGCCGTCAGCTCCACGACGACGACACCCGGAAATATTTATTCCGAATTAGGGACGTCCGTCTCTCCCCGCGATCGAAAACCCCGCCGAAACGGTGTGAATAATTCCCCGATGCAAATTGTTTTTATTTGGAAAACCGAACGCCATCCAATATCCCACAATATTCGTACGTACGGGGACGCGTCGAAATAATTGCGACCGCTAGAGGGAGTCGCATGCGACACTACGATCAGCGCGCGGTAGGGTTCGAATTTACGCCTGAATATTAACGATACTGGAACGGGAGATGTAGCAAGCTTCGTTTGGATGCGATCGAATAACCCGGCTATACAATCATCAGGGGGTAAATACGCATCATGTTGGAATTATGTATGTATATATAACGCTATGTTTATAATAACTGTTATGTGAAGAGATTTGGGTATAGGATTGTATTCGTGGATGCGAATAAAACCGAATTGTTATTAATATTATCGCAATAATGTGGCGGATATTATGTTAAAGTAATTTTATTGATTTATGCCTAATGATAATTCTTTTCCTCTTTAATTTCCTATCAAAAATTAAATGGAGATTGATGTAATGGTACAAAGAATTCTTTATGACACTCTGAATCCAAAATTAAAACCTGTTTTTTTATCCATGCAGTGGACTTCTGTAATATCCTCATCAAAATTGATGTATTGAAACGTAATTTCCTTCTTAGTATGTCGCAGTAACTTGTCTTGGAGATAACTTAAGCCTACTGTCTACTGAAGCGCCCTTTTACGAATGCATGCAAACTAGAAAGGACGACAGGCGTAATATGCATCTTAGATATGTCTACGTCATCGTCATGCTACGAAATGGTTCATTTCTCTCAAGTTTAGCATCGCGGAAGCATGTTTTTATTTCGCTGTGAAAACGACATCAAGCGATGATGAAGTCGTAATTACAACATACAACTTTAGTAGAAGGCGACGACGCATATGTAGATTGTACTGGCGTCATCCATATATTGAAAAAAGCATTAATGGCAGATTATTTGTTGCGCCAGGAGAGCTACCAGAAGATGATTCCTACTTTCAATCATTTTACCGAATGACTAAAAATACGTACCGAACAATAGGGTCTACTAATAAACGAACTACTTCCGGAATTGGACTATGTCATGATGAGATAATATAGAAGTGAAGAGCAAGAGGAAAAGAAAAAGAAGTAACTGGCGATGAGACTTGGTGCTTCAAGTACGATGCTTAAGCAAAATGCCAAAATGCTACGGTAACACGGTTGACAATGAGAGTCCACGTGCTCTCGAAACGCTGCGTTCCGCATAATTAATTAATTTGTGTGAGTGGAGTTTACTGCTATACCTGTGAATTGTACATCCACACAGTCCTTGCAATCGTCATTTGCTACGAAGAAGTCTTCAGACTCGCCAAAATCGACAAAACTGCGTTTCCAAGAGTCACCAGAGAAGACAATGTTGATTTGTTTTTACGGCTTTAAAGATATTCTACCTCGGGAATTCGTTCCAGGTGGTCAGAATGTCACTGGCGAATATTATGTTGGAGTTATGGGGCGTTTATGGAAGAGAATCGTTCGAGTGAGGCCCGAATATCGAGTGCGGAGAAGTTGGTTTCTGTTGCACGATAATGCATCACCACACAGGGCTGTCGCTATCCGCAAATTTTTGGCGAAAAAACAAGTTTATGTGTTACAACACTCACCGTATTTGCCAGACTTATCACCATATGACTATTTCCTCTTCCCGAAACTGAAACTGGCTATAAAAGGAACGTTTTACGATAATGTTGGACAAGTCCAAGAAGTTGGACAAGTCCAAGAAGTCGTGACGAGGATATGTCAGGCAATTCCGAGAAACGACTTGAAAAATCTATTCTATCTCATTGGTTGAATGTGCCCAGAGCTGTATTGATGCAGAATGGATCTATTTTGAGTTGAAATAAATAATGTTGTTGAAATAAGTAGTCGTTTATTTTTTATTTGGAAACTTTCGTTATACATTTTTATATAAGTCTCATATACTGTGTCGTATAGTGACACCACATCAATTCATCAGTAATTTATTTCTAACAGGTACACAACCCAAATACAGGAAACACTAAAATTAATATGCATGACAGCAAAATACAAAAAGAAAAAAGGAATATATGCATGTATTTAACGTCTCAAAAATATTAAACATTACTATTACCCTATGGTATAAGAAGATAAATAAAAAAAGGATTATTCAATTAATACTAAAACTAAAATGAATGATAAAAAGTTGACAAATGTTAGGAGAAAGAGACCAGACGATAAAAACTGCATGAATCATAGATTTAAATGGGTCAGCGTCACAAAGATCAGAGATGCTGTTGAAGTTAGTACACATCAGGTACACAGGGGACCTTATAAGGACATTTGTTCAAGTGCGACAGCAAACAGAAGGTAAATGACGACCTGGAGCTAATTCTGGGAAGAAGAAAATTACACCTATTCAAGAACCAGGGACAATCAATCTTGTTATGTACTAAACAAAATAAAAATTCTAGCAAAGAAATCGTTCTCCTGGTAGAAAAAGAAACAAAATTAAATTTCTGCAGCAATACGTCATGTTCAAAGCCTCTATGTGGATAAGATCCCTCCGATAGAAAATAGAGGAACTTCAGAAATCTTCTCTGCGCCGCCTCAATAGAGTGTATGTGTGTTTCATAAATAGGAAACCAGACCAACGCGGCGTACTCCAACCGAGATCGAATGAGAGAAAAGAATAATGCAGACAGAGCTGAAGTCCCTACAATTACGATAAATAAATATATATGTTTTATTACATCGCGATACCAACTGAGACATGTGATCAGAAAAAAACAGAGTGGTATCAAAAAGCAGCCCCAAATCTTTGACAGATATTGACACCTGAGTGGTGTTCCTTCAACGTTATAATTGTAGATAATCGCTTGCTGACGCTAATAAGTTAATGTTTGTTAGTCTTTTATAAATTTGGCAAATTCCCATAAGAATTTGATGCTATATTTAGTCTTTCCAGATAAATGTATCTATAGAAAATCTTCTCCTGTAAATTTCGGCGCATGACACATTTTGATAATTTTATTCAGTAATAGTTTCTGCGATTATTATTTTATAATGAATACTCGTGTTAAAGTAAATTGATAACTGAAATGAATAATAAAAAAACACTAGTCGCCGAACAAAAACCATTTTTAACAAAGTTATTTGTGTAGTTCTTAAAAGATATAATTGTAGCATATTTACCGTAGTTATTTCTTATTCTTTTAATATTGTAACATGTGTTTCTTCGGTTGCGGTTTCTAAGCTATTGTTTGAATTTAATTAATCCTTCTATGTGAAAATCTCCTGTTATTGAGCGAGCGAAAAAAGATAATTTGAAAGATTTACATCAGCGTATTGAAATAGTACTCCCAATTAGACAAGTAAAGTGTCCTTACGCATTTTTGTCGCCTGTCTGGTTTCAATAGGCTAACTAATGCTTTTAAAACTTTTAGAATATAACAGATTAATAAATATATTATACCCTGATTCATTCTGCAAATAACTTCTTTCGTGTTTTTGTGTACATGCTTGATTATTCACTTATTTAAACTTTTTATTTACACTACCGCTCAAAAGTGTTTAGGCACTCTCACTGACAGCAAAAATGTATAAAAACTCAGCAAAAATGTTAATAATATTTATTTTTTATGTACAGATACACGTACATGAATAAAAATATATTAAATAAATGTGAAAATTAAAACGTTTAATTTAAATTTTGCTTTCATCTATGTGATCTCCTCTTGATTTAATAATTGCAGCAATAAACAGTTTATGGTAATCCGACCAAGTGCAGGTAAATGATAGTAAACCTTGTGCGATATAATGGGTGTTTGTCTTACATAACTACATTTTAAATACGTATTTCATTTTATTATAATGTTTTTTTGGTAAACATAATACTATATGAATAATCCATGAAAACAGGGGTGCCTAAACACTTTTGAGCGGTAGTGTATATCTTATGTTTATTTATTTAGACCACTGCAACGTATTTATTCATATTCATCTTATTCTTGTCAAAATTTGATGTAATTTGCGTGAATACAGTCCCTGCTCATTTCACTAAGGCCACCAATACAAATACAAGTATAAAATTCTTTTTTATTTGGTAAGTTCAGTTATTTTCCCGACATACTTTGTATATACATACATTCCCAATCGCGATACATACGTATAACAAGCAAGACGAGAATCAACACCACTATTTAGTCTTGTTTAACTACTTTTAAATCCGGTAAACCTCTCGCTTCAACGATGTCAATACCGTGCGACTTTACCCACGTACTAACACAGAAATGTTTTTCCTTTTTTTTGCTAAAATCTCTGCGCCATATCGTATTCCCATACCTATGCGTCCATAAACCTTTCTACCATGCCGTACGTATCCGTAAGCCCTGGCGAACACAGCGAGCGAAATACGAGAGACACAAGTTTGCATAACGAAATTGAAATAAAATGCAAACATGTTTGCTATATTTGCAGTAGCTTTGGCTCTCGTTTCTGTTTATTTTTTTTTCCTTTTTTTCGAGCGGTTCGAGAGGATATAGGGAAGGGAAAAGGGGGTTGTTCGGCAGGTATATATAGCGAGGACAAAAAAAAAACGAAAAAAAGGGAATAATTTCGCTTCCGCGATAATTTATTGTTTTTTATTTTCGTTCATTTGTAGCGAGCGTTTCATATTCCATTCATTCGAGTTGGAGAATTCCGGTAAATATTAAAAATATGAATGTAGGTACACGGATCTATGCGCCTATGGATTGTTTGACAACCCTCGTATAACGTATACTATAGCTATTTATTTAGTTCGGCAAACAATGCATTATTATTGTTTTTTTTACACGTTTTTACCATATGAAGAACTTAAATTGTAACTTTTTCTTAGAAGTAAAATGCAATTTTAAAGGTTTAACAAAAAAAAACCGCTCTTCAATGTTACTAAAAGGTATTTTTAATAATGGCAGTAACTGACCTACAGCCCCTGTCAATTTTATTAGGGCTACCTTTATAAATTTAAGCTTTTATACACCAATATAAGCGTGTATTAGACGATGTCTTGATGCCATATATTAATGATTTCGATATGACCCTCACACATTGATGCACGATAAGGCACCATGCCGCATGGCCAAATCCCTCCAAAGTTTTTTGAAAACGCACACTCTGCCAGTGTGACTTTGGCCGGGAAATTCTCCGACCTCAATGCAATTGTGAACGTGTGGAGTGTTCTAAATTCACGCGTGTATTCGAGAAAGAACAATTAGTAGTTAGACGCTACAATAAGACATGCCATTAACGCTAGGTTAGATAGTATGCCAAAAAGAATAAGATCAATTATAAAAGCCAAAGGAGGCATTACAAAATATTAGTCTATAAGTAGTTCTGAATAAACTTATGCTTGTATAATATACGCTTTTCATTATATATTTTAACAAAATAGCTATTTCAGCAAGTGACCCTAATAAATTGGACAGGGACTGTATAGTTACTACATATATTTTATTAAATTGTAGAAAAATTGATGAAATATTTCTTACTATGTGAATGTAATGATTCAGCACTTTTTCACTTTCTAAATGAAGCTTATAATATTTGATAATTTGATAATTTGAATAATTTCTAAATATCTTCGGAACCATTAATAAATTTGTCCACAACTTCTGACTTAATTAATCATGAAATTTTACTCTACAAATGTGAGTTGTGTGCAATAAATAGCATCACGTTCAAATGGTTCCAATCTTACTCAACAAAAAGGCAGCAATTATTTTAACAAATGATTATCAATCTATATGTAAGAATGTTATTGCAGAAGTTTTTTCAAGGTTCGAATTTATTATCCTATTCCCTCTTTAATTTGATGATCTCCAAAAATATACCTATCAATTCAGTTTAATCTATATGTAAATGATGGTAATATTGTTCTTCCTTTATCAGAGGTATGAGAATTAGATAGATCTTGCCGTATCGAATGCATAAGAAAAGCAAATTTATCTTTTAATCAAAACCCGCCATTAATTCTCTTATTGCTGCTGTTACTTAGCACAAGCAAATTGTGCGTTGGTAAATCCTGACGGATATCGAATCAATTAGAAGTTGTTGTTGGTTTTCCTATCTTGTATCGTGTCAAATTTCACTTTACATAGCAATCTAATTTCTATTCGAAAGCATCTTCATACTCAAATGTACATTTATCCGAAATATAAACTTACTTTTGAAATTCCAATTAAAATTAAGAGTTATAACATGAAGTTTTTAACATATTTCAAAAATTAACGTCTTTATTAGCATAGAAATTTGTCCAAGAATTCTTACTGGATCGCTCTCAACTAGGAAACGCATATATTTCAAGTAGTCTATAACTTTGCGCTTAACGAACTAACATCGTCGAATTCGTTTCGTTTGATAGATAGTGCCCGCATTCATATAAGAAAAAATGTAGAACCTATACGAAAATACTTTTTTTTTAATGGCATCGTAAAGCTTTCCAAAAAAAAAGGAAGATCTATTAATCAAAGTAGTTTTACAACTGTTGGATTAATTCACATCCTTCTAACTTTCACAACTCATAACTCCGAACTATATTTATTTACATCGTTCCGGAATGAATAACCGCCCAATTCCGAATTTCAACGCGTACGTATTAAACGGAGGTAATAAATCCGTCTGCGACGATTTCGCTAAAGATGGAACCGATGATCTCGAATTTGAAAGCGTTCAACTAGAACATAAATAATGTCCTGGGCAGGAGAATATTAAGTTATTGCATGCAGAAATATTCGTATTTTCGTTTTTGAATAGTAAATGATTCAAGAAAGTCAACCTAAAAGTTTCATATATCTTGCAACGTTAGAAACGGAACACCTTTAATTTTTTTTTGCTGCTTTATTTTGCACGAAAATATATTTCTCAAGCTAATCTTCCTACCTACAACTACCATTGTGCACAAATTTATGTAGCAATTCTTAATGGTTCGTTCCCTGACAACTCACCATCCTAAAAGAAGAAAGAACAGGTAGAAAACCTTTTCACCTAAGGCTTCGAACAGTTTATTTACCGGCTCTCACGAAAAAATACACGCAAAGGTATATACAAAACGACACCGTGTGCTTTAATCTTATCACTACATACAGACATTCCAAATAATCTAATAAAACATCGGAATTCGTATACGACTGAAATGTTTCAAAACAAGTTATGTTGAATTACATTCAAAAACTGAAGAGACAAAATTATAAGTCAATTCAGTGATGAAAACAAGAAAAATTTCACAAAAAAAATATAGTGTACAAAACACGAGTGATAATGCATGAGCGATAAGGACGGCCTGACAATTCTAGGACGAAAAATGTTAAGAACTATGTTAAAGCCAGTGAAACTTGCAGCAGATATACACTACCGATCAAAAGTGTTTAGACATTCTCACTGACAGCAAAAATGTATAAAAACTCAGCAAAAATGTTAATAATATTTATTCTTTATGTACAGATACACGTACATGAATAAAAATATATTAAATAAATGTGTAAATTAATTTAAATTTTGCTTTCATCTATGTGACCTCCTCTTGATTTAATAATTGCAGCACACAATCGAGGCATTCTCGCAATAAGTTTTGCCAGAGTTTCTTGTGTTATTGAGGTCCAACTCGATTGCAATTTGTTCCACACGTCAGTAGCTGATGTCGAAGCCGATTTCCGTACTTCCCGATCTAGTTCTTCCCATAGTAACTCGATTGGATTTAAGTCGGGGCTCTGGGGAGGCCATTCCATAATCTTGAGAGTTCCTTCCTCTTCTAAATGACGTAAATAGTCTTTACATAATTTAGAGGAATGTTTTGAGTCATTATCTTGCTGGAAGATAAAATTTTGACCCAAAGGTAATTTAAGCATTATTACCTACAATGTAACAGATGACTAAATTTACCCAGTAAATTCAGAGGAATTGTTATTGTAATTGCACCACAATAAACAGTTTATGATAACCCGACCAAGTGCAGATAAACGATAGTAAACCTTATGCGATATAATGGGTGTTTATCTTCCTGAACTACATTTTAAATACGTATTTCATTTTATTATTATGTTTTTTTGGTAAACATAATACTATATGAATGAAAACAAGGGTGCCGAAACACTTTTGAGCGGTAGTGTATATATATGGCAGGAAAACAAGTACTAGGTTCGGCGAAAAAATGAAAGACTAAACAACAACAAAATTAATGGGTTAGCCATGCGCTGTACTATACCAATCAGGTAGAAAGCGACTGAGCGAGGTGACAAGAAATCAATTCATACCGAACAGAGAGTTTTTTGATAAACAATTTTTCGTGGAGATCGTGCTAGAATCTTTCTAGACATAATACAGGCTTACAACAATGTTCCGGATAACAGTCGAGTTTATAAACAGTTTTCCAATATTAATTAGTGCCGGCGTTCCGCAGAGAAACGTACTCGGATCAGTCAGCTTTACATCATGATTATATATGTTCCTACTTCCAAAGATCAAAAACCAATTCTGGACAATGCAATATAAACTTGTCCACATACGAGGGTAAACTGAAGATTCGATAACTACGAGATAGCGCCGTATGAAAGCAAGCTTTGACGCTATTGTATAGCTTGATGTTTCAATGAAATACGTGTCAAACTTCATGTCGATCTGTCAAGTAGCTTGTTGAGTACACTCGTTCAAAGCAGAGTACTTTTAGCCAGTTTTTCAGCTTACCCTCGTACATATTATTCTAGCAACTGTTGATGTAAAGGTCTAAAGAATAATAAGAAATCATTTTCTTTACGCCAGTTTATTAATAATTAATCGATTAAAAAGTTAATGTGATCAACATAATCTTAGAGTTACTAATTCCTTGCTCGATCGAACATCAGTAGATCTACATTGGTGAAATGCTAATTATCTCACGTAGATGTGAACGTCAAAGACACTACCGTCTAAAACGCCTCCCAACGTTTATACTTCGCTCGGACTTCTTCCGTCGATGGTTTTTATTGACCTGTAAGGTTTACGATAGTTACGTCGTTTCGGCGGGACGATGGTAGTCCCGGCTACGACAGGACGTTAAAACCGCGCTAAACGTCGGTCAATAAAACGGAAGAAAAGAAGAGATTAAGTGAGAGAGAGCCTAATTGACCGGCGCGGTGTAATTAGTCAAATTAGACGGTAAGAGATGTCGACGGAAATTTCTCGTCTCTGCTGTTATTTAGTTAATATACGATGGAAACGGTTAATGAGCGTATAATGTAATCACCGTATGGATTTTACGTTCGGACAATTAGCCGCGCATTAATACCGGTTCATGGAAGGAAAATGCTTTGTATCGTGTCCAGCGTCTGTAGATTTTTAGTAGACATTTACGAAAGAGTTCTTTGATGCTATATTACTAAGGTACAATAAATAATTAAATAAATAGATAGGAACGAATCGAAATGTCTTGCATATTTAGTTATTGATAAATTATATTCATGATCATATGACGTAAAATAATACGCTGCGTTTGCTTAATATTACGCTATTAACAAATCCTAACAAAAACTATTGAATAGTGTTGAGACAAAAAGTGTAAATGGAAAGTGTACATAGTATTTCAAAATTGGATGGACAAAATTAAAGCACCCAATGCTTAACGGTCAGAAATTTAAGTTTTCTCTAATATTTTGTAGGAAACCCTTTACTTTGTATAACTGCTACATATCTAAAGATATCAAGTCGCCAATAACATCCGCTGATATGCTGTACTATGCTACTTTAATGGCTACAAGTAATGCCGCCTTTGTTGTTCAATTCTCCCTCTTAATTTTCATATTTGCAATCTCCCTCAGATTCTCAATTGGATTCAAATAGGGGGATTAGATAGGCTACTTTAAAATCTCTACAGCATTTTACTGTAATCAATTTTTACAGAGTTGAAAGGTGTGCTTTGGCTCATTGTCGTGCTGGAGCTTCGATTTTAATAGCATTTTTTCTTCAGCATACAGCAACATTATATCTTTTAGAATGTCAGTGTACACATGGTGATCCATTATACCTTCTATTGGGTGAATAGATTTGAACGCTTATCCAGAAAAGCATCCTCGCATCATAGCGTTGCCTCCTTCATACTTGGTAGTAGAGATATTCAGGATTCAATCGTTGTGCTTTTGGTCTTCTTACTCGTTTCATTCCATTGGAATCTTCTAAGTTAAATTTAGATTCTTCAGAAAATAATACAGTTTTCTATTTTTGGACTGTCCAGTTGAGGTTGTTCAGTTTTTGGACGAAATAGAAAGCTTGTCGTCTTGTCTTGTAGTTCTTTTGTGTTGTTTTATTAAAAGCTGGCGTTAACTAAAACTGCTTTAGTTATAGCCAATACTGCATATGCAATTGCTTCTATGAAAGATCTTTGCAGTTTGCCAACTTTAAGAAAAAAACATTTTGTTGGGGAATGAGCATTTATAGGACCAAGATAAAGAAATATGGAAAGCAACTTTTTTTGTCACATATTGAGTAATTTCTTTAATCTTTTTATTTCATTGATTAATGGCCTCTCTAATAAATTTAATTTCATATTATCACCCAATCCATCATTTATCGTGCCTTTAAAGTTACCTATCTAAGTACAGTTGCGGACACGGTAATAGGGAGAGAGAAAAGGTAATATATTTTTTATGGAAAAACCAAAATAAGAAATAATTTCACTTGTACTACTAAAATTTCGGAAACTTTCAACTTATTTGTAACACCACGAATACTTCGATTCTGTTGATTAATTATTTTATATATATATATTTATATATTTTCCCATATTTAACTGCACAAACTATAACTAGATTCGTATTATTTGTACTTAATTGTAATAATAGTATGAATTTCTTTTCCTGCCCTTATTAACATGACGGCATTCACTGGTACGTCGATTAGCACTATTACTACACACGCACACACACGAGATTCCCAGTGGAGCCAACTGCAAAGTATATGAATGCACCATATATCCTTCCTGTTTATCATATAATTACTCCTGTTTTTCAAATATTCTTAATAAAGTTAATAAAAGTTTAGCGTATATTTAAAATAAAATGCCAAAATTATTGTATCCCCGTAATGTACTGCAAATTTCACACTATATGTACATACACAGCCCTCTACTATAAATACAGATGTAGGTATGCGAATGTAAATTATCTCCATCTCCGTATATACGGAGGTCGACCGCTGCAACCTATGTAGAAAGCCAACGCGTACACACAAAACACATCGTCAGCGTATATTCCGCCCTATTTATACGGTCGGCATTAATTACCCTGAAAAGGGAGAGAGCGAGAGAGAAGAATAACGCAGCGTCGCGAAACACCGTAAAAGGGTGATACCGATTCGCCGTAGATCGGATTCGGGGAGACGGAGAAAACGAACCGGCGAGCTACAAGCGATTGCGTTTGGATTATGTACGAGAAGGCGAGCGATTCCCCGTATAGTTGGGAACGGCGGTCCGTGCGGGCAGCGTAGCGAACGAGGTTTGCGGTTAACGGCGGCCGCAACCCTTTACCGAACTCGCCCGGTACTCTCGCTCTCTCGTCCGGGGTCCGCTTAAACCGACATATCTAGGCGGCGTGTTTCGGCCAGCCCGTTCCGCGGCCCCTACAGCGGTAACCGACGCCGCAACAACAGACGCCGACCGTTGCCAGACCGCCATCGGTTCCCGCCGACGTCACATTACACGTGCCCATTAATTATACGTCCATTATTAAGTGATAACATTTAATATTCGTACAGGTATATGCATATACACATATGTACGTATTCGGATAAGGTATTACGTGGTCGCTAGATGCATATATGGTAGTGTATTTAAGGAAAAAGAGAGTAATAAAATTATATTCGTATATACATTCACGTCAAATACGACGACTATTTCCAAACATATGCAATCCGCTCAACATGGATTATTCAATTAATTTGAAATCATTGAAAAATTGCCTCAAAGCCCAACCTGATTGTTGTTTCGAATATTAACATCATAGTAATAATGCCTTTATTATAGCGTTTCAGTCCTGCAATAAAAAGGAAGTAGAGAAGAGATTCAATTAAGGGAATGTAGGAATAGCAATACGAAATTCAAAAATTGAAACAATTTGAAGAAATATAAGTAAATTATATTCACATATAAATATAACTAATACAGTGAAACCCCGATTATATGAGTCGCGATTATACGAGGTCCGCATTAACCCAACCGACCAGGGACTCTATTCTCGAATCCTTCGAACGAATGGTAGCATAGCGTAACAAATCCGTATTCTTGAAATATCACATCGAGCGTTTGAATGGGGACCCTTCAACAGGTAGAATACGATTCTATTCATTGAAAGGCACTAAACAATCAGAACGCTCTATTTTAAAATGAAAATTTTCTAGTCCTTCGTGAAACAAATACCCGAATAGCTATCGCAGTACAAAAAATTGCATCATCTTTGAATTAAAATGCCAAAGTCATCTACAGTTTGAATCGATTAGCTACGTCGATAGGTAATAGAGAGTATTTCTTTGAGAAGACATTTATATCAAGGAGTACTAGCATTAAACAATCTTCATCGGTAACTTAATTTTTTGATATAATACGTATCTTTATGTAAAGAAAGTTTTTAATATACTATAAGATTTTCGTAATTGATGAGATATACGTATGTGTTTCGAAATTTAAATCTGTATCAATATACAATCCTAGGCTCTTAACACACCGAAGTACAGGCACCGGAGTACCATGAATAGTAATATGAACATTGCGATCCCTCACTCTAAAATGCGATTTGTCTAAGATTATTATGAATGATTTAGATAGATTCAGTTTTAGTGAGTGAGACTGACTGCGTTTTGCTAAAACGTCCACGGCAATTTGAATATCTTCTATGGCTTCATTATATTTATTAGGGAAAAATGAATAAAGGAGTTGTGTATCATCTACATATGAATAGAACTTCCAGCATTTTAAATTATTATAGAGACTTGATGTGTATATGGTAAAAAGAATTGGACCTAGAATAGATCCTTGAGGGACTCCACTAGATATTAACGTTGTATTGGGTACATTATTGCCAATCTTGACATATTGCCAAAGGACCCAAAGATAATTACTAACGAGTTTTACCGCTGTATGATCCAATCTTATAAAATGTAGAATTACTAGCAATGTCTTGCGGTCTAATGTGTCAAAGACCCTAGTATAACCCAACAATATCTAAATGCATTGTAAGATTATAATTGCGTTGTCCGAACTGCATCACTATCAATTATTGTTTCCTACGCCTTTACTTGAATTACACCACTAACGGAATCATTTATTTGACACATCACGAACATATTTTTATATTATCGAATATAATACGTAAAATTGCAAGATTTGCATCGTGAATAAATGTTATAGTATGCTTTGAGTATCTATGTATGTAGTTTATTTATTATATTTATATTTGTGAAAACTGTTTAAATATTGTATTATTGCTTATTTGACAATGATATAAAACAAATTCTATATGTACGATACCCAAGTTTAAATGCGTTGAAAAGGAGAAAATTTATAGGATATACACAGAAATGCACTGGAAATAAAGTGCATGCGATTTATCTTAACATTACCATTATATTTCCTCGACAAGGAAAAAGAATGTTCAGCCTAAACTTCTAACGGGAATACGTCGTCTTCCTGAATATGATTTTCAATAAGCTAATCTGAGAATTCTAGTACTCGTGTATCATGCAGCTGATTACATTAAAAATCAAAACCTATTAGGCATCCCCTACTTCTTCCGGATTCAGAGAAATTGAACCAGATATTTGTCGAACCGATTTTTTAGTATCAGAATGTTTCTCTGCACATTCGCGAAAGCGCAAGGTAATTAAACTCGGCCAGTTATGGCTGCCACTGTTACGCCACACACACGCATGCACAAGAACCACGTATATACGTATATAGACGGCAACTTTACAATGGCCCACGTACGATTACGCGAGAATGTTGAGCGGAAATCCAGTAACTAGCCAAAATCAGCGAAGCGGTACCGTACAAGTACGTATACATGGATGTACACACACACAGTTGCGATAGCAAGCATTGCGCTTCGATTAACCTCTGCTCATCTCGGCGGCAATTGTTGTAGCGGTAATAAAACGCTAATTGATTAGGGTCGCCAAGCTGGCAACGGCCGTTTAGAAAGATATTGGTGCGACAATGGATGTCTATGAATAGTTAATTAACTCTGCATATCACTGTGAACAAATACTTTACAAAATTAAATATTGACAAAAGTAAAATAAATACGACAAAGAAGAACTTAATAGTTTTTCTTCGATTCTAATAAAAATATATGAATGAAATGAGAAGTCAGTATCTTCTCCAATGTCTCTAATGCGTACTCGTCGGTCTTGTAGTACGATATCGTATACCTTTGTCTGTTGTTACCGTTATGGCAGGACTGGTTCTCACAGGATGTTTTTCCGCATTTGAAAATGACACCAGCGTTTGACTGTATCATAAGAAACTGTAGACTCACCAATAGTTGCCATAATGTCTCTATGAACTTGAGTTGCCGTCGTGCCCTTTTTCTGGAGGTATTTCATTACGACTCTTTGGTCTACAAGATCCATTTTTATGAACAATCGCAACACACAATTCAAGAATTAGCCACAGCACAACAACACTTTGAAATACAAACTTGAGATTATGTAGATATGATCAACAAATGTCGGTTAACTAAATGTCAAAAATACTAATCAAACACCCAATTAGAAGTAGGTGCAGGGTGGAGCATGAGGATGCGCCCTGCTATGTATGCCCTGGCAAAAATTAAACCAAATTGATCATTGTCAGGTCAGCATTTCCAACACCTATATTGAGGTTCATTAAAAGCTCATAACTATTCAAATATATATTAAAGTTACTGTTACAATAAACCTTATGTCAATAGTTATAGGCAATAAGGACAATGATGGTAGCAATTTGATTTGGCTTATATCAATCCATTTATTCTTTTCCAGCTTCTTGAAATAAAGAAGGGATATATAATAAAGATTTTAAACGGTCTCTAGAGAAGATATCTCAAATTATTTTGATAATACGACAGTTATTCGCAGTACCAGTCAGAAGCTATTTCGTTTTTTTCTTCCTTAAACACCGACCGCTTTATCTTATACACGCAAAGAATCCTTCTCTTTTCCGATTCCCATCATATATCTTCGCCATTTACGTAATATCCACCGTATACGGCGCCCTACGTCATCGCCTCGAGGTATAAATCTCCTATTGAAAACGACCATCCGGTCCTTCGTGTATGTACGTCGTCGTATCGTGCAAACGTATAGTTTGCCACCCAAAATCAATATTTATTCCCTCGTCGTACGGATATCTACCAGCGCGCTCGGAATATTTGTAAGGAAATGATATGCAGCTTGTGTACACACCTGAATGGGCCGACGCTAATATTTACGTCGGGTAAATAAATATGATGATGATGATGATGGTACCAACCAGTAAGTAAGCGTGCGCTTGTAAGTGTACGTGGGAATGTATAGGTATGTGTACGTTTGTATGTATAGAAGAGAATGGTTGTTTGGTTATACGCGAGAGACAGCCCGCGGGAGTGACGTAATATCCGGCCGTTATTCCGGTTCAATTCAGACAGCCACGCAATTCATTGCCAGGGAAGTTTTTAGATATCCAATACGGCTAAACGGTTGGTTAATTATGTTACTACTAACGGCTTCTATATAGTGCTAACTAGTAGATAGATCAAGGCAATAGATATAATTGCAATTGATACACAGACAACAAATTACTACTTCTCAAGCATCAAGTAATGTACAGTCCCTATCCATTTTATTAAGGCCACCTTATAAATTTCAGCTTTTCTGTGGTTCCATAATAAAACGTGAGCAAAGTGGACCCAAATTTGCGTTCCACCATTGGATCATTAGTAAAACCCTTTGTACTGGCAGGGATAGAACTCATTCAAACCTAATCCTTCTCTCGTCATCTGTCACTAAGCTCTTTGACTTTCCTACGTAACAATTGTGGTCCAACAGTTAAGATCAACATCAATCATTTGTGATAATTAACATCTAACGCGTTTGAAGATGATATGGTACTGATAGATCACTCGGAAGAGACATTGCAGCAAAACTTGAAGATATACCAACAAGAACTAACAAAGATAAACATGGAGATAAACACGAGGAAAACAAACACAATGATAATAGCAGCAGAAGAAAGAAAACATAGCATCAAAATCTGGGAAAAAGCATTGGAACCTGTTAAAAGTTACAACTACTTAGGAACAATCATTGAAGACAATGGGAGGATAGAGAAAGAGGTAGATGAGAGGATAGGGAAATCCGCAAAAATATCTAACATATTCGTTTCTGGATAAAAAAGAAATACAAAAAAAATAAAGACAGAGGTGTATAAAAGAGTGGTCAGACCAACATTAACATATGGTGGTGAGTCATGGATACCCACGAATAGAATCAAAAGCAGAGTTAGGGCTATGGAAATGAGATTCCTAAGAAGAACAGAAGGAGTAACTAGAAGAGACAGAATCAAAAACACGACAATCACTAATAGTCTGAATATCAAACCAGTAGAAGTGGTCATAGAAGTGAGACAACTGAGATGGCTTGGACATCTACACAGAATGGAAGAAGATCGAATCACAAAGAGGATGTTTGAAGCCAAAACAGATGGCAAAAACAGAATAGGTAGACCCCGAAACACCTGGAAGGAACAGGTGTATAGAGCATCGGAAAAGAGAAGTATGGGATGGAGTGAAGCCAAACAACTGGCTCAGAACAGGAACCTACGGAAGATAAAAATAAGAAATAAATAGTCCGACACCGCAAGGTATAAAGGCAGGATAGTATCGTGAGAAATATCTCGGTGCTCGTAGTGAATTTTTAATGCAGTGAATTCTTTTATTTAAGCTCTTTACTTTGAACATATAAATTAGAAAATTCCACAAAAAAGCCCACCGTTACCCCTATTCCAGTTTAATTTTAAAAAGAATTTAAGAAATAAATTTGAATCGACATAATCAAAAGACTGCAACACTTATTCTTAAAGAAAAAATAATTCCACTATACGAAACGCCTCAATCAATCTTAGCTGAGCTATTTTCTACGTGATATTTAGCAAATATTTAACTTCTCGACACTCGTGTAACGGGCGTTTAATAACAACAGCAGTTAAAGAGGAATAAACGGACACGTTGGCGAATAAATAAATAAGTTACAAGCGGTCGACTTATTGGTTTCCAGCCTTTGTCGGTTGTGCGCTATAACGTATCGGTCAGTCGTCGTGGAATCGTCATCAGCTGGTCGGCGTATGAGAAAAAAGTAATTACGTGCAGATGAAGCAAAACCGAGTGCGTGTTATATCCTCCACGTATTACTAGTAGTAATGAAAGGATTGCCTATTAATTTGCTCAGTTCGACGATGGTTTGTTATTATTCATGGGAAAAATGCATTTAACAGACTTCACGGTCTATTTCGAGAACGCATTCTTTAAGATTTTCTATGACTATAGTAGGATTGTCCAAAAGATAGTCGCAATTTTGGAGTTGGGAGTATCGAGGAAAGAGGATTCTTTAGATAGGCCACACTTCTTAATTTTGACATGGAAAAAAGATAAACGGAGCTTAAATTGAAAATCCATGATCTACACTAGGGTGACAGAATAATATAAACACCAGGTAAAATGGTATAAATATGTAAACAGCTAAATTCTAAGAACGAATTAAGAACTTTCTCTTGTCATTAGGGTAGGGGTAAATGTATCGGAAGGCATTCGTCATAGTCTAGTATCGTTACAACTTTGCCTCGCTTACACATTTTTAAATATTCCGTTGTCCACAGTTAACCGGGTGATTACACAATTTAAACGCAAGAAAAAAACAACAGTGGAGCCGAGACCAAGTCATGCCGGACCTTCTGAAAGAAGTAAAAGGGTGCTTGTGCGCGAAGTGTTAAGAGAACCGCGAAAAAGTACAGCCGAGCTTGCGGCAACTTCACAGAAAGGTCAGCGCACCGTTTTGCGATACCTCCACAGTGTGGGGATGTATAAAAGGATGGTAAAGAAAAAACCTCTAATTACGGCGTTTCAAATACGGCGCCGAATGGCTTGGGCAATCGAAATGCGAACGAAGCCCGAAGAGTTTTGGCGGTCTGTCATTTTTTCAGACGAAAGCAGATACCGCCAATTCAGTGATGGTGGTCGTACGTGGGTATGGAGACGTTCGTCACAAGAACTGGACGACAAATTTTTGCAGCAGACGGTGAAATACGGCGGTGTGAACATCACGGTGTGGGGCGCGATATGGTATGGTGGAAGATCGCAATCAGTAATCTGCGACGGAAATATAAATGCGGCAAAATGTATCCAAATATTAACAGAAGGACTACTACCGATATTCGACAACGCCATTTTATCTAAAGAAGACGCCACTTTTATGGAGGATGGAGCACCCTGCCACAAAGCAAGAACAACAACCACATGGAAAGAGGAACAGGGGATTCGGATTTTACCATGGCCAGGCCAATCACCAGACAGGAATCCGATAGAGAATGTTTGGCACATAATCCAGACAAATATGGCGAAACGACCCCGAAAACCCAGCAATAAGGAAGAACTCGTGGCAGCTGTTACAGAAGAGTAGCTAAATATTTGATAAGACACCATTAATCATTTAATAGATCCTATTCCACGACGACTCGCAGCACTTCACGCAAGTAAAGGTGGACCGACAAAATATTAGTCTAATTCAAAAATTTAAAAATATTTTGTATATATAACGAGAATAGAATCTTTTTTTTTAATTAGTAGGTGTCTATTTTATTCTGTCACCCTAGTGTACACTCAGCGAAATTTCTATAGTTCCCTCTATAAACATTTAGCAACGGTATGAGTTAGGAATTATCTACAATTACATTTCTAAACGTAAAGAAATAGCGGAGATATTATTTTCTCAATATCACAATTGTTAAATTTTATGTTAGTGTACGAACGTTGAAAACACCTTCAAAATATAATCAAATAAGCCGACGTTTGTTTTCGGTATGAATTTAATATCAAAAATTAGTCTCTCGTAAGATCAAAACAAGTCTATTTCCTTTTTAAATCCTTAATAGAAAATGTCAATTGTTTCAATAGAAAATCTGCTTGATAATTTCGCAACAAAAACCCACCGGCATTTTCCGTTAATATTTCCCATGAAGGAGAAGGTATTTACAGCGCGATATCATATTCTGCGGTTAGCTTTGCGGTGCACACCGTTTACTCTAACCTTTCGGATCGTACACGCGTAACGTTAGAATCGAGGTTTGTTATCGTCGTGCGCTATAATTGCGAAACGATTATATGTTAATCTTAAGATATGTTAATCTTAAGACACTTCGCTTTTTAAACGTGTAATTAAGACGTTGGCGTAATAAGCGTTTCGCGGCATGAAAACAAATATTACCGGGAAGTAGTATTTATATTATACGTACCTACATATAGTGGCGGACAGATAAATAGTACAGGTAAATGGATGTAGGTATACGAGGGCGGCCTAAAATGTTTCCGGAATTCACAAGAGTAACACGATATTGGCGTGGTATTTTATTTTTCGATGTAGTCTCCTCGAAGATCAATACACTCCTTTACACGCTACTCTAGTCTCTTAAAGCCGTCGGAACAGTAGGATGTTTCGAGGTATATAATAATACAAAAAGAGGGGGAGAATAGACCCTATGCTAAGCGATACTTACGTAAACTCTGTAATCCTTTAAGGGAGAAGATTAAAACACGTAATTCGAAGAATATATTTTGCATGTACTATTTGTATGGCCGCTAGTGTATATATAATACATACGTTATTTTATGCGATTAACATATTTGTTTACGTAAGGAAAAACCGCACCCGACACGATAACGTAAATATAATTTATTTAAAGTTACTTTAAACACGTTATGTTGAAGTGAGACGTTAGTGATTTTTCCTAGCATATAAACTTTAATTCAATAATTTAATTAAAGTAACAAATTGGTTTGGTGTTAAATCATTGAAATAATATATCTCCATTTCAGGCTCGCAACTTGGAGCACCTACTTCATAAATACATTCGTAATTCTCAACATATTAAGTACCGCAAATCAATCAAATTCCTTTCATTTTTATTTTGAAAAGGAAGTTGTAAAATCCAACGCCTACCGTACATCTAGATCAGCGTCTGTGAGAAACGCGTATAAGAATAATTTTCCGCCTATTAGCTTCTCTGCAGGATAAGACGGTGCGTTAGAAACGGATCAGGCTGTAATTAGAAGTGGTTATCGCAGAGATTCATATTTATATCTTTCGATTCAAGTGATTAATTCAAATACGCCGTGTCCTCTCTTCCTTTTACCGTGGAAATCGAACTGTAGGCAGTAGAGGAGACGACGCGCATAATTTATGCTAATCCGATTTCGCCTAAAGAGTTCGGAATATTGCTTTTAGGAAGGTAGACACTATAGTAAACGAAATGGACCAAAAAATTGTAGTGCGGTATTACTGTCTAGTACATCGAAAATTGAAATCAATTTACATTAAACATTTTGTATATTGTTGTACCTATTAATTCTACACATGATTCAAAATTTATCTGCTATTATGTTTCGTAACGCAAATCTTTATTTATCAGCTCAACATAATCTCTTACCAATGGTACAAAGCTCTATTGGTTCCAATACTAGAGAAAGTAAATAGAAGAATGATAGTAATCACAGAAGGATTCTATTAACATGAATATTACGTTTGAACATGCATATATGATATTTGCGGATTTCAAGACCGATTTGAACTCAGTTATTAGAAGAAAGCTGGTTAGATGAATGGAGCCAGCAGATTTCATAGTCGACACAAGGACAAGTCAAGAACGACTACCTTTTTGTTTTTAACTTGAAATCTGATAGAACAACTGAAAGTAGTTACAAAGCTGATGAACATACCAAAACATGTAGACATATACACAGCAATACAGGTAAAAATAAAAAGAGAAAACTGAGACGACACCTTGGAAGCGGTAGCCATGTATAATTCGAGAAAGTGAAAGCTTATATTGCACAATAGCTACGACGAAGAGATAAAAATAAATGTGAGACTAGTCAAAAACAATAGATGAAGATTACATCCTCATTAAATCCAAACATATTACGCGAAAGGCAAAATTAAGGATACGTAAAGGGATACTGATAGCGAGAAGAGATCAACCAAAAGTTGAAACCTGGGAAAGCAAAATTTTACGATACCTATTGATATTTTATGCACAGTTATTCGATAGGAATATACTTTTGGTGGATTTGTCTACCTTCTTTACGTGCTTGTTGCTAGCATTACATTCCACCTTTATATCTGAAATATTCTATATATCTTACACGTGATATCATATATCTCTGATAACCGTATTGTTAATCTATGTTGTCCTTGATATTGAACATAATAATAAACATTAGAAGAATGCATATTATACTAAGAATCAACAATATCCAATAAAAGTTATAATACTAAATCTTATACCAGATTTAAGGTACTTCCAATAAGTCGTATGCCAGTGACTATTATAATTTCTAGTCGACATTTATCATAATCGCTATTAGAAGCTTTTAATATAATAGTCTCAAATAGTATACGGGTATATTATACACTATTTTTAGACTTCTTATACGTTTCATAAGAGATTTTTCTTAGTGTGAAACCTTAGTTGACCGAAATGCCTGAACAAACATACAAAATATCGATTTGTTTTTAAATTTCTACCGTAGACAGACAAACACTCCTACTACCTGTTCTCATTTCAGGGTCAAGTTTCATTTATATGAATGAGCAGTAATAAATAGAGGTTGTAAATACGAAAATATGAGAAATATGGGAAAAATACAAGCATATGTCATAATAATAATAACAACTTATTAGTCCAACAACAAAATCCTTACAGGACTATATTCATATGATTATACATTACATTGTATGCAATGACCAAATCAATACCACCACAAACTACTTAAAGCATATTTATGTATACAAATAAGCAAAATAAAAATAAAAACTAAACTTACACATTTATAAAATCAATAAAAAGACATGTACATATACGTAAATGCTTTCTTGCTATCTAAAAATTCATATAAGATCATTCCAAGAAAGAAAACTAGTTGAGCAAGTTATTAAAGTTTCTGGTCATATGTGACACATCAGTATATTCTACACCCCTGTTTGGATAAACTCAAGAAGTGTTGAAGCACAACCTGTTACAAATTCGTAGGTATAATATGGAAACCATACTATAGATGCATATTTTAAACGACTCCTAACTAGTGAATAGTATAATGTTTTTACAGTAGCAGTATTTTGGAAGTTGTATATATATATATATATATATATATATATATATATATATATATATATATACGTAAATCCAAGCACTTTCGAAGCAGAAAGGCACATTGTATTTACGTGATCAGTAAATGATAAATGGCTGTCAAACAGAATACCAAAATCCTTTACCGTAGATGTTCTGATAATTACTCGATATCGAATTATATAATCATAATAAATTAGGTTTTTGGATTGGGTGTATGGTACAACCTAGCACTCTTTAATATTCAGTGATATCTTTAATAATTGACTGTGCAGAGATATACAGTCATCGGTCGAGTTAATTGACCTGTATATTTATAGATCATCTGCAAGGCAATTGGTGTCAAGATCGAATGGTAGGTAAGTCGTTTAAATATATATTAAAAAGTAAAGAGTCCAAGTTAGACCCTTGGAGGAGACCAGAAGGAATTGGAAATGTGTCTGAGGAACGTCCATTATAAAATATCGATTGAGTCGGCCGATACTTGTTGGAAATCCATATTGAATAATGGTCGAAGAAGTAAAACTCAAATATTTTACAAAAATTTCCAATATATTTTTGTAAAATATTTGAGTTTTACTTCTTCGACCATTATCCATTATAAAAAAAACACATATGCTGTCCAGTTTGCCAGATACGACCTTATTAACTTCAAAAGTGATGGATAGAAGCTAACACATTCCAACTTAGCTAACAACATGCATAAAGCAACTGTAATAGAAGGAGGCAAGAAAACAAATGTGTTTAACAATTTTCTTACATACTTTTATATCTTAATCACTTTGATTCCTTAGACGATCTATCTATCTGGCAAGATTATATGTTTACAATGGTGCTAGTTAAAGTTTTTGATGCTTCTAATTGTGAAACACATATTGGATATAGAAAATTTTACAACTACACTCCACTGTATGCGTTCTTTAAACGAATTATATTACATTATAAAATCGCCCGACTCTATAATATCACGCGGGCTAACTTTCGACAATTAAACCCGACCCGAGACGGTCATCGTGTCCGCGCCTATTGTTTTGCCGTAGCCAGAGCGCGCCTGGAACTCTCCCAGTTCGCTTAGTTAGCGCCATTAACTCGAAATACACAAGCTACAACTTACGTACAAGAGACGGGCTGACCGTATAACGTAGTACATAATACGTGTATCAGGTTAATAAGCGTACTCTATTAGGATGTAACGAACGGCGGTTCTCGGTGCCGTCCGTGACCTCCGCGCCGGTCGTCCCCGTCGAGATGAGACGAGATGACAATCGAGCGCAGGCAATTACACGTATAATCAAGCGAGCGGCTTGTCCCCGCTGTTGTCACACTCGTAGCGAGAGATAAGCAATCAACATTCCATCATTGTGTAATATCTGGTCCTCGTCTGTGTGTACGTAGCGAGCGCGGACGTGTTTGCATATTGGCCTAATGTATATCGGCGGAGGATTGTTATTGGGTGTTGCGCTGTGTGTTACTTCCGCGTGTGCTCTACGCATCTTCCACTAGTCCATTCTTGCATCACATTTTACCTGACTATCGTGAAATATTTTCTGGCTTTTCTAAATAGCTCTGGCGTGTCTCGGAGCGAATTGTAAAACTATCTTCTTTACATCATCAAAAGGTTCGCAATAGTAAAATGCAGCTTTTGCGTAGTAATCGGCTGTGGTGGTTCAGGCACTTTGGTACACAGTTCGTGAAATCCTTTTCTACGTCTTGAGGACTGCTTTCGTATAAGGTATTAACGCGTTTACTCGTAGATAACATTTAGGGATCAATTGCGCCACAAGGTTTAAAGGAGGGATTTTAAATGTTACATGTAACAGATTGCCACTCTCTTCCTTAAGAGATCGGCCTAAGCAAAGCATGTTTGGGTTCATGAAACTTGAAATTTGTTCAATGTTCTCTACACCACTTTCTTTCAATTTCATCGCTACTACATTTTGCATCTCTTTTGGAAACAAGTGAGATACGGGAGGACGGTTTAAACTCTTTCATTGTACGTACTATTTATATTTCCGTCGCATATTACTAATTGCGTTCTTCCACCATACCATATCGCGCCCCACACCATTATGTTAACATATGCATATTGCATTGCCGTATTTCACCGTCTAATGCAAAAATTTGTCGTCCAGTTGCTGTGACTAACGTCTCCATACCCACGTGCGACCACTATCACTGAATTGGCAGTATCTACTTTCGTCTGAAAAAAATAACAGACCGCCAAAACTCTTCGGGCTTCGTTCGCATTTCGATTGCCGAAGCCATTCGGCGCCGTTTTTGAAACGCCGTAAGGAGGTTTTTTTCTTTGCCACCCAGTGTGGGGATGTATCCCCACACTGTGGAGGTATCGCAGAACGGTGCGCTGACTTTTCTGTGAAGTTGCCGCAAGCTCAGCTCTACTTTTTCAAGGTTCTCTTAACACTTCGCGCACAAGCACCCTTTTACTTCTTTCAGAAGGTCCGGCACGACCTGGTCTCGGCTCCACTGTTGTTTTTTCCTTGCGTTTAAATTGTGTAATCACGCGGTTAACTGTGGGGACAACAGAATATTTAAAAATTACTTATTTCACGTTGCGAAGCGCCGCGTTCACTCTGGCCAACGACGCGAGCCCGGGTGAAGTCGCTAATATCGCTCGAACCTTGTAAGCGAGGCATAGTTGTAACGAATTCCTTCCGATACATCTACCCCTACCCTAATGACAAGAGAAAGTTCTTAATTCGTTCTTAGAATTTAGCTGTTTACATATTTATACCGCTTTACCTGGTGTCTATTTTATTCTGTCACCCTAGTGTATAATCCGAATACTTGCCCAAGAAGCAGACAAATGCTTGCTCGTATAGTATCGGTATCGTTTGCCACGGATTGCAGAACAGTGTTTTATAGTTTCCACCTACTGGTACATGTCAAGCGGTTGTCGCACTTTACACATTTAATTCTATCGTCTTCGTATTCTAAATTCAGCATACTCGCTATTACGTTTTCTAGTTTATTTGAAATACGCCGTCTCCAAAACGTACCTAAATGCGATATTTTCTGAGTATGTATGTACGGACGAGCACTTACAACGACTAGTCGAATAAACCTCGATTTTCCGTGTCACTAGCTACACCCCTCCACGTTGTTCTCCGTCCGACACTGAAACTTGCCCCTCTTTGCCGAGATTACTTATGATCCCGAATCCTATCTCGAAGATAATAGCGTATCTACTGCGCTCTTAAAGATTATTTACGCGCTACAGTTGTTTCCCAGAAACGTTTTACGCGCGAGTACGTAACGATTACGTTGAAAATTATGACATGTCGTATTATAAACGAATGGTTTCGCCCCATTTTTCTTTTTTTCTATAGATTTACGTTCAACTTTTATTGCCATTAACCGAATAATCAGCGGTAAGCAAACGTATAATTACCGACTTAATTAATACGTCCGACGTTGCTTTTTTTCCCCTCCATTCGCTTTGCTCTACCTTCGCGCACAGCGGCATTAAATTCCGCGAACACAACGATATCAATTAAGCGGTCTCAGGCGGCCTGGCATTATTACGATACACACGCGGTGATGGAATGGAAAAATAATTCGTTTGACAGATAAAAGAGGGCTTGCGCAACGTCGGTTCGCGGTCGACAGAATCGTACGTACTTCATTTTATAAGGCGAGGCCATTAAACGATCAGATGATCTCTCTTTCGTAGCACCAAGGAATAAGCGACGAATTTCCATCGTTTATTTATTGACTTTCTTTCAATTAATCCTATAATCTTCGAACGAATTGGTCGCGACCAAAATGTCTACATCTGCGTTGTTCGCAAGGAGAACAATTACGAATTCCACCCAAAGCGAGAGACAATTGAATTGCGGTTACAGAAAAAGTCACCTGCAGCGTTTAAAGAAAAGAAAAAAAAACCGTCCGTCCTTCTCCAAACGTAAACCAAGAGTTGTCAGTATTTTACCCTTCTTTTACCGAATGCCATCGTATCGGACGTGTTAAATTTAATTATTTATAGTCAAGTAAACGGTTATTTTAAAACGCAGCGTTATTGAAGGCGGATATCCTTTGCACGGACATATTTATTGGTAGGACGTGAGATAGCTTTTAAAATAGACGCTAAGAGGTAATTTGATTTTCGTATATCACCTGTAATTGCGGAAGAACCGCATACGATGTCCTGACGATGCTCGATGGGATGAATAAATAATGCATTTACACAAAAAAGAATGTTCTCGCTTTTTTTAAATTTAGTTGTCTGCATGAATTTCGTTTTAACTTATTCACGAAATACGGTAGGGTCGCGATTTAGTGTGAACTCTGGCTCGAATGAACTACTCGGCAATGTGAAAATCATCGACGAGATTAACATAAAAAAGGCACAATTTGTAAAATTATGCGATTCAAGTTACAAATTTTACAACACGTGTCAGATACATACGGAGGCCCGGGAAATTGCAGAACTTGCCCAAGCACCTAGAATGGAATATAGTCTGCATAAATGGTTTTAAAAAAGACCGAAAATTCTGTAGCCAGTGATGGTTGGCTAAAAAGATTTAAAAGGAGGTATGGAATTCGACTACTGTCCACATCTGGGGAAAAATTATCGGCACCATCACAGCTAGTGCAACCGTTTAAGGAAAAGTTAATGAATAAAATCAAAGAGTTACATTTAAATGAGCAGCAAACGCAGATAATACATACATACGTACTATTGTCTATCTTTCAATATTCTCTTATTTTACAATTTTAGCCAAGTTTAAAATAAATGTTTTTTAACAAAGGATACGGACGTTTTCTTCCCACTTTTTCAACTTCGAAATAATGAATCCGCCGTACAAAAATTACTTCACTAAATCGCGACTCTACTGTAGCCACCGTTTCAATTCAAAAACATTTTTTTTGCCAAAGCTGTCGAAACAAATTCCGATACGAGCATTAAAAAATTATGCAGCGTTCCACAGAAACAGGAATAATACGGGACGAAGGATAGGAAGATATTCTCGTTCGATCTGACAGCTCAAAGCGTCAATCAAATTCGCGATTTGTCAAAAGCTCGAATGAAGTTAAGCGTAAGCCTCCGATTCTTCCCCTACAGCCTGTTCGTTTTATGGTCGACGCACGTTTTAAGCGTCGAAGTTGGCACCAGAGGGCCGTCCTATTATCGCATCCCGCGCCAGGCGGAACAATACGAAGTCGATCCAAACGATCCGAACGCCGAGTACGCCGCTTTCATAGTAAAAGTGGTGGCCCAAGACAGCGTCTTCACCGGCGTCATATCGGGAACGAGTTCCGTCTTTAGCGATCCGTCCATATACGACATGACATCAGCGAACGTCTGCCTGTTGAACGGTAAATGCGAGCAGGTACACCGCATGAATATCTATCGGGGCACCTATTTCACGCTGTTGATCATCGGCGAGCCGATCGGCGAACAAACGCAGAAGACGGAGCACGTGGTAGGCGCCCAGTGTTTCGCCGTCGGCATCCATCATATCCCCGAAGAGGTCACGCTAGATTTAGGCGAAGACTTCGCGTATCACGTGACGAGTAAGAAGAAGCTGCAACCCAACGACGCCGTGATATGCGACAGTAAGCAAGCGGGCATATTGAGACCAGTGAAGAACGGAAAATTCATAATGGAAACTAGCTTGAGGATTTGGAGCGAGGCACAGGTACTTCCGAAATGGTACATAGCAGCGCTCGGTCTTCTAGGCGAATTGGATAGGCTGGAAGTTTCGACGGTTATCGCCAGGAGATCGTTGACTGAAGACGGGGCGGTCAGAGGCACGATGTCATCGTTTTTAATTATTGCCTTAATTTCATTGACTTTACGCATTCTATGATTAATAATGGACCATAGTTTGCATTCCTATATATACTAATATATGGAAAGATTAGCTCTCAAGTTACAATAATACCAAACACTATCTATGATTGAATGTAACGATGTTCCTTAACTGTTTATAAGTACATTTGAGTTTTTTTCTAAGTCTTGTCCTTTTTTATAATAGTCACGACATTCATTAGAGTTCATAGAAAATTGTAGCTTATTAATCTAATGCCAAATATAGGCTCATAGCCATGGGAAAAAAAACAGATCGACTCATAATTTTTATATTCCTATTAAGCATTTTTAACAGTAGCATACAAATTTTATAGTTGTATATCGTAGATTAACAAGTAGACATCATCGAAAGTTGTTAATGTTTCCAATGGATTGATCAGTCTAAGTAGAATTAAAACTAGAACTCTGTTATCATTAATAAACATTCTGTTTAGCCGCATCTGATGGACGACAAAGAGTTAGACGGTACCGAAGAAATTTACGGAATTTTGCTACACGTTACATTCCCTGGCCATTTTATTGGGACCACCTTATACGTTTAAGTGTTTCCAACGCGATAATTTACAAGTACACATATCAAATTCACGAATAGCGTTTACAATACCTATCTAAATACGTTACCTAAATATATTTCTAAGAAATTGAGAAAGTACCGCTTAATAACCTCCTTGCCTATTATTATCCCGCTCATGAATCTTTCTGTACTATATAGAAGATGGGTAGAAATAAGATTGAAAGACACAGTAATTCGTAGAATATTATTAGGATCGGTTAATATTGTAGGAAGGATATTTACCTGTTTATGTAACATCTTTTCCATATTTTTTCGATAACTGCAAGTCGTGCGAAGAAAAATAAGAAAATCCGGGATCATGAAGATACGAGCGTGGATCTCTATGCTGTACCCCTGACCACCTTAGAGTAACAGTTAGTACACTAACTACCTCAACATGTCAACAATCTCTTGGACCAATTTTTGTTCGACCTCTGCAAACCACATCCCTACAGCTTGCATCACTTGATAATTACTGCAAAATTTTGCCCCGCCTAGGATATCTTTTAATTTGGGAAAGAGCCTGTAATCTTCCTGCTTGGTATATAGCAGCCATAACTATACAAGATATGTAGCTGGAAGCATTATCCTGATGGATCAGCACACCGTGCCTTAACTTTCCTCGGCGTTTCTCTTTAATAGCGTCTCGCAATTTAGAAATCAATTGTATATGTATATTGTTTTTCAATAGGACCCTATAATGCTCTGTCGCTTTTGCAAATAGTCAGTTAGGATGATTCCTTGAGGATCCCCGAACAGAAATAGCAAAATCTTTCCAGCAGACGGCGCGACCTTAAATTTGCGTGGAGGAGGAGAACCGTGATGTTTCCACTCTCTACTTTGCATTACATTTACTTTTGATCATAGTGTTGCACCCATGGTTACATACTACATGACTAAGAAAGTTCTCTTTGTTTGCTTGGTACCTTTCCAAAGCATGCTTACAAATCAACACCCGATTTCTTTTTTGATCAATGGTTAACATTCGTGGCACCCATCTTGCATTCATCCTTTTCATATCTAATGCTTTAGTCAGTATGTTGAACCCCAGTATATGATAAGCCAGTATCTTCCAGCCAGGTCTTGCAGTACTATATCGTTTGCCTTTTTTATGATTTGGTCTGTTGTTATGGGAGGATCACTGGCATGTTGGTTTTCACAGGATGTTCTTCCGCGTTTAAAATCTCGACAACAGCGTTTGACTGTATCATAAGAAACTGCAGACTCAGCAATAGTTTTCATGATATCTTTATGAATTTGTGTTGAGCTATCTTATTACGGCTCTTTGTTTTACAGGATGTATTTTGATGAAGAATCACGAAACACAATTGAAGAATTAGCCACGGCACAAGAACACTTTGAGATACAAACTTGATATTATGCGTATATGATCTATAAATGTCAGTTAACTAAATGTCAAAAATATTAATCAAATAACCAATTAGAAGTAGGTGAGGGAATATATTTAAAAAACTTACAGTAACCTTACTAAATTAGGTGTAAGAATATAAACAATATAAGAGATGCACACCGGCGAAACAGTTTCCTTTAGAACGGGAGCAGCGCTAACGGTTGCGTTTTTATCGGAAGCAGAACTTCTTTTCATTAACGTGTTCGCCTCGTGACTTAACATGTTTTGCAGATTGTTGAAAAGCTCGTGCATGACCGGTAAGGTACTCGCTTCGATTCCTAGGTGGGAAAAATGTGCGACCGCCATTTTCCCATTATCGTCCTTATACAAGATTCCGAACAGACGTCCGTCGACTAGAATGGCGTCGTTGATTTCTACGTTGGGTCCTTCCAATACGACGTAATCCTTCGATTTCGGCGTCACCAATAACGAAAACGTTACGTCGATCGGTCCATGATTAATTCCCACCGCCGTACATTTCTCCTTTGTCAGGTCAGCGAACGCGTCAGCAAAATCTGTGTTCGTACCAATACTCGTATCGACCGTCAATAACGTGAAAAAACTCGCCCTGTATATCCGTTTATCGTAAACGGTCTCACACGGTAGATTATTGTAAAAACATACCTCCAGCTGACGATGATCGGATAAAGAGGTATCCGTAAATATGGAATTCTGAACAATTGCTATGCCATTATATACGTGACCGTTCGTATCCTTTACCTTCACCATGAAATGCGCATATTCGTTATGCCCTTCCTCGGATTGCCGTTTGATGTGCTTTTTGATTTCATTGTTGGTAACAGGCTCTGGTGATGGTATAATCTTTGCAGATTCGACTTCAGATGACAATAGCAAGGAGAATTGAAGAAGATATAATGGAAAGAGAAACAGGCGAGGTTTTGGCTTCATTTCCGACTGACTTTTGGATTCGAACAATGATCGCTGTCAATTCGTTTACATTTGACGTTGAATAAAAAATCAGGCCCGCTAGTTTTTGGATATACAACATTAATCGTTACTAATAAGAAAGAGAGAAATGTAGTTTTCTATTTCTCACTAATTACTAGAGAGCTTTCGCAATCTTATGTTAAATATTACGGTAAGCGATCGGAATCAGGTAGGTTCTGTGACAAATGTTAAATGTTAGCCAGTGTTCTATACTTATTTTGGTATGAATGTATTGCAGAAAATTTAACGAGGTGATTTAGCGTACGGCAGTAACAATTCCAATATAATCGATTAATACGGTTGTGGACACTATAATAGGGACAATGACAAGACGCTAAACTTTTATTAACTTCATTAAGAATATTTGAAAAACTGGAGTAATTATATGATAAACAGGAACGGTATATGGTGCATTCATATACTTCGCAGTTGACTCCACTGATTATCAAGGGAGTCGCGTGTGTGTAAAAATAGTGCTACTCTACGTAGCAGTGTGCAAAAGCAAAGGGATATCCTACAAAATATTAATCAATGTTATTTTATTTTTTAGCCAAAAGTACCAAGAATTGTAGTATATTTCCGCATACATTTACATTTTTTTTTATTTATAGTGTAAACCACACATTGCAAATTTTTTAATAATTTGCTTTTTGTACTACTGCTGCACAACTGTGTTATTTTATATTTCATTATAGCAATAATGTAATATAAATTTTAGTTTTCCTATAAAAAGCATATTGTATAAAAGGTGTCTTTTATAGAGGAATAAAACTTTAAGTTGGCAACACTTTTTTAACTGGCGGCCATTTTGTCAGCTGTCAAGTGATTTTTTTATATATTTTTTATTATTTATTTTATATATATATATATATATACTGAGTGATTTTATATGTTTGAGGACAGTTTAAATTTCGCGCGGTGGATTCTAGGGGATTTGACATGTTAAGAGTGGCCATTGTGACTATCGGTCCTGTCAACTGCTTGTGCGACACGTTATTTATTATTCGTTATTTATATTAATTCTATTCCTCATTATTTGCTTCATTTTTACTTGTAATCTGTTCTTCTTAGAGCTACAGTGTTATTTTTCAGGTATGTTTTTATGCATTTGTTGCAGTTGTTAGTTTTAAGATGCCGTTTACGGCCGAGCAAGACGCTTTTATTTTAAAAGCGCATTATCGCAGTGGCACTCATCACGACGATGGATCATGGACTTATTCATTGCAATCATGCCTGAAACAATTTCGTGAAAACTATCTGGATGTTGTCGTACCATACAAAGTGTTTTATCACAGAGACAGAATTATTGAACGATTCGAAGGGAAGCACTGCATTTGCAAAGGAAAATCAACTGGACGACCAACAGCGTTAACAGAAGAGACTGTTGATGATGTTAGACAACGGATAGAGGCAAGTCGTAAAAAGTCAATTCGCAAATTAGCAGCTCAAACTGGTATGATGCTTTTTCTATTTCTAAGATGTAGTATTTTTCTGTAGGAGAGAACCAGCGATGATGGCATGTCTTGCTTGAAATAACATGTTCTAGATTATAGATGCTTTTCATTAAATAATCCTACTACATTCAATAATTAACGACTGCATCTACTTCGGAATAATATATTAGAAAACTAAGCTAAGTAGAAAACGGGACAGCAAATCGACAAACAAGAATGTGAAAATAAACATCGCCGGAATCCTTCCTTTTAGAACGGGAGCTGTGCTAACTGTCTGGTTTGAGGAACCGGAACTCCTCCTAGATACAATCTTCGCCTCCTGTTCTAACATGTCCTTTACGTTCTGGTAAATCTCGGGCATGCGAGGAATGCTATCGACTTCGATGAATAACTGATAGAAATTCGTCACCACGAGCTTTCCGGTTTCGTGCTTATACAGCATGCCACATACGCGGCCACTTTCTAGAATGATGTCGTTCGTTTCGGCCTCGGATCCTTCCGGTACAACGAAACACTTATATTTCCCAAGCGTCTCCGTTGAGAACTTTACGTCGACGGGCTTATGATTGACCCCTATCGCTACGCATTTCTTTTCGAAGATATCATCGGTTAAATTCTTCGGGTACGGCACGTTGTAACCTATTTTACTTTTAACAGCCATCAACGTGAGCACGCTTGTTACGAGGATGCTGTCCGAGCGCACCGTCTCACACGGTAGAGCGTTGTAAAAGCATACCTCCAACTGAGGTTCATCGGCCAAGGCGACGTCCGTATATATGAAGTGTCTCACAACCACTAGACCGGTATAGATCTTGTCACCAGCACCTTTTACTTTCACTAGAAAATCCGCATACTGCTTATTTTCGTCTTCGTCTTGTCGTTTGACGCGCTGAAGGACCTTAAGCATGCCGACAGGATCCAATGCTGACGTTCGTTTTACAGATTCAACCGTAAACGGCAATAGAATTACTTGAAGACAACACAGGAGGAGCAGTTTCATTTTCAGCTGGTTTTGTGGCGCAGATAACAGTGCCTGTCAATTCGTTTTAATTTGACATTAAAACAAAAGAATCACATACACTCTAAATGGGTTAAAAGCACCGAACGTTCGAATTCTTTATGTTTCTGACGTTTTGGCTGTCAAAATAGATGGTGTCAAACATCGAAAATTACAATTCATACTTTCTATACTTCGTTTTTCTAATATTCTATACATTTGTCCTTTCCGGATGTTTCGGGGTCTTCCTATTCTGTTTCTACCCTCTGCTTTGGCTTCGAAAATCTATTTTATTAAACGATCTTCTTTCATTCTGCGAATATGCCCAAGCCATCCCACTTGTCTCTCTATGATTATTTATATTGACTTGATATTTAGACTATTACTGATTGTCGTGTTTCTGATTTTGTCTCTCCTTGTTACTCCTTCTATTCTTCTTAAGAATATCATTTCCACGGCATTTTTGCGGATTGCTTTTTAATCTTTACCATTTGTCTAGGTTCACCAAGATATCAAGAGAAATTATCCTATCAACGTCTGTAAGAATGGTGCATTTATGTCCGAGTAGGGTTCTTAATCATATAAGCTTCACATGTTTGTCATTGCAATTATGTAATCTAGTTAGTAAACTTGAGGCATAATGGTGTCTATCCTTCCTACAATGTCATAAGTATTATTTTTAAATAAAAACCCGATCGAGACACGTACCTCTTCGTCGTTCTACAATCATTTTGATAGATGTTGAAGCCATTAGGAATATTTAGAGACCGCGACTTGGAACAACGTAGTTCAAATCGTTTAATCGCAAGGCAACGCGTTTATTATTCAAGGATATAGCGGTTGACCGCTTAGCCGTAAACCATAGTTCTCTGCTTCCTGTAACGGATTTTATATTTGCATTATTTATCTCTGGTTCGCGGTTCGTTCGGTTTCTTGGAAGTTGCTAAGCATTATTCTACAATATTAATCGCGGCTAGTGGATTTCGTTCGCAGACGTTTTAATTTTAGGTAATTGTTTTCGCACTGTTACGAAGTATGTTCGAATAGTTCCAGTCGTATCATAATGAAGGTGAGGATTTCAATTGTACATGGGCGAAGAAGTAAAACGCAAATATTTCCAATATATTTAACACATCATGATGTATAATATGCGATCACTGTAACTTCATCAGATGACATCAAGTCAATAGAAATAATCATATAGGAGAGACAAGTGGGAATATGGATTTCCAACAAGTATCGGTCGATCCAATGAAGATTTCAATTATATCTAAGACATGGGCTGAAAAGTCCCGGGCCTAACAAAGAAAACACGGTTTTTCTGGTTCAAAATTAGCTTTATTCATCAACGTAATCTCCATCAAGAGCAACGCAATTATTCCAGCGCCGCTCTAACATTTCAATACTACTTTTGTAGAACGATTTATCTTTTGCCTCAAAATAGGCCTCAGTTTCAGCGATAACCTCTTCATTCGTGCGAAATTTTTTTTTGAGGTTTGCGAACAGCCAGTAGTCGCTGGGAGCCAAATCTGGGGAATGCGGTGGATGTGGGAACAATTCGAAGTTCAATTCATGTAGTTTTGCCATTGTTTTGATTGACTTGTGACACGGTGCGTTGTCTTGATGAAGCAACATTTTTTTCTTTGCCATATGCGGTCGTTTCTTTGCAATTTCGGCCTTCAAACGCTCCAATAACGCTATATAATATTCACTGTTGATGGTATTTCCTTTCTCAAGATAGTCGATGAATATTATACCACGCACATCCCAAAATACCGAGGTCATAACCTTTCCAGCCGATTGTTGTGCTTTCGGGCGCTTTGGACGAGGTTCACCAGTTGCTGTCCACTCAGATGACGATCGTTTTGATTCCGGAGTGAAGTGATGATCCATGTTTCATCCATTGTCACATATCGATGCAAAAATTCCGTTTTGTTACGTTTAAACATGGCCAAACACTGCTCAGAGTCATCAACACGTTCTTGTTTTTGGTCAACAGTGAACAAACTTTGAACAGAGCTTTCTCATAGCCAAATGCTCATGCAATATAAAGCCAATACGTTCTTTTCATATCCTGTGATGTCAGCTAACTCACGCAACTTCACTTTTCGATCATTTAAAACGATTTTGTAAATTTTTTTGATGTTTTCTGGTGTTACCGCCTCATTTAGACGTCCACTGCGTTCTGCATCATCGGTGTCTCTACGACCACGTTTGAAGTCAGCAAACCAACGTTTTATTCTTGTTTCTGATGGAGCGGAGTCCCCATAATACTTTTCAAGCCATTGCTTCGCTTGAACGGTATTTTTTCCCATCAAGAAGCAGTGTAAAATTAAAACACGAAATTGTTTTTGATCCATTGTTTTGAAAATAACAAAAGTAGCGTGACTCTTAGCACAATAACTCTCAAACTAATGAATAGAATATCATGAAATTTTAACAGCTGTCTTTTGAAGGTTAGTACTAACTGAGAGAAAGGTGACTGCAATAAAACTAGCATCATCTATGTGTTAGGCCCGGGACTTTTCAACCCATGTGTTACTAGTAATAGCGATTGTTTGACTAGTGAAACATCTGTATTTAATCTAAACTTGCAATCTCTATGGTGCAAATAAAAGCAAGATTTATTCCCATAATGAAAGAACAAAATTAAAACACCTTGTAATGTACCTTTTTAGAAAGACTTACGTAGTACAAACATAAGTGCTATTATCTATCTTTCAATATTCTTTTATCTTAGAATTTGAGTCGAGTTTAAAACAAATGTTTGCAAATAAAGAATATGGACGTTCTCTTCTCATTTTTTCAACCTCAAAATAGTGAAACCTCCGTCACAGTGAATCCACCGTGCAAAAATTAGTTCACTAAATCGCGATTCTACTGTATTTCACGACAGCTATAGTTAACAGTTGTGTCAGTAATATTTTAAATATTTCGTTTTCTTTTTGCTTTGTTTTCTTTGAACTAAAAAATAAAACAAAATTGTACATAGTTACTACCACTTACGTAGTGTATTTTACTTTTAACACTTTTATTTTATAAAATTGCTACTTAAGAATTGAAAATCGAATTTATTAAGTCGTGTGTCAGTTGCACGTATACAAAAAAAAGGCAAGAAAGAGAAACCTCATAGAAGCAGTACTTGCTAGTCGTCTCTCCTCTTTTTATCCAGTCATTAGCTTCTCCTGCAAGAATGGAGACAAATAACTCTTAGATAAACAAATAAAATTAATCATCTCAACCTTCTTAAAGTGTGCACGAAGAGGGTACGTACAATATCGAGTCTCTTCGTCTATATCCTTTCCATTCGCTCTTAAAAGCGCGTGTGTGTGCGTGTGTACGAACGTAATTTACACTGACACTTAATATTTCCCAGATAATATTGTTCCATCATCGCATGAGGGTCTCCAGCATAACGGGCGTCGTGTGGGTGTGTGTGTGTATGTGCCTGTGTGTGCGTTTGTGTGCTCGGTTATTATTGACACACATATTTGCTTGTCGGCGACATTACGACTAGTTCTGTTTGCTCAGTCGATATACTCTCTACTGTACATATTTGGATAGAAGTGCCTGGTGCTTGGTTGCTTGCTTGCTTGCCAGCACATCTTTGTATATGCCTTAACAAGATTTCTCGGACACCGTCTATCCTGTCGTCCTTCTCGCTCTTAACAAAGCACGTCGTCTACGTACTATGTTTATAACCACTCTTATACTCGATCGTTTTTTTTTCTTCCTTTTTGATATAGCGCCGCACTGACTTGGGCTCATCATCATCATCTTTCCGTCTTATTTATTTTCGACGTGAAGTGGAGTGTTTTCCAATCGAGCGGTCGCTTGAGAGTCGTATAACTAGTCAAGTGTCTCGAACAATTTTCGCTATAATCGGGCGAGACGTGTTCATATCGCGTCACGTTCCTAATTTTTGACTCGTTGCTTACCGTGTCCGCATTTCTCCGCCGATGAACTGCTTAAAATCTATAGAAATAATCGCGTTCATCTTTAATTTTGAAGATATGCTTCTTTCTAAATCCTGGAAAAGTTCTTACAAATGAATACGTAGGCTTCCACGGCCAGTCAGTTATAAACTAACTGTTTCCGGAATTGGGCCGTGTCATGATAAGGTATAAGAGAAAATGAAATAAGAGTAAGAGGAAAAACAAAGAAATAAAGAGAAAGAAAGAAGTGAAAAAGGGTGAAAAAAGAGTAAGAGAAGGAAAAAAAGGAGGGGGACAGAAAAAAGAAGAGAGAAAGGCGGTATCTCGACGTTTCGCCTCCGTCGTAGGAGGTTTCTTCAGGAGAAAAAATGGGGAAACCAAAATGGCACGGCAACTCGACGTGTAAACAAACGCTAGAAGCGAACGCATTTTCTTTTCTTTTCTGTCTCTCTTCTTTCTTCTCTTACTCCTTTTTTGCCATTTTTCACTTGTTTCTTTATTTTTTCTATTACTCTTATTTCATTTTCCCTTACACCTTATCACGACATTGTCCAATTCTGATGTAATGTAACGACCCATTATTAATTCTTATTTATCTTTAGTATAATACAATATAATATATATATATCGTTAGTCACAAGTTGTTCATTTCATTTCCATTGTCTTATTAATCTCAAATCAATGTATTCTGTCAATAGTTTATTTAGCAGTATCTTTCCTTAAACATCCTGTTATTGCTGTTACGACAATGCGCCGTCTCACACAACAAAACCAGTGAAAGACGTCTTGAAATCGCTTGGATGGAACATCCTTCCGCACCCGCCGTACTCCCAAAACCTGGCGCCATCTGACTGTCATCTCTTCGCATCAATGGGGCACGCGTTCGCAATACAGTACTTCAACAATTTTGAGGAAGTTGGAAAATGGCTCGCCGAATGGTTTGCCGCAATAGGCAAGCAGTGCTTCTGGTATGGTATCCATAAATTAGCAGAAAGATGGGCGAAATGTGTAGAAGCCGATGGCCAATATTTTGAATAAAAAAATGCCCCTCGAAAATTACGCGTTTCTTTTCAGCAAAAACATATGCATACACCTGATGTTAAACATTAATAAATAAAATAACGGGAAACGCTCCTTCCATCTTCAAAATTAACTATTGCTATATTTTTAGCATTCGTCCCGATTTCAATTTTATACGCTTCTTAACGTTCTTATACGCTTGCAGTACTATTAAAACCGATTTCTTCGTCGATGCTTCTTCTCCAAATTCTACTTTAAAACTAAAACTAGCACGTTCGGGTTGCATTCGAGGAATATCATTGAATACTAAAATATATCACGATTATTCAAGACAACCCCGTACATTTCTCGAATCTAGATCTGCCTGCAATAGTTAGATTCTCTGCGTGGTTGTTCCGCTCCATTGTTGTCCACGCAAGCCGAGGAAGAAACGGGAAAAGCGAAGAAAAGAAACGTCTCCTCGATCGACTAGAACGAACCGATACGGCGAACCGACGTCGCTATCTTCGATCTTTGATGTATGGTCGCGCTGAAGTACGACTTCGATTCGATTTAATTGGGCGATAACAACCGGGGCTTTTCGACCGTCTCCTCTATTCCACACGCTCACGACGTCGTATTGTTAAGCGTTATCAGATGATTCCGTGTTTTCTCCCGTTGTGTATATAGTCGCCTAGTACTTCGATCGCTTATAGATAGTTCGAAGACAAGTCTCTAGGATGTCTAGTAAATAATACGCTGTTTATTGGTGGAAACGATAAAAACAAAAGCGAATATTATATGACTTTTCCACTAATGCTTTGATATATGGAAATAAAATACCTTTTTTGTATTGTACCATATGTGTGTGTGTGTATGTGTGTGATGCTTCTTACTATAGGCACTTAGAGGGGGAATATTGTCCCTAACCACCTCCTAGCAGCAATACAGTGTTCATTTAGCAGTAGTAGTGTCGAAATAAATGAGTATAAAATAATTCAGTGTTTAAATATCATTAACAAACATCACAAATACTATTGCTAAATTATTTAGTGTTTTGAGGGAACTGAGGGAAAGGTGACTGCAATAAAACTAGCATCATCTATGTGTTAGACCCGGGACTTTTCAGCCCATGTGTTATTTGCTTTTGAAAACAAATAAGAGAAGATCGGTAACAACATCCTGTACGAAAGGAAGAAAACCACAATAACAAATTAAAATTACGACTACCGTTAAGACACGACCACCTCAAGAATTCCAAGCATGCCGTCGACCCAAAAAACCGCAACGACAACGTTCGAATTTTAATCCTCGCGTACGTGGAAAATTATCATCATCATCGCTATTATATTATCGTCACCTGCCTCATTAAAATTGATACCCTACCCGGTTTGGTACGGTCTCGTTCGAGGCAAAACTCTCCTCTAAAAATAAATATTTATCGACCTTATATACTTCTTCTTATAGAACGCTACCACCACGACGTGGGCCTTATAATTCTTCTACGAATCCTTTTATTTTCCTTTTTCGTATTCCTCTTTTTTATTCCGTTTTTACCTGGATACGTATTCGTGTTGAAAAGGAATACGACAACAACACAAAACAAGCGCGGGACCAAAACGAATAAATAAGAAAGGGCGGCAAGGGGAAAAAGAAATATAAGACGCGAAGGAGCGTTCTCGATTCGAAAAAAAAATGGTTCTACCGAATGGTTTTCACGGTTGACCGTCGCATCGTATATATGCTGTACAAAGAGTTTAGTTTTCTATGCGTTTCGTATAGCTCGCCTTCTTCTTTATACGTGTACCGTTATATTTTAACCTGCGTCGACGACAATGTCGGCTTATCTGCTCTCGACATCGGCTTACTACCGGCCGTACAGTCGTTCGACATCCTTGTAAAAATGGGAACCGACGCGCAAGAAAGAGAAACATTACAACACACACACACGCACAGTCGAGCCACCGGGTTTCTGCTTCTCGGAATGTCGCCTTAGTGCCGGGAGTAATATATTCTCGAAGGTATATCTTTTCGCTTCGTATAGAGTTTTAGGAGTGATTCTACGTTTCTTTTTTCTTTTGTAGATGAATGACGCATAAACTTTTGAAAGACAAACAAACGTTAAGTGACCTCCTAGATAATTACTAGATGAAGATGTAGCGTTGGAATTTACAGTTCTTTGTTTAAGGCTCAAATGAGTGTTGATATGGTTTAAGTTATTTGAATAAAATCAAGATTTAAAACCCCCGCAATTACTCTGATGTATCTATAATTTCAAAGAAGTAGCTTTTTGCGTCTGCTGTCAAAATTACACAAGTAATTAGATCGTTACAAACATTAGACCATTCATCAAGAAATATACGAACTGAATTTCAACTAGAATTTTGAATTCATCTAATTTCTTTTCTTCGAATATTTTACCAGGTGTACAAGTATGAGATGCCGATTTTTTTCTTCTACAAAACACGTTAAATTCGGAAGAAAAGAATGCTCTTCGCTCGGTATAAATTTTGATATATTGAAGACAACCCTATGCACATACTTTTCCCGTGTATCACTCATGCGCATTTGACACCTGTTAATGACACAACAAAATGGCGCAGTATCAAAGGTTTATAGCACAAATTGCATTGGTGGCACATCTGTTGTCAGAAATCTGCTTTTCATATTTGTACACCTGGTATTCAAAAGAACCTATAACTGAAACTTGGAAAATGAAACGTATTCTGGCCTTAACCAGAAGCATCAGCTGCAAAGTTACCAGTTTAACAATTTAAAAATTTGCGTCAAGCGGCTTCTCAATAGAAACGACGTTTGGCAAGACGTTTTTTGTAACGACAGCCAAACGTTAGATAACGTCTATAAATGACGTTTACCAAACATATGAATGTCGCGCAAAATGACGTGAAGACTAATTTCCTATGCAACATTGTCCAATTGTTTAAGATCAATATAAAAGCAATGTCATTTTCTAATACGTATTATTACAAAAAGTATATGGAAAACAAACGTCTTCTCAAGACGTAAAAAATTGATTGAAATCAATATGAACGAAGCCACATGTTGTCTTTAAATATACAACATGTGTGTAGACATCGAAGACCGTTAAGAGTCAAATCCAAGTAATGTTACGTATAAAGCATGAATTTTCTTGTTCGAATGCCAGTAAAAAAATAATCAAAGCAGCGTCCTCCATAATAACGTTGTATTATATAAAAAGGTGAGGAAGCATCTTTTACTCAAATAAACTTCACATCTGAATTCTCCTTATTCTTCAGTTAAGTCAAGTGTAATCAGATAATATAAACTCGATCTTCGTCAGCGTATTGGAACACGCGCTCACAAGTAGCACTTCAGCAATTTCGAAGAAGTTGGAAAATGGCTGGACGAATGGTTCGCCGTAAAACGCAAGCAGTTTTTCTGGCATGGTACCCACAAATTACCTGAAAGATGGGTGAAATGTGTAGAAGCCGATCGCCAATCTCTTGAGCAAAAAAAAATAATAATAATAATTTCCCTTGAAAATTACGTGGTTCTTCTTAGCAAAAAACCGGAAAAAAACTTATGTATACACCTGGTATCTTGATATTTAGATAAGTAAATTAGTATATTGTCATGCTAAATGAAACGTTAGCATTCATACATGATCATTCGGAAATCCCATATTATTCCGTTTGCTATTTATTATTTCAGAGCAAAAATTAGTCCTTTCAATTCAAAAATATTTGACGAGCGAGAAATTTGCTCTAACACTAAAAAATTTGTAAGGAAAATGCTTGTTTTATTAACGCGAAATACTTTTAAAAAAAGTGTAAATACACATATATTTATTGACTTGATAAATTTCGATTCAAAGCCAAATATTTTTACACTTTTCTCTTTAAGAAATACCCGTATGAATTTATAAAATACCGAACATTATGTCCACGTTAACAACATGTGGATCTAACGTCCGGTACAAACGGTTGAATTCGATCCAAAAATTAAAAAAAAAAACGCGCATACACACACCTACTCGCGAGTACGTATTAGAGCAAGACGCTCCTGGTAAGAGAGCGAGTAATCGTAGCTTTAGCCAAGTATTAAATTAAGTCATAAACATGATGATCGTACATACATATCTCGGCCTACACACGGTTCGCCTTACGATTTTACTATTTTACTAAAATTATACGCGAAGCTGTAAAACCAAGATCGCTTTCCAGGCTAACAATAATGGTAACGCTCTAAAAATAAAATTGAAAAAAAAAAAAACTGCCCAGATATTTTAATGTTTACGTATGAAATTTTTCGTACATTATACACGCCGGTATGATTTGTTTTCTGTTTACGGTCGGCGGGTTTTATATTGGAAAGGGAAATATAAAATTGGATGAAAGACGGCTACGTGTATCCGTGGAAAAAGGGATTTGTCGTATTTACACTTCACTGACGACGGTAAATATTACAATAATGAGAAACAAAGTTCAAAAGTAAAATCTTTCAAACGATTTCGTTTGTTCTGCTTGTTTTTTTTTCTGTTCCAACAAAAATATCGCGAACCGACCGAATGTAAACGAAGGATCTACTGGGCAAATGAAGGCTTACTCATGAAACCGTATCAATTAAGCGACGACTAAAGAAGCGCATCAATTCACGGTTTAATGCGATGACGTTTATTCGAAAAACTATAAAAACGTATATCTACGTGGGAAAATGTCGAATTAACTCCGTCCAACTCCGAAATTGGTGCGGCCGGTCAAACGCTACTTAAACGCTAAATTACCCGGCGTAATACGGGCTGCGGTCATTATTGGGTCTCGGACGAGAGGATCCTCGGTACGTCGGTCAGCCCGAAAGGATAGCCTTGCGGTTTCCGAAACCTCAAACTATGTGCGAACAGCGTATTGCTCATACACGCGCTCCATTGCACTCCAGAGCGTTCAGCCGCTCGGTCTATCGTTATGATTCCGTTTTGCGCTCGGTAGTTAGGAGAAAATTAGTAGTGGAACAAGCTGCTGAGTGGTGTTGTAGATACGCGGGTTAATAAATGGAGGTACGGTGTAGTTTCTGAGAATGTCATTTTCAGTATAGAATACAATAGTGCAGCGTGGCATTTTGATACTTTAAATTTTCGTCTAAATCTTTAGAAAAAAAGAGGTTTGTTCATCCATGTTCCGAAAGAAGTAAATCATACATGAAAGGGTCTTTAGAAATCCAATTGTTTATTCGAATATTTTGCTCTTTGAGATCAACGATGAATTTAGCAGTGCATTAAACAAAATCAAACCAAATTTAATCAGGCATGAAAAGTAAACAATCAGTTCAACTGGATGTTAAGGTTTAGTTTTGAAGCCATTTAGTATCATTATAACTGAGCCTTAACACCAACGCCATATATCTTCATAAAAGATAAACTAGTTTTCACAAAAAAAAGTCATCCTTTTTTGCCTCGAGTTTGCCTTTAACGGATTACCACTTAGCCATCGTAGTGCCGTTTCAGTGACCGCAGCGAATTTATGTTTTTGTTTATCTTATCCCCACTTTAATATCACGGACCCGTTTTCTCGTTACCTTCTAGTGCAATAAAACACGGATAAAGTTACGAAGCGGTCACAGTAACCGGTCTAAGGTGTTAACGCTAGTGTTTGAGTTGCGTTTCTTACACAGAATGAGTAAAAATTCTCTCGCATCCAAAACGGTTCGGTTTGGCTGATTATGAAAGCACTTTATTCGCATGGTTTGAAGAGGCAGAAGGTGAAGATATTAGTGACCAAGACAGTGTAAATGACGACAGTTATGAAGTGAACATGAAACAGACTCAGAAATTGAAGTTGGCGAGGGAGAAGAAATAGAAGAAACTAATGAACTATCGGACGGAACTGAAACTAGCGGCGACACATCTCAAGACAATGTAAAACTGGCAAAGTTTTGTTTCTCGTTCGAGAACCCAGAAGCACAATATCGATAGACCGGATTAGGAAATATAGCTGATGCAGTTACTTGCTGGAACCTCTTATTTACGGCATATATATGTTTCTTTGGCATATTTGATGTTGGTGGTGTCAATGGACATGTTGTTCATCAGTACATCAAAGACAATCCCAAAATAAAGAAAGCAGATTTTCTGAAAATACTTGCAGATGAATTCGTGAGACCCCATCCTTATAGACGTACGGGAAATACAAATTTAAAACATCGGAATTCGCAGAATCGTTTCTCTTCCTGACCATGACGAAGCGGATATTTTAGAAGAAAAAGTGGAAAAACATGTTACAGTTGTCCTTCTAGAATTAAAGGAAAAACCTTTTATTTGTCTAAAATTTACCATGGGCCTGCATGTTTAGCATGTGCGTCAAAAATTTGTAAAAATTGTACACACAATCTTTGAGAATTTGACCCTCTGCAGTTTTTTCTTTTAGATTATTTCTTACATTATTGTTCTTCTTTTATCGCATCATCATTTATAGTTAAGAATCTGTTCTTATTTTAGTATAAAATATTGCCAAAGGAAAATTCTGGCATTTGCGTCAAAAACAAAAATATGATATTTGCGGATTTTTGCTTAGTGTATGTTAATTAAAGAACAAACTATGTTAAAAAGTATCTTGAGTTTTATTTTAGTGTACACTCAATACAATAAGAATGTTTCTAAATGGATGAAGATATATTTTGGTAATTAAAGTTTGTTTATTAGGTGTGGTCATCAAGATCGCTCCACGGTGAAGACATTACAGTATTTGCGCTACGGTGGTTAAGGGTTAAGGCAAACCGCAGAACTGATCCTAGGAATGTATAACATAAAGCCAAACAAGTATCTATTATATTGTGCCACTATACCCACCAAATTTCATTCAAATCGATAAGCCTACGTTAGGCATATTTCTTTGTTAGAGGAGTGCCTTGGTAAAATATACCTGGACTTGTTTGATACTTCGGATATAGCATGTAGCTGGTGGTGCAATGGGCCGTGCTATAAATCACTTCCTTAATTATTTATTTAATTCTTTACGGATAATTAACCATTACATATTCCAGTGGTGTTACATCGCTAAAGAAAACATTCTTTGCCCGATATGTAAATAACACCTAATTACATCCCACGATATTTCAAAAGAGTAAACACGATATGATTACGTACACGAAAATAACGTAAATAAAGTCATTAGGCATTACATTACAAACATTACGGAACGAAGTCGCCGTAGCGATCAACATCAATTATATTCACCAACGTAATATATAACAGACAGAGAAGGAGAAAAAGAATGACGCGACTAAGTTCTACTAGCACACGTACTTTCGCCCGGTCCTTTTTAAGCCGCGAAACACCCAAATAAATTGTAGTAATTTGTAAAAGCGTTCACCTCTGTACGTATATCGTCGTGATGATGTTTAACGGTTTCGGTTCGAACAATAATTTCGTGTAATTGCCTGGAAATGGGGTCACCGCCGTCTCTCTCTCGGTAATGGTCGCCGCGCTAGCTAGCAGCCGACAATAGCTTCATTTGCTTAATGGAACCCGACGAAAGAAGGAGAAGAAGAGAAAGCGAGTTGATGTTGTATTTTTTATACGGATTACGTATGTACATAATACGCCTACCACAAGGCGTTGGATCCTATTTAATATTCATACTTTTTTTTTTCATATTTTATCAATATACCTAAGATTATCGATAGAATTTAATTGTTCTAATCAATTAAGTCGTAAGTTATAAAACATCAAACATATACTGTATTTCTTACACGACTTCAAACGAAGAACAAAAAGAAGGTAGGCGCTATGCTAAGTAGAAAAGCAGTAGGTTCCAATGAATATGATTCTAAAGGAAAGCACAAATTATATAACTTGCATTCCACGTCACGACGATAGCATAGAATAAGTAATCTTACTCTTGCTTTTGGGTGAAAACTCGAAAGAAGCAACAAAATTAGTAGCGCATGAAGTGACACATTTGTTCGCTCTAAAACCAGGTCCAAATAGCATAACAATGTTCCTACTATTTACTCAACTTTAAACCAATATTACATTCAAAACATACTAAACGTGTAGTCCCTGTTCATTTTATTAGGGACACCTTATAAATTTAAGCCTTTGTATGTTTCCAACACGATAATTTACAAATACAAGTATACAATTCACGAATAGGGTTTACTACGATACCTATCTGAATACGTTCCCCAAATATCTTTCTGAGAAATTGGGAAAGTGCGGCTTAATGACCTCTTGCCCTTATTAGCCCCCTTGAATCATTCTCTACTATGTAGAAGATGGGTAGAAACAAGATTGAAAGACATAGAAATTTGTAGAATATTATTCGCCACATATCAATGATTTAGATCCAAATGAAGGTCCTCACATATTCATGCACGATAAGACACCATGCCACATAGCCAAATCTATCCAAAGTTTCTTGGAAATGCACGCTCTGCCAGTGTTGCCTTGAAGGAGAAATTTTCGCGGCCTCAATACAATTTAATGCAAATCACGCTTGTATTCGAGATGAGACACTACGAAATAGCAATTAGTAAGAAATATTGAGAATGTATGGCGAAATAACGCTACAATTGGACATACCATGCTGCATAGACAGTATGCCACAAAGCATAAGAGCTATTAGAAGTGTGAAGAAGATTATGACGATGTCTATTAACAGTACTAAACGAATAAACTTATGCTTGTACAATACGTATATATTTTAACAAAATCGCTATTTTAACAAGTGGCCCTAATAAATTGAACAGGGACTGTAGGTATATGTGTGTACATAGATGTTTTAAGTCGTATAGATTAAACCTAATCTCAATAAATATTTATATTTGAGATTGAAACAGCTTTAAAAAGAGCAAATATGTTTCAAACGAAAAATGTATTCATATCCGTAGGATTTAGAGCAACTTACTGTTGGATTACAATTTAAATGCTCCACAAAATTTGTGTATTTTGTGGAGCATTTAAATTGGGATTATCTTTAGAAAGAGGACCTCCTAATAATGTTGGAACGTATTTAGATTTTGGGAATAAGATATAACATGTTTGGATTTCCTTGATTACAGTTTAAATTATCTGTTTAATAGTTTCAGATATGAAAGGTAATTAAAATGTATTATTACGAAAATCGCTCAATACAGTTGGTTTTCAGAAAGTTGTACTTAATATTATAATGAAATATAATACGAACAAATGTAAAGTTGGTTGCATAACACTTAATTTTCTCAGATTACCTTATCATAGAGTAAGAAAAAGTTTTCCTAAGATTTTGAAAGAACTTGATACACATATTGCTTACTTTTCGATAAAAAATTTATCCCATATTGGATCAAACTTATGGAAGGCATTGTATATACGTATACATATAGATACGTAAAACCGTTTGTGTATTCAGAAAAGGAAAATAAATACGTGACATGCTGAATACACAAGCACGTCTGTATATCGTCATTTATTCGTTTTTTTTTATTTCTTGACTCTTCCCTCTATCTCGATAAACAACAAGAAGAAATGACTGTTGACATTGTAAATTAAACAGCGTTTTACGGGTAAACACGACTAACTCCATCCACGGAACGATTCAGAATATACGTATGTATGCGGCGACGATTTACAAATCTTCAGTTTTCAAGCCAATATTGACATATCAAATAATACGAGCGTTTATCTTTTCAAATATATACACGTACATCTACACACACATATACACAAATACATAACACGAATGTGGAAGTTAACTTTCGAAAAACCGCAAGATATGGTGGCAATTTACACGGAGTTAACCGCGCTGGTAATTAATTTCTAAAACGATGATTCGTATTATTTACCTAATTGCAAACTCGTCGTATCCATCTTTCAACTTGTACGGTACGAGGGGTGTGCTTCGACCCTCACGTATTCATATCAGCTGCTATTTATTGTCGTTAGACAAGGGACGGACAGTAATCTACCCTCGACGTCGAGTTAGGGGAGGTTCGCTTATTTTAATACGAAGCTCGCAATACAATTAGACACCCCGCGAATTCGCCTCAAAATTCGAGGAGATGCGGGGATTGTCCCTAGCCTGCTAAATATTAGCCCTCGGGCTTTAACCTAGCCGTGTGACGTGTTTATAATGTTATGTTTAATTTCACCCTCGGCGGGATCCCGCGCGATGCGTGCGTAAATATACTTCGCATTATACGATTTCATTTAGGGCGCTAGTGGATCGAAATTTTCAAGGAATATCGGATTATACACCCTGTATAACGCATGAATCACCGTATTGGGTTTTTATTTGAAATTATGACGGGTGATTTGAACGTATTACAGCGCGTATTATCTCTTGACACAATGCAACGCTTAATTCAAGTTATATATGAAGGAAAATGATGTATTTTATACTTTTATAGTACCCGTAGATAATGGTAGGTTATTATTAAATCGTAAATCAAAAATAATAGAGGGCAATCACGGTACTCGAGATGCGAGATCCATTAGAAAGCGATAGATTGTTCTAAGAAGATGATTATACCGTCTACGCTACGTTTAATGCCGTACGCTTTGTATAGAAAGCATACAAAAGAGTACAGGATGCAACGCAAACATGGTGCGATTAAATTACGGAAAATAAGACAACCATAAATTGGGCAAAATAAATCTAATCTACATTAACGAGACCGCAGATTTAAGATATTAATCTACAAGTATATCCCGGGAATTTTTTTAATGGAAAATATATTTTTACTTAGTTTTTAATTACTGCGATCAAATATTGCCTTGTGATTTAATCACTAGTTTCCTTATACATATATTACTAACACGATAATTTATAACAAAAAAATAGCGAAGTTTCTTTATATACACTGCCGTTCGGAAAAGTTCGGTCGGTTAATAAAAAAATACGGAAAAGTTAAGAAACTAAATACAAAATGCACTCGAACTATTCTATTGGAATATTATTCCATTGATGTTGCAGAATATTTCATAAATGTTCTTATGAAGATGGGCATATTTTTCAGATCCTCTTGCCCAGTTCGTGCCATAGCAACTTTATAGGGTTCAAATCTGGGCTTTGTGTGGGTGCGCTGTTCTTCTTGCCCTTAAACACTAACGGACTGTGTTTTGGGTCCTTGTCATCCATACTATACACAATCCTGATGGCACTGCATTTTTTCGGTTTTAGATCTGCCGATTTTACTCAAAACCTTCAAACTTTGACTCGGTCAAAGCACTTGTTTCTAATCATCTAACGACCAATCTAGATGAGGACGGGTCCACTGTAGCCGTTTTGCTCCGTTGCCCCAACGTAATAAGGGTTTTCGAATGGCAATGCGTCCATGAAGGTTCGCTTGTTGAATTCAACGTACTCACCGAAACTGACCTCGGCTGTGGCGGTGATAATTTTCTATTGCGTTTGCTGAATAATACAATTCTCAAATCTTCAGCTTTTGTTGTTTTCCTAGATGCTCTACGACGAACACGATTTTCTATAGTTCCACTCCGTCCGATATCGCTTTATGACGCCATTTACTGTTCAACGTCATATTTATTTTCTCAGCAATTTGTCGCACCGCATATTCTTTTTCAAAAAGCGTAATAATGCGTGAACGTTTTTCTACACTGGTAGACTTACCATGTGCCATTTTGAAGTAGTTTTTTAAAAACTTTCGCCCAAAAACGACAGATAAACACCAGCACACGTTTAACAGTAAAAGAAAGCAAATTTATATCTATACGCCAGTGATATTGCGGTATATTTCCTAAATGTATCGTTCGTTTAATAATCTCCAAACGACCCGTTTTAAAAGATTATGGGTACTTCCGAGAAATTCCTGAGTGATAATAAAAGAGACTTTATTGTGGTTGTCGCAATATTTCTACTTTACATAATAATGTATGGCTTTAATCCCTTAGAAAAGAGTGTATGCTTAATATTTTTCTAATTTTATGTATTAAGTGTATACAGTGCGATGTAACAGATTTTTATTGTTGATTGTGAACTAAAAATGTTGTCCACTTGATTCTTTTGTTTATTAATATTTGTCATCTACACATACTTCATAGATGAAGATTGACGATCCACTTGATTCTTCTGTTTGTTTCATGATTAATAGAAATTAAATTGGCAATCTAATTTCATAAAATGATTTATTTAAATTCTCTAGCTGGTGAAAAATGTCTAAATCGAATTTCGACGACGTTATTTACAAAGTATACTGCTCGTTTCCAAGCCGTATCAACATCCAACATTTACTTAATTTGTTTGCCTTGTCGTTAGATAATTCTATTTACACGCGTGAACGCCTTCATACTATTTTAAGCTGTAAATTGTACAATCTCTTTCATGAATATTGAATGTTATTTTGGTTTCCGCCAAATAATTTAATGTTAGTAATAAAATTAAATAACATCGGAAAATTTATGATGTTTCAATATTGGTAAATTGGGGTTTTTGTTTTTGTTTTTTTTTTTTTTTTAAGAAAACGAAGTGTTACTTTTTAATCATTTATATGCGTACATTCGAATGCTCGTCGAAATAAGTTAAATATCAAAATTTGGACTAAATAAAGTAATGACAAATCAAGAGCAACACACTTCTATTTATTATACAATTTTGCAAAAATTTCAAAATCGTTTCCCAACATTATTTATCCAAAATATATACTTCTTAAGTGCGTAAAATGTTACCACTACCAATTAATTGTTATAGTTGAATAGTTCTAAATATATTTATATGCACTACTATCACATTTATTAAGCGGCAGCAAGCTGTAATGTTCGAGGAACGCCCCACTACAACCATCAATTTCAGTCAAGGATTTTAGAGTGCTTTTTAATACCACTGTCTTTTTCTGACAGTCAATTAGTATCACGATGCTATAAAATATATTTATTTATTGTAATTGCTGAAGCTATTTGCACAATATACAGGGATTGGTTGGTATTGGTTTAATTTCTTAGTTATAAAACATATATAAACTTCATTAAGGCAATACAGAGAAGATTCTTGATGTACCTTTATTTTCTGTTAGAAGGATCTGTGTTCTAGGTTTCCAGTACATTTGATGTGTGCTAACTTAAACACGCTCTCTAATCTTTCTAACATCCAACGCTGACCCATTTAAATCCATCATCGATGCATACAATCTTTTTTCGTATGGTCTCTCACCCCATAGCGTTTGTCAATTTTTCATCGGCCATTTTAGTGTTAGTTGTTAGGTTAAATTACGAAATGGTCCTTAGCCTATCCCACTGCGGTCTTTTCAGAACTATCTATTGTGGTTCTTCTTTTATAGGATCGACTATATTAGCTTTGCTTTCTTCACTAGGTCTAATAGCCTTGTGACTAATTCCTTTACGTAGATTTCGGCTTTTGGATATTCTGGCCCCATTTGTAGAATCACACAGCACATGGATGGTTGTCTCCTCTTCCGCGTGGCAGAATCTACATATTGCTTCCTCTGTCAGGCTTAATTTGCTTATATGCTTCCTAGACATATAGTGTTCTGTTACCAAACACACTATTGTTCTAACGGAATTTCTATCCCTGTTTAGTAGGTACACTGTAAAAGTAGGTCTGGATCTAACCAGAAATTTTTTGGCCTATCTCTGACCTGGAATATTCTTCCACCACTCTTGAGATCTCTTATCTTTCCATTGTTTTAGTATTTTCTTAAACTATATTATCTCGGTGGTCATTCTGTCCTGGTACTCAGGCTAGAGTCAGCTGAGTTCGACTTCCTAGCATACTGAGCCCATTCATGCAGACTCGCGCCAATTTTACCCCGTATATTTCAAAGTATTACTTCTTCCTAATTTATTATTTTAGTTCAACGTTTTGAACCTTCTTCTTGGCACAAACACCCCATCCAACAGGTGTTACCTATGTCGTCATTTTGGCAAGATAATTCTCGACGCTAATTAAAATGCCTGCCGAAACACTTATTTGACAAGTCGCCAACACTAATACCTAACTATGTACATACACACGCAGCTTAAGAATAGATTGGCAACGAACCGGTTGTCTTAATTTTCCGATAATTGCGTTACGACAGACGGATACACATAACCTTAATTATAGCGACCGATTGCAAGACGTTGGGTAGATTTCAAGCCGTTAAATTCCCAGGTGCACCGTGGGCCCGTTAAATATCCCGCATCTCGAGTTATCGATGGTTAAAATATATCCGTTCGTCGACGTTAACCTTTCAGCATCGACAGCTGTATATTGTCGAGGAGAAAATGGAGAAAGGAGAGCGAAGCCAGCGTAGTGTTGTTTACGCGTTCGGAGGATTTATTTTTAAAGAACGAATTCTTGGGTTTATTTTCTTTTTACGAACGTTAAAATAATCGTTCGAGACGTCAATCATGTCCGTCGCACGTACAGCCGCGCGTGATAATCGGTTGCTTAAATAATCTTAAGCATTCTTATGGTATTCTGTCTATTCGACGATAACGTTGCGAAAAATATTGCCGTATGGTACGGGCAGGTATTGCGAAATGGCATTTCGCGAATGAAATGAATGTTTTTTCTTCCACTTAAAGTTAATAATTAAACGGTCATTATTGGGACATTAGTATTATTGTTGCACGGGGAAAAATAGCTATGTATATATATGTACGCGCAACAAAGATGCCTCAAAGCTTATTCGTACTTTAAAATAGGTATTGAATAACATTTCAACAATGCATGTGATTCATAGACGTAAAATAGGTCGGGATTTTACTTGCAAACAGCGCTGAAAGTTTCAGAACTTGAAGATTATAGTATCCTCACGAAAAACAAAAAGTTTACAAAAGATCATCGATATTAATATTGATATAGGTTATTCCATCGCATAACCTTCAATACTTTAGAAGTTCTTATTTATTATCATTTTACGCGTATTTTATGCCCTTGCAGATGAAATTTGTTTTCATAATTTAAAAAAAAAGGAATTAAGAAAGATCAACTGAAATGAGCGTTCACATTAAATTCTGCGATCATTATTATGGGTTTTCTTTTTTTTTGTCTTTCTTTGTTCAAAAGATCCTTTAGTTATAATGCTGCTATAACATACAACTCATTGCCTAATTGTACAAGGAAATTACCAACTTAAGAAGGTTTGATATGACTGTTAAAACTTATCTGCTTCCTTTGCAGTGCGAATGGATCCACGTATTTGTTAGTTTCCTTATTATACGATTGCTCTAAGCTTTGCTTGTATTTATAATTGCTGTTTCTCAATTCTTTACAAGCTTTTGTTCTGTATTATTTTGTGGGATCTAGTTGAGTGGAGTAGTATTTTTTAGACTTCGCCAGTCCCAAATAGTTATTTTGCAAATAAAGACAATTTATTATTATTTTATTTCAACACATACATAGTATACAGTCACATAATACGACCCTCTTTCATATTGTCGAATAATGGCAAGCGGACACACTATAGTTATTCTTGTTGTCAGTTATTACCTCGGTGAATATGTCTTGGTTACATCGTGATGCTCCAACTGAAATGCCACTAATTGATAGGTACATAAAGATGGTAGCGATAATGCATCAACATTCCCAACATGATTTTCTTGGATTAACGCTTAAAATAGCTTTTACTAAAAAATAAGAAAGTTGATATAACCGGACTTTATTCCAAGAAAAAATACTGAGAATGCCCGTAAACAATTTTCAGATTTCGCTTACGATTACTTGCCCAAATTCGATTAATTGGTAAATAAGACATAATTTCGCAATCCATTAAAAACATACAGCTGTGGCCATATGTATTCGCCACTCTCGTTTTGAACGTGTTACACGAATATTATTATGTTTCTAAGAAGCAAGGTCGATGACGGTAGGTACCTGGTAATGAGGGTTTAATGGTTTATTGTAGGCCATTCTGAGTAAATTAGAAAATAGACGTAAAATTGTAATTTCTGAATATTTCTTCAGTCTTTCTTAAAAGTTGTAAGAGTAAGGTTGAGCTAGTTAGAGTGAAGATATTGTGTCTGTGATTTTGTCTGTGTAATACGATAGTATACAGTAAAAAGTAATGCCGAAAACACGCGAATTGACGGAGGTAGAGCGAGGACAAATTGTGGTGTTAGAAAAGCAAGGGTTATCGGTGTCTGCTATTGCCCGACAAGTGAAATGTGCGCGATCGACAGTCAGAATGACCATAAAACGATACAAAGAGAGTGGATCTTTGACAAACAAACCGAAAACTGGTCGAAAAAGGAAGACAACTAGCAGAGATGAGCGAGTCTTAGAGCGGATGTGTTTGCGAGACCGGAAAAAAGGGTCTAAACAGCTTTACAGTGAGCTTCTCCGGCTATATAATGTTGCTACTTCTCCTCGCACGGTTAGAAGACGACTTTGTGAATTAAATTTAGGTGGATACAAAGCTCGACATAAATCACGGTTGTCTCCGCAACAAATGAAAAAGAGACTGCTGTGGGCTAAAAGTCACCGCGGCTGCACCATTGACAATTGGGCCAATGTTATGTGGACGGATGAGTCAAATATTGAGGTAAGTAATACATAATTATTGTATTTGCGGTATTCTGTATTCAATTCCTGGTATCTACAGTGTTTTTATTCTTTTTAATGGGTTCCAAAATGTAACAGTATTCATGCTTTTGTTGGTAGCTTTGTGGTAAACCTGGGCCTCAATACGTGCGACGCAGGCGAGGAGAGGCCTTCCATCCAGACTGTATCATCCCGACTGTCAAGTTTGGGGATGGTAGCATAATGGCTTGGGGTTCCATGAGTGCAACAGGCGTCGGAGAACTGTTCGTCTGCGAGGGCCGAATGAACAGTCGGACGTACATTGAAATGTTGGAAGAAGTTCTGGAACCGTGTACGTTAAAATTATTCGATAATGATGAGCCAGAGTATTACTTCCAACAAGATAATGCACCGTGCCATAAATCTCGCGAAGTAATGCGCTGGTTCGAGGAAAATAACGTGCGGATCCTGGAATGGCCAATTGAGCATTTATGGTACATTTTAAAGCGAAATGTAGCTAAATACTCATCTACCACAAAGCAATGCTTAAAAACAAAAACATTCGAAGAGTGGAATAAAATCACCCCCGAACAGTGCTACAACTTAGTGAGCAGTATGCCCCGACGAATTCGTGCGGTGATAAAAGCCCAGGGAGGAGCTACCAAATATTAAGCAATATCTGTATACACTCACAATAAAACATTTTCATCGATCAATTTTCTTTTATTTCTTATATATTCGTCGGAATAAAAAACAAAAAAGGGTGGCGAATACATATGGCCACAGCTGTACATAAATTTGCAACCGCACAATTGATTTGATTCTGCGGTAGGGCAGTTTTCGCAAAGACTCTTTGACTATTAATTTGTAGCTGGCTTTTTGAGCGAACTCTGTATAATGGAAGGTTCTATTTAATACTTTCGCCTACCTTAACTTCAACGAATTCTTCAAATCGGCGCTCAACCGTGTGAAATAACATAAAAAATTTCGAAGAATCTCAACCGTTCAAAAGAGAAGATGACAAAGCCAAAAAACGCCAAGCCGTTACTAAAATCAATTAGTAAAGCCGGAGTGTGGGTTTTTTGGCTTGAAATCCACCGTCGTGGAAAAGGTATAATTCCCGAATTGATTAAACAAACCCGAAAAGTAAACACCGCCCACCGCACGTAGAGAGAGAAAAAAAAACCGAAGGTTCTGCATTCAAAACACGTCTTCATTACGAAGCCAACATAAATACGCGTTTAACTAATGATCGTCGAACGCGTCATGATCTATTTGATCTCGTCGGTTTTCGAACGTCGCGATAACGTTCCTATTTGGACCGGTTTCAAGAACTATCAAAGAAGCCAACTCTTAATATACATGCATGCATGCATACATCACGCCTACCCATCCGTGAAACGTTCAACGCGGTCGAAGTCGGCCGCTCCGTGCGTTACTACGGTCCGTTCTCAATTAGCGGGGCCGCGGCATATTGCGTTTACGTAATCCACGGAAAGGAATGAGAAAGAAAAGCGTGAGATGTGTGCGGTGGAACAAGAAAGTACTAGGGTACTGGAGAGAGATGAGGCGAGAACCGCGGTGGGAGATAAAAAAAATTAAACTGTAGACGGTGCGAGACCGCAAGTCGAGCGTGACCCACGACCAGCAATTTGCGTGTTAAATCATTAGTTATACAGTTGGTTTTGTGAAAACGTACATATGTACAAGATAGTACGCTACCAGGATGTATGCAAGACGAGTTTAAGACGGGGGACTAAATTAATGTATGCACATGTACGTGCATTTAGGTGACGTAAGAGATGCGGGTTGAGGAATTCTAGTTTTCGAAATTCACTCTTTCTGCCCTAAATTAGATATAACGTTTTGTTATGTACGTAACTTTTTAATATTACTATTTGATAACTGTTGACTGAAACACAAAAATAATCGATAGCAGGTATTTATTTAAGAAAAAAAAATATGCACATCAATCAGCTAAAAATTTCCTTTTATGAGAATTTCTTGCGTGAGGTTTACCGGAACATTCTCGCTGGAGATTCTAACGGTAATCGGCCATCATATAGGTATCCCATATTTCTTGGTACCTTTCCTCTTTAATGCTGATGTCTAACGAATCTTGATGCTGATGTTATATGCAAGCGCGTGAAAGTTAGAAAGCATTTGTTCTACTAATTCGACGTAATTTGTTGCTTTGTAATTTCCCATAGGCTCATTGCTCGTTAATATCTACATCGATGATTTTCTAAAATCTATTAACCGCTCTTTATTAACTTATACCGACGATATAAAGATTTATCACGCTGTTAATACGCTCACTGTTGTTGACTTTAGAGAAAGAAACGTGAAAGTAAAATTTGAAATCATACACATACAAGGAATATCCAATATTCAACAATTCATAAAAATATAAAAGAGAAGGGGTCCAAAATGCGACACTTGAAGTACACCGGAAGTAACACTTCCGATTGCTGATTTTAAGTGTCAGTATATTTGTAGATAGTGATATGCACGCAACTCGTCCAAATTTGGAAGTTTATATATACACAACGAACTTGCACCGAAAGAAGAAATTAAGCATAGTTTAGTATTCACAGGTATAGCAGTAAACTCCACTCACACAAATTAATTAATTATGCGGAACGCAGCGTTTCGAGAGCACGTGGGCTCTCATCGTCAACCGTGTTACCGACTGAAAGTAAAAACTGTATTATACATGCAAATTATTTTCTACGCAGGCTCTAAAATTTCTAAAACATATGACTATTTACAATCTACTCGGTGGTCTAATGCCTTTTACGGGAAAGGATGGACCGAAAGCGAACCGTATCTTTAACAGGGCCTATGGTAATAAATCCATCAAACTCGAGTGTGCAATTGGGGGTGGTTCTCTGTTCGATAAGTTTCCGTTCTTTTTCATACATATCGTTTCGTACGCGTCTAATTCTCTATGCGAGTTCACGTTTTTAAGTAGTGTCAGATTTTTTAAATCAATCTCATGTCCGGATTTTACCATATGCTCTGCTACGCTTGATAATTCAGGTTTGTCGGAACGATAGTGTCTAATATGTTTCATAGTTTAGTAGATCCGTAATTGTGTGTGTTTAAATGATCAATTTTGTAAAGAAATAATTGGAGGAAATGATCAGAATATCCTTTAAAAAATCAACATTTGTTCTTTCTAGAAATATTGGAATCTAAATTTTTTTCAATAAAGTCAACTTTTAACGAGCATACTTATCATCACATCTATACCGTAAAACAGTCGTCCTCGCAATATCCGACGTTACAAAACCAATAATTACCTAATTACGTCGTCAAAACGACCCCCTAAAACTTCCGCACAACCCTCCGGCGTACGAAGTCCAAACAACACAACATTCCACATTTCTCCGTGTCGCAGCCCCCGAAAACGCATTCGACGTCGGCAACGACAATTAGTTCATAAAAGTGGAACAAAATCGCCATATGTCGATGACGGGGGAACGTCGAGGCTCCCAGTCAAAGAGGGCGAGGGTTAGCGGCTATGTATAACGGGTGCGTGCGCTCCTTGCCATAAGTACCGGACAATAATGTACCCTCAGGATTTAGGAATATGCGTGCGGTAGCAGGGGTGCGACCCCACATGCGCACGTAAAGAGCTTAACGCTTTCGATATTATTGAACAGGGATAGAGGGGTAAGAGGACACCGTTTCCGACGACGTAAGAGGAAATGCGAGCGAAAGAAAGGTAGTATATTAGAAGGGTGAGTCGTGCTTATTATGCATAAATCTACCCCCTATCTGGTTATTAAGATGGTTTGTCGGAACGATTGGTTTTATATTAAATTTCGTGCGGAGTACTGAACGAATGTAGGGTGGGATACCCCGCATAAAATGTATAATAAAGGCTTTGGAGAATTAACTTAAATGAATCAAGTTAGAATATCGGCGGCTTTTTAACTCGAAGAACGATTCTACGAAGAGGGTTGCTTATATTGAATTGGCACGGATTTTATTTAGATTCAAATATTTTGGTCGAAAAGTCGCTCTGAAATAAGTTGTATCGACATTGAAGATATTTTGTTGTAGATGTTCCAATGAACATATCGGTTCTTGTCATCAAAGCAATACAAATATTGCCCACAATTTACACCAAAACTTTTGTAACATTTAAATAAATAATGCATTTTGTCATACAGTATTGTTGTCGTTTTACAAGTAAGTTCTAAAATTTCTAAAGAATTAAAATAACACATGGGCTGAAAAGTCCCGGGCCTAACAAAGAAAACACGGTTTCTTTGGTTCAAAATTAGCTTTATTCATCAACGTAATCTCCATCAAGAGCAACGCGATCATTCCAGCGCCGCTCTAACATTTCAATACCACATTTGTAGCCTCAAAATAGGCCTCAGTTTCAGCGATAACCTCTTTATTCGTGCGAAATTTCTTACCGGCGAGCATTCTTTTGAGGTCTGCGAACAGCCAGTAGTCGCTGGGAGCCAAATCTGGCGAATGCGGTGGATGTGGAAGCAATTCGATGTTCAATTCATGTAGTTTTGCCATTGTCTTGATTGACTTGTGACACGGTGCGTTATCTTGATGAAACAACATTTTTTTCTTTGCCATATGCGGTCGTTTCTTTGCAATTTCGGCCTTCAAACGCTCCAATAACGCTATATAATATTCACTGTTAATGGTATTTCCTCTCTCAAGATAGTCGATGAATATTACACCACGCACATCCCAAAATACCGAGGACATAACCTTTCCAGCCGATTGTTGTGCTTTCGGGCGCTTTGGACGAGGTTCACCAGTTGCTGTCCACTCAGATGACGATCGTTTTGATTCCGGAATGAAGTGATGGATCCATGTTTCATCCATTGTCACAAATCGACGCAAAAATTCCGGTTTGTTACGTTTAAACATGGCCAAACACTACTCAGAATCGTCAACACGTTCTTGTTTTTGGTCAACAGTGAGCAAACGCGGCACCCACTTCGAACAGAGCTTTCTCATAGTCAAATGCTCATGCAATATAAAGCCAATACGTTCTTTTGATTTGATATCTTTACGATGTCAGCTAACTCACGCAACTTCACTTTTCGATCATTCAAAACGATTTTGTGGATTTTTTTGATGTTTTCTGGTGTTACCGCCTCATTTGGACGTCCACTGCGTTCTGCATCATCCGTGTCTCTACGACCACGTTTGAAGTCAGCAAGCCAACGTTTTATTGTTGTTTCTGATGGAGCGGAGTCCCCATAACACTTTTGAAGCCATTGCTTAGCTTGAACGGTATTTTTTCCCATCAAGAAGCAGTGTAACATTAAAACACGAAATTGTTTTTTATCCATTGTTTGGAAAATAACAAAAGTGGCGTGACTCTTAGCACAATAACTCACAAACTAATGAATAGAATATCATGAAATTTTAACAGCTGTCTTTTGAAGGTTAGTACTAACTGAGAGAAAGGTGACTGCAATAAAACTAGCGTCATCTATGTGTTAGGCCCGGGACTTTTCAGCCCATGTGGTAGTTAACATTCCCTAACATGGTGTCAATAAGAAGACCTCTTCCTCTCATTCTAAATAAATATCTACTCCAACGTTCAGTAGCTTACCTGTGGTTGCGAAGGATGACTCAGATACATCATCTGACGAGGTGCAGTTCCAGTAGAGTGAAGGTAATAGTGGTTAATGACGTTGTTAGAGATCTGAACCTCTCCAAAGAGTCGTCCGAATTGCAAGCTTCCAGATTAAAGGGAAAGAACTTACTATGTCCAGATGGTATTGTATTTTATCTTACCAGGGAAAAAGACCTCCATCCACAGTCTCAGCTATCGTTTGGGAAATCTGCCCTAACTTAGTTGTAGTAGATATATTTGAGATAAAGCCATGCTGAGATTCAGAAAGATATGATTAAGAAATACGTTTATCATTAAATCTAGTTATTAAAGTCTCTAGTTGCATACGAATTTTGACATATTGCAGATGGCTTAGATTTTTCGCAAAAAACGTAATGAAATTTCGTCGAAATTTCGCCCACCTTGCATTTGGTTCAAGATTGGCCGAATGCTATCTCCAATCGTACAGAATACGATTCTAATACCAAATTTGGCACAAGAGGACTAATCTAGACGGTATTGGTTTAGAAAGATTAGAAAACATGTGAAAAGTGTAACGACTATTGCTAAATCCTTCTCTAACTTTAGAGTATTTCGCCATGATGGATAACTTTTCTACAATCTAACCATCAAAATTATGTTTAAGACTAATATGGACGGTAGCGTACATTGAAAAATATATCTGTTTTAACACGAAACTCCTAGTTCCCATACATATGAATGGTTGATTATATGCATGTCCAAATACGATTTATAATTTTTCAAATAGCACCAGCGGCAAGTGTATACGTTCCGATATGTTTACCGGGACCTCGCTCTGTTCGCTACACTATTACATAAAAGCCCCTTTTAAATTTAGAACGCCTATTACTCAAATAAACCCACCGACGTGAGCGCACGCAAGCCAGAAAGCATCAACAAGCTCCGTACGCGACGGCTTAACGATTATTTTCATTGTGATGCCCGGCTCGTCGTTCCGACTCCTCCAAAATAAATACACAATTCATAAAAGTCTAAACGATCCGGTTATTGTGAATTTCGTGATGTGTTTTATGCGCCTAACACGCCGAAGGAAATTTAAATAATCCACGCACGGCGACGTGTTAATTTATACTTGCTGGTTTCCCATTCTCGAAGTTTAATTTCGACTTCCTCTATTCCACTCTTTTTTTTTATTTCCAGCCTTCTTTCGAATCGCCAACCAATCCTTTAAAGACGCCAAATGCACTAATATTTACTCTGTTGGATGTATTGTGCGTATGTACTCTACTCCTACGATTCTGTTATTAGACGTAACGATAACAGCGTGTTTATTGTACCTACTCGAAAACAGTAAACATTAGCGCCGCTAGTGTTTTGTCAAGCAATTGTGTAAACAGTTTTTTTCCCACTCCTTTTCACGGATTATAATCCGCGTCGAATACGTATTGTGTTTGCATTTTAAATTAGTAGGATTATAAATTACAATTTACAGTGTATATATAGTGACAGTTAAGTTTCCTAATGTTACATTCTTTTTCTTTTTAGTAATACCACAATGTGTTGACAACTCAAAAAAAAAAATATGAAAAAGGACACCATACTATTTTTATTATACGAGGGCGACCTAAAAAGTTTCCGAAGTTGGCAAGAGATGGCGTACGAGGATTTAAGGGGATTCATTGGTCGACACATGGTAACTGTCACAGTTTCAAACGTCTACTGTCAATAGTTGTTGTTGAAGGGTGTGCTTTATGTAGCAAGTCAGGAGGTTTCGCAAAAATGGATAAAATCGAATTTCGTGCAGCGATAAAACATTTCCGGATTGCTGGGAAAACAGCCACGGAAATTCTAAATATTTTGCTCGTTCATGGCGGATGTATTCCATCATTTTCAACCATCAGGTTCTGGGTGAGAGAGTTCAAACGTAGCTGCACAAGCACAAGTGACGCACCATGCGGTGGCACCCAAAAACCGCTACCAACGATGAAATGGTCGACAAGATTCATAATGTCGCGTTAGCCGATCGCCTACTAAAGCTAAAGTATCAGATACCAGAAGAACAGGCATCGCAGAAGAACGCGTTGGCCATATCCTACACGAAATTTTAGATATGAAAAAGTTTTCGACGCGATGGGTACCGCGTTTGCTCACACCGGAGCAAATACGAAATCAGGTGACCGTTTCGGAGGAGTGTCTGGACAGGATCCAACGCAATCCAAAAGATTTCTTCATGCATTTCGTAACCGAGAAGGAATAAGGGGAGACGCGCATGCGTATTTTAACCGTTGACTTTTCTCAGATTATGTCTGTATAGTCTTTTTGCTGTGAGTTAATTGTCGAGTTTATTTTCCAGGATGCGCGTCAGATTCTTCTACGCTCTTTGAATTGCAAAATTACCACGATGGTTTGCGTGATTACGAAGAATTAACGAGCGCGAATCGCGCTAAAATAATCAACTTCGTTTTATAAATAATTGCCGCGAGTTGTAAAATAGCATCAATAATACGGCGAAGCGTTTTGCAACATTTCTAATAGATTTCTTCATGTAACAAATCTGATACCATTAAAATCGCCAGCTGTTGGGAATTGTTAACGATTATTATTATAAATAAAGAGAAAAACGTTTATTAACTTGCGATTTAATCTTTATTTCTTTTTTGCCTTCGAATTACTTTACAATTATTCGCACATACAAGTACACGAATGTAAAAAGAGGCGATATCCTAACTTCAACAATAATATAGCTTTACGATTCGTTGAGCATGCATACCAACTGTTTGATACGCGAGAATAAAACCCGTCTCGGTCTGTAGACTCTACAGGTATCGAGGGGGGGACGGTGGGCCGAGTAGACAGGAATTAACTGAAAACCGCGGCTAATATTAAATTATACAGTCGTACGATTATAATAGCTCATGTCCGTGGTATGTACCCGCAATGCACGTCTACATTTAGCTGGCGGTCGGGATCGACACTACACACATATCTCTATACGTATACGTGTGCAGGGCAGCGACGTGGATCCATGGACACTCGCACACAACCAAACAGAACGCCTCTGTCGGCCGGCGTTAACCAGCAATAACCCGCTTTTACGAAGGCGTTCGGCGATCGTAAGGGAAGCGATAAAATCTCCTCCGAGGCATGTGTTAGTACGGCTTTAACGATTGATTATATTATTGTAATTAGGTATTTGAGATACGTAAGGTACGAGGCGTATATACTGTCGTAATAAAGCGGTAAAATGGGCAGTTACGACTATAAGAACGTTGTTTTTGGACGGGGGTATTTTTGTGGCAGAAGATGGACTGCTGCGATTACAAAAAGATCACGAAAGTTAAACATTACAGTTACATGCAGTAAGTAGACGGCAGAAACTTGAAACAGCTTTCATTGGCGCTCCTAGAGAGGTCCCAAAAACCATCTCACATCGCGCGAGTATTTCATTCGATGCGACGACTTTAGTCAAGTTTCTAGTTTTTGCTACGTTAACAACTATTAGCATTTGATTTTGCGTTGTAGAGTAATTATTACAGTTACGAAATCGGTTGGGATCGAGATAAATATCATTGACCAACACACGTTTTGGTGTCTCCAAATTTTGGGATGCCTAATCCAAAAATACCGTCAGATTTGTTTTATCAGATTTAGTTTTCGAAATTCACTCTTTCTGCCACATTTAGGAAAAATTCGCCAAACTTATCATCATGCTGATATCTTTATGAAATCTTTTCCCCTGTTTCCTCACTAACATCACCCAAGTTTTCTGAAAAAATTATCTAAGTGGCTGTGAAGGTAATGTATCTTGATACTCATGTTACATCTAAGGATGTGAAAGTTAGAAAGTATCTGTTCTACTAATAAGTAACGTGGTGTATCTCAAAAACTATAGCTGCTAGGAAGAAATGTCAGTTATTTTTGGAACCAGCACATCAGAAATGCCCTAGTTCGCCTTAGCAATTTGCTAATTCTAATGGTGGCTCTTCTAGAATTCCTGGTACGTTCTACAATAGCGTTCAGGAATTCACACAACCACAGTCTGTTATTGGACATCTATCTCGCAATATATCGCGTGATTGTAAATCTAATCGTTCTCCAATTTGTTTTCTGCAGATAACAATCAAAGAGGTTTCCAACGGTATCACGTGATTGAAAAATAAATTTATATCGAGTAGTGACAATATACCTTCCGTTATATTCCAAAACTTGTTGAACTTCAAGTAAAATCTTTAATCTGTCTCTGAACACATCGGTATTTTCAAGGAAAATTGGTAGGATTTCTCGTTATTCAATCTTTTCAGGTTTCTTCTTTATAACGGCTTATCTTATAATCGGTACTATTAGATAAGTTAACACGATTCGGGTTTCGCAAATCGTATTTGAGGGATAGGGAAAATTATGCGAATACAATGGATACACATCAAAAGGAAACAATCATAATTTTCGAGTATCGAATGTGTTCAGTTTCACGGAACATATTGTAAACAATTGGATGCATGATATGTAAAGATTAAAGTCATAATATATCTTCGGCACATGTTTACCTATAGCTAGGATGAAGATGTTATCGAAAGCGCTTATGGTACACACATCGAGAAATACTAACAAACGGTTTAGTAATATTTTTATAAATGAATCTAATACATTGAAATTGTTACTACTCATGTCTAGTTTCTTTTAACAATTACACTTGTTTATTGATATTGTGCTATATTTTTCTATTGGTCAATTAAATATATTATTATCGTCATACATAGCAATGCATAACATATTCTAAAACACTTAATATTTTTGCGAAACATTGTTAAGACACCGAACAACCTCAACACCTGCAGGATTTGGTATGTTTCCAATAATGTTTCACTAAGCAATGATGAACTATTTGTGTAGTGCCTGTACTAACCACAACGAAAGGTTTTGTAATTTTTCGTTGTATGACCCAATCTACGAATTGATGTTATAATAAATCCGCTGTGGGGTCCTTTGTGAACTTTTAAATAAGGTGATGTTTGAAATAATAATACTGAATATTATCCTATAGAATCCTTGTTCTAATTACAGAACAAGATATAAATGCAAACAATACGAGCAAGAAAATACAAAGACATTAAATATTACGTGCGCAAAGTTCAAGATCGTATCATATACATTATATAAACATAAAGTATATAGACATAGTAGTAAAAAAAGAAACAATATAAAGTATATAGATATAGTAGTAAAAAAAAGAACAATAATACGTTGCATATAATTACTTAAACGAGACATTGGCGCTATTCTAATGTTCTGAAGTAATGTATGCATGTACAACGGGCATCTAAATGTAAGGTTGGTTCCAGTTGTCTCCAAGTAGAAAGTAAAATCAACGTTATTAACACTATTCTTCAATACAGGGATATTAGACTTTCGAGTTGTACGTTATTGGGTAACCAGATGCAAAATTTCTATTAGACTATAATCCATCGATAAAAATGTTGATGTCAGATAGCAGGATGGTAGAGATCCACCGTAACAGGAGGTTAATACAGAGCAATGCATGCTGGAAATGGCAAGATTTAATCTTGTCGCTTTTCTAACTTTGTTTACTTGGTTAAAATGTAGAAACTCGGCGAATAATACTATTTCCTATGATTTTGAACCGGGTACATTATTTGAAACAAAATTGAGGCGAGTAATATCACCAAAAAGCAATATTTCTGGTGTGAAAGTGTCTATGAAATTCCCAAAACTATCTCTCGAAATATCAGGAGGTATTTCCATAGGGAAATTGTAAAAGGTTCTTCTTTACGGAATACTTACAAGCTAATAGATTTATAGACGCTAAATTTATTAATAACACATGGGCTGAAAAGTCCCGGGCCTAACACATAGATGACGCTAGTTTTATTGCAGTCACCTTTCTCTCACTTAGTACTAACCTTCAAAAGACAGCGGTTAAAATTTCATGATATTCTATTCATTAGTTTGTGAGTTATTGTGCTAAGAGTCACGCTACTTTTCTTATTTTCAAAACAATGGATCAAAAACAATTTCGTGTTTTAATTTTACACTGCTTCTTGCTGTTCAAGCGAAGCAATGGCTTTAAAAGTGTTATGAGGACTCCGCTCCATCGGAAACAATAATAAAACGTTGGTTTGCTGACTTCAAACGTGGTCGTAGAGACACCGATGATGCAGAACGCAGTGGACGTCCAAATGAGGCGGTAACACCAGAAAACATCAAAAAAATCCACAAAATCGTTTTGAATGATCGAAAAGTGAAGTTGCGTTAGTTAGCTGACATCGTAAAGATATCAAAAGAACGTATTTGCTTTATATTGCATGAGCATTTGACTATGACAAAGCTCTGTTCAAAGTGGGTGCCGCGTTTGCTCACTGTTAACCAAAAACAAGAACGCGTTGATGATTCTAAGCAGTGTTTGGCCATGTTTAAACGTAACAAACCGGAATTTTTGCGTCGATATGTGACAATGGATGAAATATGGATCCATCACTTCACTCCGGAATCAAAACGATCGTCATCTCAGTGGACAGCAACCGGTGAACCTCGTTCAAAGCGCCCGAAAGCACAACAATCGGCTGGAAAGGTTATGGCCTCGGTATTTTGGGATGTGCGTGGTGTAATATTCATCGACTATCTTGAGAAAGGAAATACCATCAACAGTGAATATTATATAGCGTTATTGGAGCGTTTGAAGGCCGAAATTGCAAAGAAACGACCGCATATGGCAAAGAAAAAAATTTTGTTTCATCAAGACAACGCACCATGTCACAAGTCAATCAAAACAATGGCAAAACTACATGAATTGAACTTCGAATTGCTCCCACATCCACCGTATTCGCCAGACTTGGCTCCCAGCGACTACTGGCTGTTCGCAGACCTCAAAAAAATGCTCGCCGGTAAGAAATTTCGCACGAATGAAGAGGTTATCGCTGAAACTGAGGCCTATTTTGAGGCAAAAGATAAATCGTTCTACAAAAGTGGTATTGAAATGTTAGAGCGGCGCTGGAATGATTGCGTTGCTCTTGATGGAGATTACGTTGATGAGTAAAGCTAATTTTGAACCAAAGAAACCGTGTTTTCTTTGTTAGGCCCGGGACTTTTCAGCCCATGTGTTATTCGCATTTTTCGAATGGACAATTTAAAAATCTGTTCGTATATCATATATCTTTCTATTTTTTATTAACTGTAATATTAAACATCATGGTATTCTACGTTGAAAAGTATATAAATGACGGTAGATTTAAAAAGTAGTCCCACTTTATATATATACCAATTAGGCGAAGGAAACATCCTGCTTAGTAGACACCTGTATATTCTTCTTAACAAGTATCTATATTTCCACATCAGCCATCTGTTTTAAATTAAAAAAAAAATGCTTTGTAAAAGGAATCGAAAATTAAAATATCGTAACATCGGCTAATATCTGTTAGCTTCTTTCCACTATAATAATTATTTTTTACCACACGCTTAATCAGCCGTGAGAAACGTTAATATTCCTGTTAATTTCGAATCGGTTTCGTCACGATCGCGTCGATTGCCAAGAAAAAAATCCTAATTACTGGCAAACGAGTTTTTAACAAGCTGATATTTGTATGTATCGTGGTTTGAGCGCTGCGTTCTCGTAAGTCTTCCTTTTTAGGAATGTGCATAGGCATATTATGAAAAGGAAAAGATAGGAGATTCCATTCGAAATTTGTCTATAAAATTTAAGTGCTAATAAGATAGCAGGAAGACGGTATTCGTATAAAATTAAAAATGCAAGATTTAAATTTGATATCGGGTAGAATATCAAAATTATACTGTAAAATACGAGGGCGGCCTGAAATGTTTCCGGAATCGATAATAAGAACGCGGTATTGGTGTGGTTTTTATGTTTATTTTTCGATGTAGGCTCCTCGTAGATCAATACATTTTTTCAAAAGGTGCGCCAGTCTCTTCAGGCCGTGGGAAAAGTAAGATGTTTCGAGATCTACAGAATAACCATCCGTAGCGACAATGACCTCTTCATTTAGGGAAAATCTCTTCCCTCCCAGTGATATTTCAGATTTGGGAATAGGAAAAAGTCGCTGGGGCCTAGGTGAAAAATTGACTGTCTTGCACGAGTTCGCTCCTGGTCGTGTTATTTCCCGGTTTGATGACGATTGCAATTTAACACCTTTGGACTTTTGGTTGTGGGATTATCTGAAGACACAAGTTTATGCCAACAAACTTGCGACCACCGAAGCATTGAAGACCGAAATTATCAATGAAATACCGCCACATGTAAGCAATAGTGCTATTGCAAGTTTTGTCAAAAGAATACGCATATGCCAGCAAAGTCATGGCGACCATTTACATGTTTCAACCTAATGCCCAAATATATACACTAAGGTGATAGAATAAAATAGACACCTACTAATTAAAAAAAAAAGATTCTATTCTCGTTATATATACAAAATATTTTAAAATTTTTAAATTAGACTAATATTTTGTCGATCCACCTTTACTTGGGTGAAGTGCTGCGAGTCGTCGTGGCATAGAATCTATTAAATGATTAATGGTGTCTTCTGGAATATTTAACCACTCTTCTGTAACAGCTGCGACGAGTTCTTCCTTATTGCTGGGATTTCGGGGTCGTTTCGCCATATTTGTCTGGATTATGTGCCAAACATTCTCTATCGGATTCATGTCTGGTGATTGGCCTGGCCATGGTAAAATCCGAATCCCCTGTTCCTCTTTCCATGTGGTTGTTGTTCTTGCTTTGTGGCAGGGTGCTCCATCCTCCATAAAAGTGGCGTCTTCTTTAGACTTCTTTTTTAGGCATTGTCGAATATCGGCAGTAGTCCTTCTGTTAATATTTGGATATATTTTGCCGCATTTATATTTCCGTCGCAGATTACTAATTGCGATCTTCCACCATACCATATCGCGCCCCACACCATGATGTTCACACCGCCGTATTTTACCATCTGATGCAAAAATTTGTCGTCCAGTTGTTGTGACGAACGTCTCCATACCCACGTACGACCACCATCACTGAATTGGCAGTATCTGCTTTCGTCTGAAAAAATGACAGACCGCCAAAACTCTTCGGGCTTCGTTCGCATTTCGATTGCCCAAGCCATTCGGCGCCGTTTTTGAAACGCCGTAAGGAGAGGTTTTTTCTTTGCCACCCTTTTATACATCCCCACACTGTGAAGGTATCGCAGAACGGTGCGCTGACTTTTCTATGAAGTTGCCGCAAGCTCGGCTGTACTTTTTCGCGGTTCTCTTAACACTTCGCGCAAAGCACCCTTTTACTTCTTTCAGAAGGTCCGGCACGACCTGGTCTCGGCTCCGCTGTTGTTTTCTCCTTGCGTTTAAATTGTGTAATCACACGGTTAACTGTGGGGACAACGGAATATTTAAAAATTTACTTATTTCACGTTGCGAAGCGCCGCGTTCACTCTGGCCAACGATGCGACACCCCGGGTGAAGTCGCTAATATCACTCGAACCTTGTAAGCGAGGCATAGTTGTAACGATACTAAATTATGACGAATTCCTTCCGATACATATACCCTTACCCTAATGACAAGAGAAAGTTTTTAATTCGTTCTTAGAATTTAGCTGTTTATATATTTATACCGCTTTACCTAGTGTCTATTTTATTCTGTCACCCTAGTGTAGATCATGGATTTTCAATTTAAGCTACGTTTATTGTAAATCAAGTATTTCATTACTTTGCTACAAAAAACCATGTTGTATCGAAACTTAAAATCTTGCGCTCTTATCGAAACATCCTTTACAAGCTTGAACTAGGTGCAGTACATTCAAATAGATTTATTAGAAGAATTTGACAAGTTTGATAGTCAGTCATCTGTTGCACACGCTCATACATGCATTCTATAAATGCATATAAGTCCATCCCATACGCCGAGATAGCTGCGTCGCTCGCCCTAAGTTGTTATAATTAAGTAGATTCATGTCGCGCATGTAGGTATAACATGTTTACTGCAAATTTATTCCGAGCAGCGCGACTCGTCGCGTTCACTAAAGGAAGAAATCGTCGATGCCTCTTCCACGGCCTTTAACGTGTAATGCGTTTACGTCTCTTATGTGTTCGCAGGCAAGCGCTCTTTTGTATGTCGCTTGCGAGTGTAGATGCCGCCGCGCCATCGTACAGTGACAATTTTAGCATCCGTAATGCCGTTTTCGCCGATGTGCAGAGGTCGACGTACTGGTGTTTCCTTTCCCTCTCGCTCTCACATCCCCTATCTCTCTCACGCACACGTACGTTCGCTTGAACCGAACGAGTTACGCTTTAATGTGCGACGACGACGCCGAACGATGTCACCGTCCTTGTTCGTAACGAGAGCTTACAGCGCGCGTAACGGAGAACGATATAGAGCGGAGTGTTTTGTCCCTGCAATCGCCGCCTTCCGATAATATTAATTGCTATGTAAAACCGTGTTAACCACCCGTGTATATCATTGTAATTTCGAACGTCGGATCTCAGATCTTCGTTCTTCTTCACATTGTGTCTGCGTCTCTTTTTTCGGTCGTTTCTATCTTTTTCCGATGACATAAATACGTTTCTTCGACGTTTTTCCTCAAGACGTAATGGTTTCGTACACGTTGAATCATTGTAACATATATACACAGCTTGACCTGGACGGACATCCGTGTCTTTTACAATTGATACGGAGGTTGCTCTTTTGCTAGTCTACTAATACAACGATCCATGTGTGGAGTTGGTTTTCTCGGTCGTCCTCATTTCTGGAAATGCTAAGGCCGTTTAAGGGCATTGGTGATCATATTTGGAAATCGATTTAATACTTTCGCAATTTCCCTAATCGTTTCCCTTCCCTACGTAATCTACCAACGATGGTTCGTTCTACATTCGAACAAAATTTACTTCGACCCATTTTATCTTAGTATAATAGATAATTACCACAGTATTTATACGTATTTTAGTAATAAATTGGTTTTACCTTTACAATTTTTGGATTAACTTTACTTTAGTTAACCTAATTTAGCTGATTTAATGAATGTACCTATTTTTATGACCGCATTCATAAGACTTACAGTGCCGTGCCAGTAATACCAGGGAATTACAGCAAGTGTAGTCAAATGGTATCTACATTAGTACCAGATGTTTTCAAAACTAATTACGGCCATCCACCACTAGATGTCATAAGTAGTGAACAAGCAGTAACAGTATTAAAAGCTTCATACTATTACCACTTAGTTTGTACCTACTCTTTTGTTCACCACTGTATGTACAGCAAAAAATTGTTTAGTGGTTGTGGAACATTTAACTAAAGTTGCTTTTTGTTAATTCTTTTTTTCTCGCACTACTACATTAATAGAAAAATAATTTGCATTTTTCTCTAGATGCCCTTCCATTTGAACAAATTCAAGTACAGGAACTATTTGGGGCTCAACAAACATGCTTAAAAATGGAACAGTTTCGGTTCTTTTATTCAAAACAAAAAAACTTCCTTAACAATTAAAGAAAACAGCATCAGTATCGAACGCACAGGGCGAAATCAAAAGCATAAGCGCAAGCACCGCAAAAAACTGTTTCTGGAGATAGACACAACGCGATAGGAACGAGGCTCATAAAAAGGTTCTCTTCCCCTTCACCTCACCCTACCGTCGTATCACACACGTTCGTCACGTCCGCCGAGCGAAATAAATATCAATCTTCCGTAAAATTGCTCTTTTGTTTTATCGGCCGCCTTTTAATATTTCACGCTTTCGTGGCGACAAATAGAGTCTCCTCCTTTGCGCATGCCCGCACATATCTCTAGCTCTACGCGTTCGTGTGTCATTGTTTGTGAAGACGGACTACATCCTGGACGCAATAATAAGGAAATAAATTTTCGAATAAGCAGAGAACAAACTTCTCTTAATAAATTCAAGACTTTATCGCCGTATAATAAGGCAAGATCTATCTCATATTAAACGTGTAATTTATTACTAATTCAATAAATAATCGAATAACGATTTGTACATAAGAATAGATGGTAATCCTCCAAGGTGATCAAGTAAATGCGCTCCTCTAACTCACATATGCCGTCATTAAGTAAAGCAATCGTTGCAAGAACAAATAAACGCGATTAGAAACGAAAGTAAATAAACAATCGCCAACTATGCGCTTTTTATTACGCTCCCATCAACGTCTGTTATTTATTTATTTGCTTATTATTGCCGAGACAAGCTCAACTCCATTAGAACACCACTACGTGTAACAACGTACAAATGACAACAGTGTGGATAAAGTACAAAACGCATAAACTCTCTATCTTATTTCTTAAAGAACTAGAAACATCTAACTCGTCAATTGGGCCACGCGGATAATGTACACCCAAAACCATCAAAAAAATGTACGACCATAACCATCAAAGAATGTAATAACTGAAGATGTTCTACGAAGTTATGATATTGAAAGACTAATATATTTTACCCATAACGTTGGATATGCGAATTGTGATGAAGAACATGGGATAACGCGACCATCAAGCAATAACAAAGACCAAGATAATTTTTTGCGTAGATTTGCTACGGTTGTGGAAGCCTGACTTCACCAGTATGTTCCTGGTTTCAAAGTCAAGACATTTTCTTCAGCGACAGTGTTTAGATCTTTTTGGAATACTAATCACAACTCGCCTTGCACGGAGCCAAACTATTAACGAACTACTGGCCAAGCTGATCATGAAAAATTGAATCATTTCGGATTTCAGAACGTATCCCACTCATCTTATTCTTAAGACAAAAAAACCGAAGAACTTCCTCTTATTACCCAACTTTTCTTTGCAATAGAAATTCACACAGAAATGCATGTAGTACTGGTTAAATGGTACAATGACTCCTAACCGATATGGATAAGAATCCGCTGAAGACTTATCCACCGATCGCAATAAGTTCTCGTTGCAGGATTAGATAAATATGTGATGTTAGAAAGTCCTCTAAGTGCAACATTAGTATGGCAAAGGTTTATTTCACGTCTCATAGTGTCGCTACTACTCAGTGGATTCTATTACTACTTGTTGATAGCGTTCAGACTTATGGCCACACCATTAAATGCGCTATCAACAACAAGGTAATGCCTTAATTACATCAAGTTGGTGTTGGTGACGACTCATACTGTTACCACCGGGGAACATAAACCCAACGTCCGAGTAGGAAATATGTCCATCTCACCTTCCTCAAGGAAAAATAGTGATGGCTTTATCTTATAAATACCAAGGTATACTAATTTTAAATTTTCAAAAATCTGATGTCAATATCAATTCTGGACAATATATATATCCTATAGAAACAACTGCTACGAGGCTGGATTTCTATGCTGTACCCTTGACCACCATACAGTAAAACTACAGTGGCATTATATTTTGGTAATACACTTGGTCCGTCAGTGCTCAAACATCTTGACAGCCTCCTGGGAAGAAAATTTGTGCGCCCTCTGCAAACCACATCTCTACAGTTATCACTTCGTAATTACTGGAAAAATTTTCCCCGCGTAAGATTTCTTTTAATTTTGGGAACAGCTTGTAATCACTAGGGTCCAGATTCTGTGAATATGGCGGGTGTTCCACTAATTCAAAGTCTGCTTGGTGTATAGCAGCCATAGCAATACCAGATGTATGGCTGGGAACATTATCCTGATGGAACAGCCCACCGTGCTTTAACTTTCCTTGGCGTTTCTCTTTAGTAGCGTCTGGCAATTTAGAAATCAATTGTGCGTAGTAGGCCCCTGTAATTCTCTGTCAGGATGATTCCTTGATCATGCCAGAACACACGATAGCAAAACCTTTCCAGTAGACGACACAATTTTAAATTTGCGTGGAGGAGGAGAACCGTGATGTTTCGACTTTCTACTTTGCGCTTTGGTCTTGGGATCATAGTGGTGCACGCATTACTCGTCTAAGGTTACATACCGACTAAGAAATATCTCTTTGTTTGCTTGGTACCAAAAGACGCTCACAAATCATAGTTAACATTCAGGGCACCCAACCTGCACTCATCTTTTTCATATCTAATTCTTTCGTCAGTATGTTGTGCACCACATGATACGATAAGCCAGTACCTTCCATAATGCCCCTGATGCGTCCTCGCCGGTCTTGCAGTACGATATCGCCTACCTTTTTAATGCTTTCGTCTGTTGTTACCACTACGGGAGGACCACCGGCATGTTGGTTTTCACAGGATGTTCTTCCGCATTTAAAATCTCGACACCAACGTTTGACTATATTATAAACTACAGACTCATCAATAATTGCCATAGTGTCTTTATGAATTTGAGCTGGCGTCATACCCTTTTTCTGGAGGTATTTTATTACGGCTCTTTGTTCTACATGATCAATTTTTATGAACAATCACGACACACAATTTAAGAATTACTCACAGCACAGCAACACTTTGAAATACAAACTTGATATTATGTAGGTATGATGTACAAATGTCAGTTGCCTAAATGTGAAGAACATTAGTCAAACAACCGACTAGAAGTAAGTGAAGGGTGACGTCTATTCGACATGAATGTTAATTGAGATTTCTTTTAAATTCATCCGGCAGAAATTAAGAAATAACCAACAAATGTGTCCCTATTAGATAATCCTCCTAATATATGTACGTAACCGACACAAAATGTCTTCCAATAGACAAATCTCTCACTCACGCTAAACTATTCGTACGGTTTTAGATAACGATCGTAAAAAATGTAATTCGTCCGAATCTGCTCCGGATAAAATCGATGATGTATGACGAGATTACGGTATTAGAATACGATGATACACTTTAGATAATAATTGAGGATAAGAGAAGGCACGGAATAAGTACACGAACCTGAGTTGGCTCTGTTGCAGATTTATCGAAACAGTAGAGAACCGATATCTAATATCGTTGAAGCTTAGAGATTTGACAAACGGCAAATCGTTTTAATGCGATATGATGATGTTTTTCAAATATTTTTTAATCGATGAAATATAGCACATTCGTGTAAATAATGCAATATTATACTTACGCATAGATACAGATAAATTATTGTGTAAATAACTTTGATGCCGGTTTTTCTTTTATCATCCTAAACATCGAGAACATTTTTATTATTTTGATAAGTACGGGAATTAACTGTTCTTGTTGAATTATAATCCGTAATAACTGCTAATCCAACTTTGTCTCTTTATTAATGAATACACATATTTTACTTAAGTATTCGGAGAATTATTCATTTTGTCTTATTAAAAGAAATTTGTATCCAATCTAATATTTCGTCCAAAATTTAATAGGATATTTTCAGCTCTATTACCTTCTATTATTGTTTCCGCTTCTATGCATGACTCCACCAATTCACATTCTTCCTACTAAGCCAAATTAATTTGCTTTAAGCGCAGGTTATAGACGCTAATGCCCTGCCGTAAAATTCGAAAGTCCGCGTTACCCTCGACATAGCTAAAGCTTCAAGCTCCGTATTAACAAGATAATCCATCCAGATGGGAGCATCGGATTATAATCCGGGTGTTTGCTTGCAAAAACGCGATACTACTATAAATTGCTCCGAAATTTTTGACTTCGTATATCGAATTTATACATTTAGTGGACTGACTTACGAGGTAGGCGCCATAAATTCTTGGCGTAACAGACATGTACAAGTTCAAGGGTGTTCAAACTTCGTCACAGCACGCATACACATACGCGAAGTCTACACTATAAATATGGCGGTTCGAAGAGTAGTAGTTTTTCGTAGCCAGTCAACCAAAGTGACTAGCGTATGAAAATGCCTGAAGTAATGGAAATTGGTCGTCAAATTTTTAACAAAAGGAGGTCATATGTCTAGTTACATAAAACAACGTTTACACGGCGTGTACGGTGATTCATTTCCTTTGTATTCCACAGTAAAAAGGTGTTCAAAGTTCTTATATTGTTCCAAGTTTTCCACCCAATGAAGCACTATACCCTCTCTATAACGACCATATCGCCGTAGATGTCATCAACGTTTCTGATTAAGGGCATTAACGACGTATGTACTTACTAACAGATTCGTCTGTGATGCCAATAATTGAATCCTGGCACCACCCTAAACGAGGCAAGGGACATGGATTCTACTGACGAAATCCAGGAATTAATTTTATTTGTCCAATAATTTTACACCGTACAATATTCTTCCCTGCTCCAAAGATAGAAAACTATGTGTAGTAAGTTGTATACCATAATCAGCACTGAGAGCAAGGTTAAAAACCGGTAGATTTGGAAGAAATATCTTGAGAAAACGATTTTGTTTGAGTAGCACTCCCTAGGCCCCAGCGTGATGGAAATTTCTTAATGCAGAAATCCCAATTAAAGTACACTGGGCCCTTGTAAAGGTTTACAGAGTTAGCTTTACGTGGATACTATTATGAAGAGAGAAAATGCTTGGTTTGTATGTACGATGAAATGATGATAAATAAATCTGGGTGGTAATCCTCTTGCACCACAATAGGATTACAAGGATATCGAATTAATTAATTAGTCGTTGTAATAAACGTATATATGTATATGTTGTTCCAAGTTTCTCTTTTCTATTGCAGGTCGAGAATTTATGGTGTATACCTCGTATACTATAGACGTAGTGTTTGTTGATTATTAAGCGTGGGATTTATATCGCGGAGTAATTAGGAAAAGGAACAAGATGCTTAAGTACCGTTCCAGTAGAATTTAGCGTAATTTGTGCTCGATGAGAGTTTCTCATAGTTTTATGGCACGAAACAGAAGATCCAATCGATGTACTACGGATGAAGAAAAAAACCTTTCGGACTTCGTATAATCAAACGGGAAGCGGCGAACGAACTTTTTTCGATGCGTAAACTTACCGGATGTCTAGCGGCCGCGACCGCTGCTGCTGCCGCTGCATTCATGCCTGCACTAGGGTACATCTTACGTCAGCAACAACACATGATAAATAATCCAGGAGGAGCGGCTCCTCGGAAGCACTAACACAAGAACGATTAGCAAGCGTGACCATCCAAGAATCGGGTTCCTTTAGATCCAAAATATATAGCCGATCGCACTTAGAAACAACACAAATTTAGTCGCGTCTAACTAGCGAGACACCAATTGCAACACTTCACCAAAGAAGAACTAAAGAAAAAAAAAAAGCACTCGAATCGGATCGCGATAGAGAGTAAGTAAACAAATCCTGACCGCACTTTCACAAAGAAGCGGAATCCTAACCAAGTACTACACGTCGTAAATATTTTTCACAAACAATGGTTTTATTTATCCACGTTTCGCTGGGGTCCGTGTAGCCAATAATATCCTCTGCTTTATCCTCGTTTCCCTAATTAGGCTTCCACTGTGAATAATCCTTAAGCTCTTTCACCGATGGTTCCGAATGGCACGACGAGTACACATCGAGCGGGGCTCTCCCTTACGCATCCACACAACACAACGGTTCACGAGCAACTGACAGCCGTTTCCCCCACTCCAAGCAGTCGAACCGCTACTCCCGGCACCGCACTCCGCCGCGCGCCCATACGCGACTTATTGTACCTTCTACACTCTTCTTTATACGTACGAAAACCGCTAAAATACACCCTCCCCTCAAAACCACCCTCGAACCCGTGAGGTCTTCTGTATAATACAAAGAGCGGCCAACACACCGCCCGCCGCAGAGACCGATAGAACGAGGGAAAAGAGGCCAGCGAAAAAAGCCGAAAATACGGATGGGTTTTCTCCGGTTTCTCTTTCTACCCGGCCAACTGCGACTACTACTATACGTAGGCTACGACATGTGTACTTGCGTTAGTGAAACCGGAAAAAAAGTAGGATGAAATATACGAGGGATTAAGTGTTTATTGCCGCCGTATAGCGTGCACTCGAGATCGCTCTTGTCGCCTACTGGATTGGATGTATATTAAATGTTGTTAATGTGGTTACCGGCGGGGGAAAAAAAAAGGAAAATCAATCCAAGTTACTCTCGATAACCAATTCGTATTGCGTTGTATTCGAGCACTTTATATTTGAAGTGAAGCAAGAGGGTCCAAGTAACGTAGTACATCATTCTTATTGAAATTATGGGACCGTTAAATATTATTATGTACAAAATACGTGCTAGAGCTCGGTGTCGCCCTAAAAATACCTGGAATGTAACATACAAGCTAATGGTCACTAAAAAGGCGGCGTCCCCGAGCAGAAACTTCTTTCTTCCCTTTGATAAATGAATTCGAGAGACCCGAAGACGTTTCAGGATATGCATCATTCGCCTTCTTTTCATTTAAACGATCCCATACGGCCGTACAAAGACCTTTTTGTATCCCAGCGTCGGGTTCGGTGGATTCGGTAAAATACCATAGCAATAGTTAAATGGGCAGTAAACACAATAATAGAAGGCCGCTTTTAATAATATAAAGCGAAGATTTTTTTCGGAATAATATCCGGTGTTAATTAGTCCTTTTCCTAAAGAAAAAAAAAACCTGTATGCGTATTTTTTTTTCCGGTTTAACTAAGAGATGTATTAATTTGACACATACGTCATTTTGTTCGTCTGACATTTAAACTACAAATACACACAAGTTGAGTCGGCCATAAACTAGCGTCTTTGCTTTATCGTTCAGTGCGGGACGCATTACTTTTTTTATTTAATCAAAAGTAAAAGGCTGTTGAAAATCATCGTTTGCTGGTAGAAACATATGGTGAAATCAATTAGAACATGTGAGACATGGTTTCGATAATTTAAAAGTTGTGACTTCGATCTGAAAGACATTGAGCGCTTTGGTAGACTACAAAAATGCCAAGACGAGCAATTGCAGGAGTTAGTGGATGATGACCTAACTCAAACGCAACGGCAATTAGCAGAAGCATGTGCCACAGGAAACAATCAAATGCGCAATGGGGAAGATCAATAAACTCAGTAAATGGGTCCGACACGATTTGAATGAACGTCAAATACAAAATCGCAAAGTCACCTGTGAAATCCTGCTTCAACGCCACGATCATCATTCTTGTATCGAAAAATCGTGGCTTTCACCAAGGCCAAATCTGCTTCGGCAAGAAGACCCATGCTCTGTGTCTGGTGAGACCAGACCGGTATTGTGTATTATGTACTCTTGAAGCCCGGCGAAACCGTTAATGCACAAGGCTACCGCCAACAAATGATTAATTTAAACCACGCATTAATCGAAAAGCGGCCGAAATGGGTCAGAAGACATGGCGAAGTGATTTTTTTTACACGATTGAGCAAAACCAATGAAAAACACATTGAAATCGCTTGGATGGGACATCCTTCTGCAACCTCCGTAGTTCCCAGACCTGGCACTATCTGACCGTCACCTTAATGGGTCACGCGCTCTCAGAGCAGGCTTGAGGAATTTCGAGGAGCTTGGAAAATGGCTCGAAGAATGGTTTTACGCAAAAGGCAAGCATTTTTACTGGCATGGTACGCCCGAATAAAAAAAAATCCCTTGAAAATTTTGTTTCTTCTTAACAAAAACCGGGAAAAACTTATGGTTACACCTGGTATTGCGATTATTATTAAGATACGAATATCTACCACTTCTCGCGCAGGATGCTTTCCATTTCCTAATTACGGCTTAATTGTCCGACGGGGCCGCGCGGTCACGCACACATGCTTTTTGTATAAATGGAAGCCGCTGAACACCGCGATTTATTCCTGTAGACCTAATAAGACTACATCACGTGATATACAATGCACGATGTATAATCTACATCCACGTCTGTCCTGTGCTTACCTCACCGTACATGGCGTACATGGATACAAACATACGTGTAAGATACGTATACAAACCGGTTGTCTTGCTCTTCCATTTCTCCCCTACTGTCTCCCTCTCTCTTTATCTATCTCTCGACGACGTTAACAACAACAACAACAACAACGCTTCTAGACAAACGAATAAATGGGTCACGTTTTAATTGGCTGGACCATCACTGTAATTAGCGCAAACGTAATGCTGGGGATGAGTATTCCCGCAATGGCGACATCTTCCTTCTTCTCAAACACCTAGCGTGTTCCGAACAACCTTACCATACTTCGCTCATGCATATCTACCAAAGAAAGGCGTACTTTTACATCGGTTTCCACTCACACCCCCGATATGATCTCGCTGCATGTTCGCAACGTGACCCTTTCCCTCTTCGAAAAAAATATATTCCTCTATACATATATATAGAAAAAAAAAATTCCAAGAGAGGCGAAAAAAACACAAAAAACTACCCTCAAAATGGCTGCCTGGCAGAAAGCATCTCATTTTAGCTCTCCGAAACAGGGGGGTCGAAATCCATCCTTGTTCCACCCGCGTGATTTCAGCCCTTATAAATATGGCGTCCTGATTGCCTGTATACCCAAGCCGGTTCCGTCGGGTCAACGTGGACTAATATACGGAACGCTCGGCGCGCCAATAAAACGCCGCGGTTCGGCTGCCTTACCCAACCGCGCCAGCTCCCTCTTCCGCCCCGCCCACGTTAAACGAGTGCACAACTTTCGAACGACGTCACCCAATCGCGTCCGTCTACCAACCAATCCGACGCGAGATTTTCACATCGGTTGCCACGCAACGCGCTGACAGCGACGCGTTAAGTCAACGTGGACTGCCGAGGTGCCAGGACATGGCTCGCAGGATCTGTACGCAGCGGGCAAACCAGCAAAAATAAGAGCCGACCAAAAAAAAATATATATGAGTAGAGATAAAATCTAGTGAGTCTCAGGGTGCGGGCTTCGCGTTCTAGCAGAACAAAAGCCCTCGCTGGATGGTACCCGAAGTTATTAGTGAGGCGAAAGAGATGGCGAATGAAAGCAACAAAAAAAAAAAGGAAAAACGAATAAAAGAACCCAAAGGCGAGTTTACAAAGGTCAAATTTTATGGTCAAATTACAATGGAACTAATTTTTATTATACACGAACGCCGTGTCGTTTCTTCGTCTTTCTTGTGCGCATGTACTTACATACGTGTCGCGCTCGACGTGTGTGCGAGCGCTCTAAGATTGCCCCATGATTATTATGAATTCTGTGTATAGTCCTATGTGTCGCCGTTACGTAGTTGAAATTAAAAACCTACGAACGCGAAAAAAATGTAAATTCGCGCCAACTAAACAGAAATACACACAGGAATAAGAAGTGTATAAGCACCGCACATAGCGCTCCTACATATGTATGTATGTATGGATCTGCATATGCAAATCTGAGCCGCTATATTAAACGCGAAAGATAGGGAATTTAATATTACGCGAACCTGCCTAGGTAGGTGTATTTGTATTGTCGTATGGTGTGATACGCTACACACGCTCTACTACTTTATTTTTATTAGATGCTGTTGGAGTATAACATCTACGCCAGCGACATCAGCAACACCGTCTCATATGCTCTCATTATCAATTTCTGCCTTGCGAGCACGTAGATCTAACTTCAGTAGGTTGCGTTACAATTATCAATCGAATGCTTCGAACGTAACTGACTCACTCCCAATGATTTGCTAAGTAAGCTACATAACATGGAAACTGCAACACCAAGAAGAGGTGGGGATTTTTTACCAAATTTGCCAGAAACGTATAAGCATTCAGAGGTAATAATTGATTATACTTTCAAAGAAAAAAAAGTGTTAGGCCCTCTCTAATGGTTCCACGCTCGCTTAGTTTTCGTGGCTTTAATTCCAGTAGATGGTCGATATCATCTTCTAGTGTGACCTTCCATACTGGCGAGAGGTTGGCATACCTGGGTGGCTATGGCGAGATACGAGGGTAAACTGAAGATTTCGGTAATTAACGTGTTTTATTTTTAGACATAATCTCCCTCAAGCTCAATACATTTATTCAGTGGATGCTCAAGTTTCTTTATGCCTTTATTCATTTTCCTCGAGCTCCACAAAATTGTTGTCCACGATAGCTATCGGCTCCTCATCCAAAGCAAATCTCATACTGCCGAGGTGTTTCGTCAGCTTGGGGAAGGAATGATAGTCCGACGGAGCTAAATCCGATGAATAAGAGGGATGCTCAAGCGCTTCGAACTATAACTTGGTCAATTTTGCCTCGACAATTCCGCTCTTGTGAAGTGGCGCATTGTCTTGATGGAAAAGGACTTTTCTTTGCCTTGAATCGATCCAAAAATTTAGAATAGTATTGCCTCTTTGGAAATTAATGGCCTTCTTTGGAGCCGGTTCACCACGTTTATTCCATTGTTTTAATTGCTGGTTACTTTCCGGTGTGTAGTGGTGGGTCCATGTTCCATCGCAAGTCACAGACTGGCGCAAAAAATCTGTTGGATTTTGCCGAAACCGCTCCAAAATAGCTGGTTAGTAGCTCACTGCTAGTTTTCAGTTTTTCCACAACAGTTCTTGAGTTACTTAATGACTATTCGTCGTATATTATAAGTGGTGTCTATCATCAATTCAAAACGTAATGATGACACTATATGGTCACTTAAATGTTTGTACGTTTACTTCAGAACACAGCGCATTTCATATGGAAAAGTGTAACTGGTACTTGAGATAATGCCTATAGTCAAGTAAACAGAATTTTGTGACACAAAAATTACATGTTGTTTGTAATATTTACACTATCAACACTGTAAATATGCATTTCAATTAGTTCCAGCACGTAAATTAAAAATTTTGGGTTCGAATCGATGACCAATCCACTTACTAGACAGAAATAGAAGAAATGAAATACAGGCCAAATAAATACAAAATTCCATTTCCTCTAAGATATATATATTCACACTCTAAAAAGCTGGTTCTATTCTTTTTTAAACACATGTTGAATCTCGTACTCATTTATTTACTTTTATTCTTCTACCCTTTACTACAGACATTCCGTCAGTTAATTCACTTATATTCAAAACACATGTTTCACGGAATCATCATAAGTGACAACACTCGAGTCTTTTGACGATCGACATTAGTAATCGATCAATTCCCAAAAACACGTATCTTAAATTAGTTAATCGATTTGTGTAGTGTAGTACCTGTTACCTACCAGTGAAATCACTTAAAAGCTCTAGACACTTGTGAGCGATGTACAGGACGTACGATAACGTATTAGATATGGGACGATATTTTAGCACATAAGTGGGAACATGTACAGGATGTCACATATCTTGATATAATTGTCGTAGTGAATGATACTATCCGCCATATAAAAGCTCCTTTTGATGAAAATATTTATGTAACGTTCTAAGTAGATGAGGAAATACGTGGTGTTTTGGTTTAGCGAAAAGTTTAGAGTGCAACTTTATCTATAAAATTATTTACAGATATCTGCTTTAAGAAATCGACAATTACATCAATTTTTGTTTTAAATTTATTTAGTTCCGTTAATTCTGCCTTAAACAATTCAAACCCAAATTTTGAGTATCTAAAATTATTATTGCTTCTGATATTTTCGAAAGAAATTGTTATAAAAAAGTGTAATTGTGGTTATAAGTTTTCTTTCACATGTGAAAGTTTATACTGCTGAATACTTTTAAAATCGTTTTACCGCATTTTGCAAAGATATCATTGTATGTATAAACTTAATTATGTGCAAGTTCTACACAGATCGTTTTCTATAAACCAGTCGTTGTATGAATACACGTCTCACGAGGGGTACAACTTATCCTATTTACCATTTTGCGAAGAGTAACAGTAGTAAGATCAATTTGTGTAGCCGGGGTATACTAAATATATTATCAGCAACTCGAGCTATGTATATAAGATCTGAATTTATGCAGCTATTGCGTGTATTGTTTGTTTATTTATATAAGTGAAGGATTGCATTTATTTCGCTGTATACACATAAACTGTCTAACGTAAAACGTTGACACGGTAGTCGTGTTTGTTTTACGTAAATCCGGTTCTAATTGAACGATTTCGACGTTCGATAAAAGATTTGATATACATGCATACATATTTTCGAATTCCTAGTTTCTCGGATTCTAGATAAACATGTTCAATAGCAAACGGAAAGATGAAATGATCCTTCGTGAATGAAAACGATAGGAATGCGAACAGAAGAAGGATTCAGGAAAGTTGGCTGACCGTTTAGACATACGTATGTGTTGTAAGGCACAAACAAATCCTACAGCCCAACCCGTACAGCGTATTTACGGCGTAGATTTTCTAATAAAATGAATATAACGAACACAAGTCGAGGCGAACGATTCACTTTAACAATCGACAAGCAGTCACATCCAAATTGCGTCCGAGCAATTGTTTTATTACCCGCTAAAAATGTTGGTTAAGCTTTACGAGTGTTCGAGTTGGCCGAAAAGCGACTCGTTCGCCGTACGATTGTAGGAATTTTAAACGGCCTAGCTATCGGCGTTCGAGAAATTCGAATGAGACAACGAAAAAAATGCAACCAGTTAAGCGCTATACGTAGGCATATATGTATGTAGGTGTAGTCATAAAGGAACACAACGCTAGCTGCTATTGGGGATAAACTTCGACACATGCAATGCGAATACTTCACGCGAGTGTTGACGCGATCAAACATTTACTTTTAGGGTGTCAATACGTATTATAGAATCAACATGGTTTTTGATCAGGTCACATTCGGTGAAGCATTCTTGGTAAAGTAATGGAAATGAGGTTATCTAAAAGGTCGACAAACAAATATACCCATGACTTTTTCATAAATCAGATATGTGTAGGTGTGTTGTTGTGTAAAATTTCACCATTTGGGTTTAGGAATTCTATAATCACTTTAATAAAATCGTATATGGAATTCATCAAAATTCCAATTTTGACCCACCAAGCGATTTAGTCACTTCTCTTAATTATTCTGTCTCCACATGCAGATAATTTGAAGATATACTACAAAATAGAAACATAAAAATGATTCTGAATTCGTTCAGTATAATACGTATCGTAAACGTAAACAAAATCTTAATACTCAATAAATATTCTACGAATATATTAAAGTTAGTGACTATATAAAATAGAGGATACTTGCCCAAAATATTTGTACTATGTCTATAGGTCACGAGAAAGTCAACTGATCGTGCATGATGTGGTGGTACTCGAAAATCCACATAAACCAGCGATGATGTTGAATCGCCTTTATTAGAAAGTAATTTAAGTAAAAATCTGGCATTACACCTGTTACGACCATCTTCCAGTGACCTAACGTGGTGCCACTACAGCAACGTCACATAAACCGAGCCGCTATCTGGGTAAATATCAGCAACCTTATAGCTGAGATATTTGAGAAATCTATTTTGGACACTTTCTATTGAGATAACCAGGTAGGCGTAGTAAGTATACCATATTAAGTTGGCATACTCCAATTTGGACTAAACAAGGGCATAGTATACAGTACTTAACACCGAGATGTCACGAAAAGCACAAGTTCTTATTAGGCAGCCTAACGATCGAGAAGCAGAAAGGCTTATATCAAATATGTGATCAGAAAAACTTAGATTTGAATCTGTTCTTGTAATAATTTTAGATTGAATAGTGTAAATCGTTTAAAAAAAATATTAAATAATAATGGTCCAAGATTAGAACCCTGCGGAACCCCAGATGATAATCTAAAGCGCGTCGACGGATACCCATTATAAAAAACAAGGAAGAAATCAACTTCAACAATGTACTCCTACATGACGATGTCTGTAGATATATCACTATCCTACTTCAAAGATACGATATTAATGGATTAGAAAATACTTTTCGAAGAGAGAACACACTGTTCTGTTCAGTACGGGGGTTGTTTTTTCTTCAACCTCCGACAGTTCGTAAAAACAGGACAAGTGTAAATAACAAACTGAATTTATTACCAAAAGTTGTGTACAAACGTGGTTACTTTTCCACATAACCACCGTGAAGATTGATGCATTTATCATATCTATGGACGAGCCTTCCAATCCCTCCTGCATAGGATGTTACCGCCAGTGAATTGAGATGATACGTTTTGAAGTTCCTCTGTACTCTAGAAGCTCTACCTTCCTAGCCACTTTTTCAGTTCACGAAAGAGATGGAAGTCGCTTGGTAGATATTATAGTGAGGAAGATCCCTGTCTCCCACCGTTCGCTTACAGCCACGAACGTACATCGAGGGGTACCGCAAGGTTCCATTATCGTTTCTTCCTTTTATTAATTACTTTTGGAAAAGTTTAAAGGATGTGGTTGATGTAACGTTACATCCAGATACATAGAGTATGACCATACTTATTTTCAAAATTAACTGGGCAGTAATTTAATAAGGTAATTTTCGGTTTTAATTAGCTCATAAGACCACCTAAAGATCTATTTCTCAGGTGAAGGTCACCTCAACTCCCCCTTCTCCCTTGAAAAAGAAACCGTTCAACTTTCGTACATATTTGAAACGCTAGAAGGGATACCTACGGCGAGGGGAGCAATGTCGACGTTCTTGAGCGTCTCGCAAGAAAAAAAAGGAATCGTAGTCGACTGACTTCGTTTCGAGTTGGAAAACTTTTAAATTGCGGGATAAGAAGGCTGGATACGTCGAAAGATGGCGAGACGAAAAGAATATTCCGAGTTAAGGACAGGAGAACGACGTTCGGTTGCGGTATATCCCGTGTAACGGTGGAAGTTTTTCCTCTACCACTTTCTCTCTCTCCCTCTCTCTCTTTCCTTCTATACCGCAGACAGGCTATATGTATACGCCTTGCTCCGCTAAATATTTAACATCGACTTTATTATGGAACGTCAAGAAAAGCGTTCCCTTATTCGCGATTCCATTCCACACTCCGCCGTCAGCGTCCCGGAATGTAATATCTTGCGGCTTTTTTCCATCCGGGAATAATAAAAAACCTATAAATTAAAACCGGAGGAGGAATCCGCGAGCGCGCCGGAAAAGAAAAAAGCGGATGAAATCGCGGGAGGCGGTAGAAAGAGAGAGAGAGAGAGAGAGAGCGAGAACGCTTATCGGGGTGAAGAAGAAGACGAATGCGGAAGGTCCTCTGACGGACGACGAAAGCAAAATATTTAATTATCTCTAGACGGGCTGTCTTCGCGCGAGGTGAAGGAATATCTGCTGGGTAGGTACTAATAGTTTAAGTACGCGAAATCAATTCGATTAAAGGAAGTCTAACCTCTCTTTCTGTTCGTTTTTCGCGTCTTCATCTTCTTTGTAGTAGAGCCTCCCTCCTTCTTTTCGCGATCAAATTAAATCTCGACAGTCGCGTCTGGTGAATGGATTATTTAAAACTGTCAATTAATTCGCAGAACATGTAAAGACTATTCTTACTGCTTATTGCAAAAAAATTGTCGGTCTCAGTCTAGCCGGACTGATTTATTAAGTTTTTACGCGACCCAAGAACATTCTGCTGGTTTTGGAAGAATTCAGATTTTATGCTGTTAAAGAAATAACAACTGCCAAGGTTATTAAGGAAATTAAAACATCTGCTGTCGGTCATGATAACTTGATTGTTAATTAATTCATGTGTGAGGGTGGATCTCTATGTCATACCACTAACCCTCTTACAGTAAAACTAAAAAGATCTCAACAGCCTCCTGGAAAAATTTCTATGCGATGATCATAATTACTTTTGTCCCACGTAAGATTTCTTTTAATTTGGGGAACAGTCTGTAATCACTAGAGGCCAAATCCTACGAATATGGCGAGTGCTCCACTAATTCAAAGCCTGCTTGGTATATAGCAGCTATAGCAATACCAGATGTACGCCTGCGCTATAAATTATCCAACTCAAAATCTACGTATTCCGTTAAAAACTAACGCGATAAAACTCCATTTCGAGCACTTCTGTTAATGACATTTACGATGGCGTTTCGTTAAGAAAAACCAGCAAATTTACTTCGATCCGCTCTCTAAGAAAACAACTCGCATAACCGCCGGATAAGACATCCGCTTTCCGTACTTTCCCGAAGCGGTTTTATTTCTTGCTGTCGCCTCGTAAAAACGTCTCCCACTCCGACACGTTGCCGTCGTTTACCGTCTTCCTCGTGCTCACCTTTTTTTTTCCTCCATACTTTCCGCATCTACACCTCCGTTTGCCGCAATTAAATAAACGTCAAAAAATAAAAGTTCCCGCTCGGAAAATTCGTACGGGCGTAATAAAGTTCTTTCGTTGGCGAGCGTGTGCACGGTTCGGTAAAGTAGAGTGCGACGGGCAATAAAACAAGCGAGTTTATATCGAAAATTCTCGATTCGGGCGCCCGGAACGATCGGCGAAACCGTAAAATAGCACGCGATATTCGAAAAGGATGGAATTTTGTCGCGCTAGTATCAGTTTCGCTTCATGATATACAAACATGTCGAATTCTTGTTATGTATGTACATACACGAGAAGTGAGGTAGAAATTATGTAGCATCTATCGTGGATTATTGTCTTTTTTTACCAACATTTTGGAGTTAAATACTTTAAAATGTACTGCCTCTTGTGTTTAAGTATGTACTTCCGTGGCATGTTGATCTAAGATGAAATATAAAAAAACATAAATTAATTTCCACCCATTTTCCCCAATGGGAAAATTGGGACGTGTGTTTTAACCTCTACATTAAACACAACTTTATTAACAGGCTTTTTATATAAGGTTTATGTATCACTAGAGCAAGTTAACATAATCAACTTCGTTATATACTTACCGTTTTTACAAAAAGACTGCCACTCTTTAAACCTAGCAAGGCACTTTATTTGAGGATATAAACCCAATACGACCCTTAACGTAAGTGTAAATCTAAATATCAAAATTAGAAAGGCCGAGACATCTATTATCGATAGTAGATACAAAAAGCCAATCCAAAATAAGATGTGTTTTCGCACAAAGAATACTTTTTTTTAATTAACCGCCCAAATACCCCATACGCCCATTTCCCTTCCTTACCCTAAACATATCAGGTATTAGAGATCGATGCTATTGAAGACAGATGGTGTAAGTAACGAATAACAATATAGATTACTTTCAAAATCATACTACCAGCCACGAAGTTGTAGACTACACATGGATGACCTCAGATGAATTTCTTCAACACGACCATGTTTTTAAGCTTCTGTCGAATTTTACGGAATCAAATGATTCAGTTGCAACAGACGTGGTTGGAATTCGGCAGACTATTGTTGCATGGTGCTTCAAACACAAAAACCGAATAACATCGATCGATCCATTGTTTCGGCATCCAATTATAGGTAAGAAATGTCGAATTTCACGAATATGGTGTCTGTATCCGATATATTGAGTTCTTTAAGAAAGATCATAAAAAGATATCGCAGGGGGTAACATCACAAAATGTTGGTGATAATTCATGTTCAGTGTTTAAACTTATCAACTGATTTTAAAGAAATTACTGTAACATATTCATTATTTCAAAATAGTACAAGTTACGACAAAAATTTTTATTGGAATGTACTACTAGAAGAAATTTATTGGAACGCTCTTTATTTAAATGAAATCTATATTGTCCTTGAGTAATTTTAAAACTTGCATCCCTAAGCCTTTTCAAATACAAAGTTAATTGCACTCATGAATACATATAAAATAGAAGAAGGAAACGGAGATAACACATGGACTGAAAAGTCCTGGGCCTAACACATAGATGACGCTAGTTTTATTGCAGTCACCTTTCTCTCAGTTAGTACTAACCTTCAAAAGACAGCTGTTAAAATTTCATGATATTCTATTCATTAGTTTGTGAATTATTGTGCTAAGAGTCACGCTACTTTTGTTATTTTCAAAACAATGGATCAAAAACAATTTTGTGTTTTATTTTTACACTGCTTCTTGATAGGAAAAAAATACCGTTCAAGCGAAGCAATGGCTTGAAAAGTGTTATGGGAACTCCGCTCCATCAGAAACAACAATAAAACGTTGGTTTGCTGACTTCAAACGTGGTCGTAGAGACACCGATGATGCAGAACGCAGTGGACGTCCAAATGAGGCCGTAACACCAGAAAACATCAAAAAAAATCCACAAAATCGTTTTGAATGATCGAAAAGTGAAGTTGCGTGAGTTAGCTGACATCGTAAAGATATCAAAACAACGTATTGGCTTTATATTGCATGAGCATTTGACTATGAGAAAGCTCTGTTCAAAGTGGGTGCCGCGTTTGCTCACTGTTGACCAAGAACAAGAACGTGTTGATGATTCTGAGCAGTGTTTGGCTATGTTTAAACGTAACAAACCGGAATTTTTGCGTCGATATGTGACAATGGATGAAACATGGATTCATCACTTCACTCCGGAATCAAAACGATCGTCATCTGAGTGGACAGCAACTGGTGAACCTCGTCCAAAGCGCCCGAAAGCACAACAATCGGCTGGAAAGGTTATGGTCTCGGTATTTTGGAATGTGCGTGGTGTAATATTCATGGACTCTCTTGAGAAAGGAAATACCATCAACTGTGAATATTATATAGCGTTATTGGAGCGTTTGAAGGCCGAAATTGCAAAGAAACGACCGCATATGGCAAAGAAAAAAAATTTTGTTTCATCAAGACAACGCACCGTGTTACAAGTCAATCAAAACAATGGCAAAACTACATGAATTGAACTTCGAATTGCTCCCACATCCACCGAATTCGCCAGATTTGGCTCCCAGCGACTACTGTTCGCAGACCTCAAAAAAAATGCTCGCCGGTAAGAAATTTCGCACGAATGAAGAGGTTATCGCTGAAACTGAGGCCTATTTCGAGGCAAAAGATAAATCGTTCTACAAAAGTGTTATTGAAATGTTAGAGCGGCGCTGGAATAATTGCGTTGCTCTTGGTGGAGATTACGTTGATGAATAAAGCTAATGTTGAACCAAAAAAACCGTGTTTTCTTTGTTAGACCCGGGACTTTTCAGCCCATGTGTTATATGTTGGTCATGATGTTTCGATACCTAGTACCGGATATTCATTTCTCATTAATTCGTTAACATACTTAGTGTCCGCAAAAGAGTTCCCTACTTTATTTAAACCGATCCACACGTATAACATACATACATATGTATATGGTAAATTGTGGTATTGATTCATCTACATATTTAAAAGCATTAGCGGATTAGGACACGGTGGCCTACTAAAAGGCCGATCAACCTCTCGAGTATACACAGATGCGCATACACATATCTAACAAACATGGCACTTGCGAAAAAAGATCTCCGCAAGCGCTAATTTGTTTAATATCCGTTAGGCGCGAAAAATTCTCGCGAATTTCGAGTGACGCTATTTTAATTTCGCCAGGCGGAGAGCACGTCCCTCTCGACTGCGAAAAAAAGCGGTCAAATACGACGAATATACTAGCTCACGCACACGAACACGCAAGCATGCGTTTTGTTTAATTAATAACACGAGCACTTAACGTACGCTACGCTAGATGTATGTATGTAACACTGCTCTTTCGTGTGTATCAGACGATAGGAAAGGGCATACGCAAACGTGTTGTATATAGTTCATGCGGTGAAGCTTATCGCGTATTATCGAAAACAATCAAATGTTTCACTAAATTAAAGCACCCGTGCATGCATATACATCTATTGCACGTGTTATTTGTATACTGGGTGTCGCATATTTTCCGTTTCATGGATTATCTTGGTTGTTATGTTTGTCATGACGGATAAATTAAAAAGAGAATGTCATGTGTGTACATTGCTTTTTACAGCACTTAATAAAGTACTTCTAAACATTAATATGTGAATTGCATTCATTCAGATTCCATCTCACAATGGTTTTTTCACTCCATTATTTGACTTGCTAAATAAAGCAAATTAAATAGAAGATGAGCAATTTCATTTCACGTTAAAGTAATAGCTTTGCGTCAAGTCAAATATTTACAATTAATTAGATCATAAATTATGCTTCTACATGATCCACACAAACTTGAAACCGATGTAGCTCTAACTGTTGTAATTGGTCAGCATTTTGGTTTTAGAATCGTATTCTGTATGACTGGAGATAGCATTCGGTGAGCCTCGAACCACATCCAAGATGGGCGAAATTTCAATATGCCAAAATGCGTATGAAACTGAAGACTTTGATGACTAGATTGTAGGAAAATTATCCATCATGGTGAAACACGCCAAAGCTATGAAGAAAAGTAAGAAAATGTTTTAAGATAGTCAGGTAAAATGTGATTTGGAAAGTCCGTTGTTCTCCGCACTACACTGTAACTTGCCTCACTTTACCGAGGCTATTCATTATTCGTCATTATGGAAATGGGAATATCTCGGTTAGAAGATGTGTCGGTGGCTTTCGTTTTAAAAACGATCCGCCTCTTACTCGTGACATTAATGATTCCTCGCTCTAAACCGCAGGTTTTTCAGTTTTTCTTCGTCGTAAGTCATTTACATACGTTAAGAAAACCGCAATATCGTCTCTTTTTCGCCGCATGCGTAAATATGCGGACAAAACAATACCTAGTAAAATAGAATGTTGGTTTTGTTAGGCGGGTACTTAGAAATTACGAGTCAATATTATTACAGTAATAGTACTAATAATAATAATAATATCGTATTTGTATGAACCAGTACACGCGTAAGTGCCGCGATATTTATTTAATTTGTTAATAATTATGAAATCTAACCGTTCAGCTTCATTTACGCGAGTATGTTGTACAATAACGATAATAATAATAGATTTGCATAACTAAAACGATCCGACGTACTTTGTCAGGGTAAATTTCCGCGTGTTTAATTTAAAATAAACGCGAATAAAAGTATATCAACGGTAATAATATATTCAACGGATTTATCAAAAAGACCTCGATATTATGTATACGCGTGTACGATATATCTACATACAATACTCACTCCGTGTATTGTACCTCGTCCGCTTCAAATTAAATATGTATACCGATGGATGGTTTTGTAACAATTTGCTCCGCGTTAATATTAAATTATGTTTCGCTGTTTTTATCTCGACGACTACTACGCCCAACATTAACGTCCAATTTGTTAGAGTAGGCCGTAATATGGACGGTCCCGTACGTGTGTAGCGTGTAGCTGCCACCTAATGAAGTTTGGTTTGAGTGGGTTATATTTATAATTTGTATTTTCCAATATTCAAATGAGCAAACACCGAAAATAACTGTTTGTTCGTTCGTATCTAATGAATCTGTGTTATATGCGGTCGCAATTATGTAATACATAACCTATAGACGAATGTATCCGGTACCTACATGCAACGATAACGTTATACGTTGCGTATTGACAAGCGTGTGAGTACACAATTGTTTAGGGCATTGCCAATGCATCGGGTCGGTATGGAATTCGTACTTCACGTTGTATTTAGTACGTGGCATACCGAATTATCACGTTTGAACGGAACGCCAAAGTATTTATACTGTTCCAAATACAATTCTCCATTCTGCGTTATCTCTACCTTCTTCTACGTAAGGTTTTTAGTGGAAGAACGGAAAAAACTTTGCCAGATCTGAAGTGTCACATAAAATTGTTTGCGTTGATATACGAGGCCGCAATATTTTAGGATTGTGAGGGCATCCTGCTAATTGACTTTAAAGAGCGCAATACAACTTCGTCTTTATTGCATAAATTAAGGGGTAGTATTCGTGCAAAACGTCGTGGAAAATTGACAAGAGGTGTGCGATTATTGCACGCCAATGCTCCCGTCTATACTGTCGCCGTTTCACACGGTGCCATCCACGAATGTGACTTTCAAGAATTGGAATATTCACCGTGCAGTCCTTGTAATTTTTATTAGTTTTCTAATTTTAAAAAAGACCTTAGGGGACGTCGTTTTAAGGACGACAATGATTTGCAAGCAGCTGTTGTAAAACATTTTAACGGGAAAATTCGAGATTATTTCTACAAGGGTGTTAGGGGAGAGAATTTTTTTACATAACTTTATCTGGTAGAGAGAATAAATATAGGTTAATTTCCTTGTTGAATTTATTACATAACAAGGTTGACAGTCCCGAATTGTAACGTAGTAACTCTTAGAGTACCGAAACCGTGCGTACGCCTCTGGTTTCGATATTCGTTTCCTCAATCCGACTTCGAAGTCGACTAAACGGTGGCCGCGTTGTAATTAATATACTCGCGCGGTCCATTACGGCTGCGATTATCGTATTTGGCAATGGTTTTATGTACCGACCTACCAACGTCTTATGGCGTAACGTAATTTAACAGCTGGAGCGTATACAAGCGGCCTCCAAGACGGCGATATTAATTAACTCGGATAGACGTAGACACATGCACATACACGCACGTAAGTGCAGATATTTAGGAAAATAAGCGCAAAACGGATTAATCTAAGTCGCGGTAATTAATATATGTATGTCGTAAGCGATGAACGGTTTAATTCGCGGGAAAGGCGTCTTTACCGAGCGACAGAGACAGGTGATGGTGATGTCGGACGTAGGCTACACGGGTATTTACAACGGCGCAATTAAGAAGTACACGACAGATGCCCGAACGGACCTATGTAACGTGTATCTTGCCGCGATTAAATTATAATTAATTAAGTTTAAATTTATACGGTTTACTTTTCTGTTAATTGTTGCCGATAAAAAAAGGAATAAGAGATTAACAAGTTAGATGGCCTCTTGGCCACGATCTCCTAGCATATCAATAAACAAATTTAAGAAAGTATAGTAAGTGTTTGTTTAAATTCGATACCAAATCCCTGAATCATAATGGGGCGTTTATGAAGTTAGTTTACTGGAAAGATAGCTCAACGATGTAAAGCTATAGAAGATTGGATTGTTAAGTAGAGTCTTCGCGCGTTTTATAAAGAAAAACGAATTTAATAGGCCCTATTAGCAGTACAGTTTCACTCATGGTATCTTAGCTATCGAAATGAACTAACACATAGGCTGAAAAGTCCCGGGCCCAACACGTAGACGACGCTAGTTTTATTGCAGTCACCTTTCTCTCACTTAGTACTAATCTTCAAAAGACAGCTGTTAAAATTTCATGATATTCTATTCATTAGTTTGTGAGTTATTGTGCTAAGAGTCACGCCACTTTTGTTATTTTCAAAATGGATCAAAAACAATTTCGTGTTTTAATTTTACACTGCGTCTTGATGGGAAAAAATACCGTTCAAGCGAAGCAATGGCTTGAAAAGTGCTATGGGGACTCCGCTCCATCAGAAACAACAATAAAACGTTGGTTTGCTGATTTCAAACGTGGTCGTAGAGACACCGATGATGCAGACCGCAGTGGACGTCCAAATGAGGCGGTAACACCAGAAAACATAAAAAAATCCACAAAATCGTTTTGACTATGAGAAAGCTCTGTTCAAAGTGGGTACCGCGTTTGCTCACTGTTGACCAAAAACAAGAACGTGTTGATGATTCTGAGTAGTGTTTGGCCATGTTTAAACGTAACAAACCGGAATTTTTGCGTGGATATGTGACAATGGATGAAACATGGATCCATCACTTCACTCCGGAGTCAAAACGATCGTCATCTGAGTGGACAGCAACTGGTGAAGCTCGTCCAAAGCGCCCGAAAGCACAACAATCGGCTGGAAAGGTTATGGCCTCGGTATTTTGGGATGTGCGTGGTGTAATATTCATCGGCTATCTTCAGGAAGGAAATACGATCAACAGTGAATATTATATAGCGTTATTGGAGCGTTTGAAGGCCGAAATTGCAAAGAAACTACCGCATATGGCAAAGAAAAAAAAATTTTCATCAGGACAACGCACCGTGTCACAAGTCAATCAAAACAATGGCAAAACTACATGAATTGAACTTGGAATTGCTCCCACATCCACCGTATTCGCCAGATTTGGCTCCTAGCGACTACTGGCTGTTCGCAGACCTCAAAAAAATGCTCGCCGGTAAGAAATTTCGCACGAATGAAGAGGTTATCGCTGAAACTGACTATAATTTAGTAATTTCTATTACATTTGGATCTGGCATGAACATAACAAAAATTGAGCCATCGTTGCTTCTTAATTGTTCCTCTGGAGGATGACATCATTAAATGACACTAGTTATTATTACAGTTTTATTGCCATGCCTGAGGGACAAATGCTTCTGGAGCTATTTCAGAAATATGCCTTTTACGTTTTACCTGGCTACATAAACATTTTTTGATTTCTCTTGATAGATTTGGCATGTCTCGGATCGAATTCTAAAACTATCTTCTTTACATCATCAAAATGTTCGCAAAAGTAAAACGCAGTCTTTAACCATGTTCCCCAACGAGTAGTAATCGGCTGTGGTGGTTCAAATATTTTGAGACACAGTTCGTGAAATCTTTTTCTACGTTTTGGGGAATTTAGGAATACTGCCTTCGTATGAGCTATCAAAGCATTCACTCGTGGAAAACATTTAATCAATTGCGCTACAAGGTTTAAAGCATAATATAAACAAATTCCATGCCAATTCTTTGCGCTATGATACATCTTCGCCAGTATCCAGACGTCAATGGAAAATGGTAAACAGATATAATTACTTGCTAGCAATAAAAATATTGATCCAACGACAATTTCTTTTTCAATCCCAAATATAGGAAACAAGAAGTCTAAGGAAAATCAAGAAAAAAGTGAAGCAAAAAGTCTTTTTTAATATAAAACTTGTAGGAAATAGTATAATTTCGTTACTAAATAATAAACATAATCAAAAAACCATTGTTTTTATCTTTTAAAATTCACAAGGGCACTCACCAAACCCACAAACCCAACATTGTTTTAAATGTTCAATCTTCTTCGGCCCTTGCATCGCTAAATTTTAACCGCAAACCTCACCTACTAATTTACAAACCCACGACGTCCGTTCTACGACCCTTCCTCTGTCCAATCTACGACAGCTAGTAAGCACAAAATAATTTTCATCTTCTCCCGCCATCCCTCCTTTCGAACAGCCCCGTCCATCTAGAATTCATATCGCCCGCCAAACGATTTTAAGTTGGGCGGTCGCGATGACGACCTTTCTGTCTCCCATTCTGCATATAGATCCGATTAGCATCTTATTAATATTGATATTGCACTTCGTCGTACGGGTTAGACGTGCTCGCACACGTTTCAATAGCATTACCGATGCAAAATAGCTGCTGCTACCGTCGTCACTTCGTCCTCACGAATATGTTACCGCAATCAACGCCTCACATCAAGTATACGGTCGCGTTTAAAATTTATATGGAAAAAGTTACTCGCACTAAATAAAAATAAAATGATTTTTCGTTGTGCATGGTGTGAGCAGTTCCTTTGCTTTCTACACAGTTTACCATTATCGTAGTACCTATGTGGCGTAGCCTTTTATAAGCCATTAATTTATAAAATGTATACCACATTCTATCACCTACCATTATTAATATTATTATCTCCCATAGTTTCTCAGTTATTAAGTGAAACAGCGAGGGGTAGTCTTGAAGTTAGGGTGATCGACACCCCTCTAACGGGCGTTTGGGCCCCTAAGATAATTGCTGTTGGTCTTACACTAGATTGGTCTATAAAGCCACCAAGTTTATTTAAATCGGTGAGGCACGTTTGCTTACCTTTCCTTGTAGGCACATACATAGATTCGAAATAAACATAATAAACAGTGAAGTTCCCAAGAGAATTAACACTATTAAAGATCTTGGCGTGCTGTTTGACTCTTGTCTAAGGTCTTCTAGTCCATGCCAAACACATTGGAGTTTGGTATGCGTTACTACAAATTCTTCTGCAACGCATTAGTTTTGAAATACCCGTACTGTGGCTTTGTCGTTAGCAAACTGGAGTATGCTTCACAGGTTTAGTCACCATGTTACTTATGCTTCCAGCTCAATCTTGAAAAGGTGCAAAGACGATTTTCGAAGTATCTGTTCTTCAAACAAACTACATAGAAACTTTCCTGTTTAAACTTTAATGTTTCTACAGCAACATTTAATTACCTTCTCCTAGGAGTAATCTGTTTCAATCTCTTGCCCTGTAATTGGTGATGCATTGGATAAATAAATCACTATTATTTTTACGTGCGGGTTATAACAAAATTAAATACATATTTAGACACATATGTATGTGCATGTGTCTGTTAAAATTCTTTTTATAAATGTTGATTTTTTATTTCGCATCAAAACGGAATAGCCTGTCTTTATAAACATTTTCTCTTCTCCTTTGCGAGATAATGTTTTGTCAACACTTCGTTTTCTTTCCCGATAAGATACATATTATTAAGCTTACATTTCTAAACAGTTTCGCAAAAACGATATCGCAACGAAATCCATAATCATAACAATATACGCATTAAATAGATACATTCTCGGTATTATATGATACATTACTCACATTATGTTGTTATATACGCGTATAGATATATTTATATTAAAGTTATCTAAACAAACAATACGCTTGCTTATGTGTAGATGGTGTTTAACGTAAAATACGAGGCATAACTTAAGGAGCTCGCCTTCTTTATCGCTTTATTTAATTATCGCTAAAGCGTTTCTCCGGATTTCAAAATTGGGTCCGATACGAGGCAAACAACATTCCGCCCGCCGGTTATTAGTTGCTAATTTATAGACGATCTTTAATTCGATCGCGCCTCCAGATTTTTCTCTCTCTTCGTAAAGTTTGTATTATAATTTTTTTCTCGACTGCTGTTTACGAATTCCACACGTTGATCGGTAGCAAAAAAAAAAAAAAAGTTCGCAGATTCCCAAGAATGTACGGTATGCATGTACTTACTTATACAAATACGATTAGGTAAGGAAGAAAGAAAGAAGACGTTGTTAAGCCACCGACGTTTCTCAAAGCTAATATTGAAGTGCGAAGAAAGGGATAAGATAAGAAAAAGAATCCGCATATTATACGGGATAGAAATCCTACCGTAATTTATTTCTGTTTAACAACGTCCTGTGTAGGAAAAACGAAAGATCCGTTTTATGTTGGTATCCTGTAATACAGCGCGTTCTAATAACTCTGTCAGTTCGGTAAACATTTACATAAGGATCTCAACGCAACATCACGTTTAAATAAGACCGCAAAGCAAACTTCGTACAGATGTTCTGCATATCTGCAACATTCCGCGTTATTTGTAGTCATGCAATGGAGAAGATGCGGACAAGTTTACGTATATGTCTGCGTATGTAGATGTTACCCGGTCGTGAGGTAGGCGAAGTTCGCGTTGTTGAACAGATACACAACCACCGCACAACAGTCAGTCAGTCAGACGAACGCCCAACAACAGCCCCGACGCCTGCTCCACACCCACACGTTTCAGATAGTTCCACAGTCGCTTCCCCCTTTGCAGTTTCTCTATGTACAGCGGACGTATAAAGTATAGAAACACGAAAATATCTTTGCTTACTTATGTTATTTGAAATCTACAGAGTTGCCCTATTTCTTAAATAGCGTCATCGGGGTGACAAAGTGCCATATTTTGAAATTTTTATGCCATATCTCCTTTGATATCAGTTGAATTGGGCTTAATTTTCGATACAATATAGACTTACATCTTGGCTATCAAAAGAGAGGTAGGAATTAGTTTCTATGGCAACAACTCACCCCACTTGCCCGGGCGACTAAGTGTCATATCTAGTTCCTCTTGGAATAGATATTAGAAACATTTTATGATTACTGGTCACTCTACAGAATTCAAATGAGAAGATTTATTATACTTATCCGGGCGAATCGGCTCCGAAGAGAGCAAAGACCATTCGAGGTCATCGCGACCATTTTCTGGGATTCCCAAGGCGTGATCCTCATCGACTATATGCAGAAGGGAAGGACGATCACGGGGTAATACTACAGCGATTTATTGACCCGATTGGATGCAGTATTGAAGGAGAAATGGCCTCGTTCGCTTTTCCGTCTTTTCCACCAATACTACCGTGTTTCTCTTATGGATTTCGGAAACATTTCAGGTCGCTCTCATGTAGGGTTAATTGTGCTAATTGCCATAATGTTTATACCGAAGAAACAGAACAATATCTTAACGGGAGAACGTGTACACATAAACACAGGGTAAATCAAAATAACCATGATGATGTTACTATTCCAAAAGTATCTCGCGTCTCCGTACTTTACGCGATCACTGTATACC